>VZRF01013945.1:451480-469945 GCA_013396875.1 Vireo altiloquus
GGAGGGAGCGAGGGAGGAAAGGAGGGAGGGAGAGAGGGAGGGAGGGAAGGAGGCTGGGATCGAGGGAGGGTGGCCGCTCCCCCAGCCCAGACCGCCCCGCCGGGGCACGCAGAGTCCCAGAGGCGTTCGGGTTGGAAGGAACCTCTGTGGATCACCCAGGCCCACCTGGAGCAGGTGACGCAGGAACGCGGCCAGGCGGGTTTGCAATGTCTCCAGAGAGGGAGACTCCACGCCCTCCCTGGGCAGCTCTTCAGTGCTCTGCCACCCTCAACGTAAAGAAGTTCTTACTCATGCTGAGTAAGAGGTGGAATTTCTCGTGTGTTAGTTTATGGCCATCGGTCCTCATCCTGCCTCTGGGCGCCACTGAAAAGAGGCTGGCACCTCTTGGCACTGCCACGCGTGGGCACACCAGTGGGCACGGCCACACGGGGGAATGCACGTGGACATGGGCTGAGGGGCAAGAGCCCACCCGGGTGACTTGCCGGATCACGCCCCAGGAGAGGCCTCCCACCTTGGCCACGAGCAGCAGCCCAGGAGAATCACAGAAAATCTGAGTTGGAAGGGACCCATCAAGTCCATCTCTGGGTCCCGCACAGGACAGCCCCAAGAACCTCACTGTAGGGTTGTCCAAATACTTCTTGAAGACTGTCAAGCGATGGCCTTGGCCGTGGCCTCAGGCTGCCCCAGCCCAAGCAACATTCCCTTTTGGCTACAGCCAGGCTGGTTTGCCTACAGACCTGAGCAGGCGTGGAGGCGATGCCAGGGCTGTGTGCCCAGCTGTGGGCACTGGGCTTGTCCCGAGCCATGCACAAGGAGGTTGCTGTAGCCAGGTGAGGATCAGCATCTTCTCCCCAGAAACCAAGGACAGGGAGAGAAGACACAGTCTTAAAGCTGTGCCAGGGGAAGGTTGGGTTGGATGTTAGGATGAATTTCTTCACAGAAAGGATGATTAGACATTGGAATGGACTGCCCAGGGAGGTGGTGGAGTCACTGCCTGGAGGTGTTTAAAGACTGGACGTGGCACTCACCATAGTCTGGTTGGTCATATGTGGAGGTGTCAGGTCATAGGTTGAAATCGATCATCTCAGGGGTCTTTTCCCACCTAATTGATTCTGTGATCTCCATGGGTTACCAGGCTCCAGGTTGACTCCTTGGGCTCCTGCTGGGACCTGTTGTCCTGGCCAAGGGCATGGGGAGGAGGAAAGCACTGCTGTGTGAATAACACCAGGAGCAGTTGGCAGCAGCATCTTGTTGTGGGGTGGTTGAACATACACTCAGTTCTGTAACTAATTAGAAAACCATCTTCTTTCACCTTCTGTAATATCAGCATGAGGCACTTCAGCATAGAAGGTAGGAGGTTTAGTCCCGAAAGATAACAGTGCTTGTCACAGTTTAGAGGACCTGGGCAGTTGGGAGTATTTCTCTCTCCATGCTAGCAACTCTTCCAGCAATGTCTTCATAATGTTGCTTCATCCCGGACGAGCCACGATGCTACTCCCCTCAGATGCCTTTACCACTGTCACCAATGTGACAGTGACAAATTGGCTTGGTAACACTCAGAGCCAACCAGCTTCCAACCTCTGTGTGGCTGTCCTGTGGTGGGAAGGTGAGGAGACATTCCTCCCAGAGCTCTGTGAAAGCCAGCTCCCAGTGACAGGAATTCTAAGCCATGTTCTACCTTCCCAGGGTCACAACGTGCTGTCCATACTGGTGCATGTACTCAAACTGTGCCCTGCTGCAATAATAATTCTGCCTAAAATGGGGGTGGCTCATCCCACTGGACTGATGTGTACTCTGACCCAGGCTGGATGGAGTAAACGGGAACGAGGAGCACGTGGAGCCAGAAATGCCTTAACTCACTAAATTAATGGGCTAAGAACATTGGGGAGATCAGGAATTACAAACAGACCTGTTAATAACACACAACAAAACAGTTCTTAAAATAGCGCTGGGAACATCCAGGGTGCAGCACGGGGCACACGGTGCCAAGGCCAGGACCTTGTACGGACATGGTTGTGTGGATGTGAGCAGAGGGTGCTCCTGCAGAATGGACAGTCTCGAGCAGAACCAGCCCATGGTAAACTCTGCAGTGGAGCTATTTCCTGGTCTCGTTCCAGCTAGAATTTGCAGGATTTGGCATTTATAAATGGTTTGCCTTGTAAACAAAATAAATGTTCTCTGGAGACTGTAGAGACAACAAACACAGAACTCCCTCGTGCCATTTGCAGTTGCCACATAGCATAGAGCCACTCTTTAAAAATCAACAGAAATACTATTTTTCTTTCCTAATGCCTTTTACTTGCTGATCATGAAGAGCTATCCAGAGGAAGGCCATTAGTATTTTAAAAGAAGATGCAAGTGTCAAGAGACTGTTATATGCAAGTGCACCAAGGAGAATTGGATTTACACACTGTTCTTATTCCTCAGATCTCAGGAAATATCTCGTTTTCTCTCCCAGCACCTTCTGCACACAAAACAGCTCACTGTGGGTTACATTAATGTCCAACTGCAGAAAACTTGTCTGACACACAAAATCCTCTTTCCTGGGGATGGGGTCAGGCAGGGCCTTTCTAAGAAGGCCTGTTTGAAGAGGAGGGCAGCAGCATGGGGGTTTTGCTGTTCTATAATAGTTTTTTACGATCATGCTGTACCTGGTAAAAAAAGCTTCCAGCCCAGAGCCCCATCCATTGCTTGTTGTGTGCTAAACAAGCCAGACCTCAGACTGTGCTCCACTTGGTCCCCTCAGCAACATCGTTTTTATGGTGTCATATAAACAGGGGATGCCCTGTTGGTGACAGCTCTCCTGGAGTCCCTGCCAGAACAGCAATGGGGATATAAACAAGAAGTTCCCCAAACTGAAAAGGACTCTGTGCTCTGAGCCTTTAACAGTTCCTTACTGTTAAAATGGAAGCTAATAAGTATTTACTTCACTGAGTGTCATGGTTATTAACCATGCAAAGCCAAGAGGTAAAACCTGCACCATGCTACCTGGTTTTATCAGCTGTGATGTTATCAGCCTCACAAAGCACCAGGAACAGGTTGTTTCTCAAGGGTAATTTCTTGTGAAGAGGTCTGGTACGGTGCGTTAATGAGCCATCAGTAACAGTTACTGTCCTGGCGATTTTGGGTTTCCAGTCAATCTGCCCTGCATGAGCTGCTCGAGTAAGGGATAAAAAGGACCAAGGAACTAAGGCAGCACTGAGGTTACAGTCATGTGCCTGACAAGAAATGTGATATTTCTAGAAACACTTCTGAACTGACTTTAAATATTGATGGTGTATCCATTTCTTGAAGCTTCTTACAAGCACTGGCAATGCATTTGCTCCCCATCCACAGCGTGCTCCAAAAATCACACACTCAAAAAATTGGTGGCTGAGCAGTCTTACATCATACTGTGCATGACACTCTCACTGTCATCTGCCTGAAGTAGCAGTTCTGTGCCAGAAGGAGCCTGTGGACAAACTGGAGACTCTTGAGCCTGAGTGTTGAGTTAACTGGGCAGTTTCTAGTTGTAACTTAGGAAAAATTAGCTACCAGTATCCTGGTGGTGGCTGAATAATTAATTCTAGTACTAATCTTTGCTCTCCTTCCAGATCATATACCTTCTGTATACCAAACCTATACAGAGAAAGAGATGTTTGTGAAATATTTATCTGGTACTTAGGACACAGATGTATTAGTTAAGGTATTTGCTAACAGCAGAGGCCCAATTGAGGCATTTGGAGGGATACCTGTGTGATTTTTGTGCCCTTATTGCAGTGCCAGATCAAGTTGTGGAGCTCAGGACAGCTGCAGCTCCCCTGGGATGTGTGCAAGGCAATGGGTACTGCCCACCACACAGCCCGGGGCAGTGCTGCTCTCTGTCCCTCTACCACTCCAACCTGCACCTGCCTGATACCAGGCAGCCACCTGGTTTCGGGGCTTCACCCACCCAGGGGTTCTGGGGAAAGGCTTTAAATCAAAAAAGATTTTAGAAGGCTTTGTGACACGAGGTTAGTTACTCTGCAGTAAATGCTGGAAGCCTGTGAGTGCTGAGCTCTATCAGAGGAGGATGTCGTTCCTTGGTGGAACATGTTCAACACTCACTCTTTCATCTCTGACTGACAGCTCTTAAAATGTCTGCACAGATCTGTCATGGCACAATAGGTGATGTTCCAGTGTTGTCTTGAAAGTTATTTTGAATCATTACTATGATTTAAATTAGAATTTATGTGCACTGCATGCAGGATAGTTTGGGGTACTCTCATGCCTGTTCAGTGAGAGTCTATGAAGATAAAAGCTGGGGAAGTAACAGTTTTTGCCCAGCAGCACAGAAGGATTCACATGCAGCCCTTGGTAGATGAAATTTCCTCTGTCAATAACTCTTCTTTCTTCCACCACAGATAAAATAAAAACTACACATACAGACTCCCACAAATGCTGCATCCCACCACCCAAATCATCCTTCTCCTCTGGGCAAGAAGCCTTTTGTTCTGTCTTTTCTGCTGCTTCAGCACCGTCCTCATTCAAGCCATTCTTCTGACACTGCCACAAGTGTAAACAGTGACACTGGCCAGGAGAGGCAGCAATGGAAGAGCTCCCTGCATAGGGGAAAAGGGACTGGGCACACGGTGCTGTAGTGGAAAAGATGAGTGTTAGAGAGAGCCAGCTCACCACAGCATCTCAGGCATCCCCATCCTTCTTTTATTTGGGGCTGTGTTTTGGGGGTAGGTATGCCGTGTAACTAAGCACCCTCACGGATCAGAGCTGTGTAGCTTGTGCCTGTATCTGTCAACTGTCAGCAGCAGCACATTAACTGTGCTGAGCTTTTGCAGGAGCTGTACCCACCAGGGTATAACACATAACCTCGCACAGCCTCCAGCAGGCTGAAGCCAGAGGTGGGGAGAGATGGAATTAAGGAGATTATAGGACTTCTTCAGGAATTTCTTTCCTGTCCAATATATTTTTCTAAGTACTACAGCTGCACCACCCTTCCCAAGCATCTGTTCCAGGCACCAAAGGCTGTAGAAGAGTATGCTAATAAGAACATTAAGAATGTTGTTTGTTTGCCTTTTTCTGCGGAAAATGTTGCCTCTACCAAAAGAAAATGATGACAAGTCTCTGCATCTGCTGGGAATTGCAAATTAGTACTAAGCTTGCACAATGATCACTGATGAAGTACATTTGCTGAGGTAATATGAGGTCCCTCGACAGTGCTGGTGATGATTCAGGCTTTTAGGCATTCAGCTGCAGGTGGGTCAATAAGAATGTTTTGCCACCAGAGTTCCAGGGTTGCCTTAATTTATGTTTAGGAGCCTCATTTTTAGGATTCCTAATTTAAAACCTTAGTAGCTCATTGGACAGTGAGGGGGTTCTCTCGATTTGCAGACAGAAGCTTTTCTTCATGTGTTTTCTGTTTCCTCTCCCTGAGAGGTTTGTATCCAGAGAGCTGACATTTAGTTAAGTGATAGCAAATGCTTCAGAGCACAAGGCTGTGTTGCAGTTCCTCCACCAGGGCCTCGGAGAGCAGCCTCGTCCCAGCGCAGATTCCTCTGACTGCTGTGCTCTGTGAATTAGCATAACCTCCGCGACAGTCCAAAACAAAATACAGCTACATTAAAAACAAGATGGGAAGCTAAAATAAGGTGGAATTAGAATCTTAAAGCTATTTAGGGTGAAAAGACCATTAGAGACTGGAATCAGCACTGCTTCCTCTCCATGTTCTTTGCTTCTTGTTTCTTCCCTAATATCTCCTTCCCCTCCATCTTCCCTAGCACCTTCACTTCCCTTTTCTAAATCATGCTGAAAACTGTGTCTTCAGAAGATGCCTTTGTTACAATAATGAATCCCACAGTGACTGCACTCCTGGTATTGTTTCCAGTTGTACACACTTCTGAATATAATCTTTGATCTCGTAAGGAAGCCTGAGGATACAGATTCTTGCAGGATTGCAGCTCTGTGTTACAAGTTTAGGATGGTAGGGATCCAGCCTTGCTCTGGACCACTTGTGCCCCAGCCATGGATGGTGTCATGCTCTGTGCAATGTTCCTAAACACTTAAATCACTTTAAAAGCCAGAGATTGCTCTAAAATATTGTTTCATTCCACAAAGTCTGGAGAGGTTCTTCCTTGACAGGCTTTTTTATTTGATTATGCAAGAATTCTAAATGCTTAGTTTATCTTTCAAATGGCACTGTGTTCCTTCCTCACACAGTGATTAAATAGCCATGCTTTGCAGTTTCCAACTTTAATGTTAATCCTGTAAAAATGCTTACTAGTGTGAAACTAAAAAAAAAATGTAATAGTACAACTGAAGCAGGAGAAAGCACCAGAGTTTTGTAATATGTTTCTGTGAATGCATTTGTGTATGTGTGTGTACAGAATAGACTGGTACTCAAGAGAGCAGCATATACATTTGTAATCAAATCTCACTTAAATTTAAAACTTGTTCCTTCTGTTAAACATGCAAATATTTCCATTCTCTGTGCAAATTTTGCCTCTCTGCTCATTACCAAACCTTTCAGAAAAGATATAAGCCCAAATCTTCCTCTGATCAGGCTCTTAATGTGTTCTGTGTGGTCTTTATTTAGACTGTAAACTTGCTGAAATAGGAAATGTCTTATAAAAAACCCAACTACACTGTCTCATTTCACATCCAAATTCTTCTCCCATACCAGCTGTGTGTGTTTGCCTAGCAGCAAGTCTCCTGTTAATGAATGACTTGTTCTCATTAGCTTGTCAGGCTGGATGTGTAGCTTGTAGTTCCCACTCACACAGAGCAGCACTCCTTCCCTTGTAGCTTCTGGTAAATCAAACAATGGGATACACAAAGCCTTGTGTCTCTCAGTCTGACCTTTGTACTAGGAATCATTAACTACCACAGAATGCCAAAATAAAGTAACTAGCTGCTGGTTAAGTATATGTAACATAAGCAGAGCTTCGTGGACTCCCTGGTGTGGGGATTGTCACAGGCTTTACCATGGGCTGTGCTTCCAAACCTCCTTGAAAAGAGGGGGAAATGAATTCTCTGATCGGCAGAGCCAAAGGTGTTGCTCTCAGTATATTTGTTTTGGGCAGGTCCAGAGCAGATTCCTGACACCTCGGAGGTTTTCAAAGCGAGGTCCTGAGCAGCCTCATCTGACTTTGAAGCTGGCTGTGCCTTCAGCAGGAGACTGGACTAGAGATCGCTGCCAACTTAAATTCTTATTCCAAAAAAAGGTTCCTCCATTCGGGGCATTAATTAAGACTCTGTCCTCTAGGCTGAATTTTTCACAAAAGCCATTGGAATCGAGTATTTCTTGAACCTTCGTCTCTGCATCTGATTTGCAGAAAACTGGCCAAGAGGTTCAAAAGTTACTGGGAGAAAAGACAGCTGGGGCAGAGAGACAGACACTCCCTTCCTCACACACACAGCACAACTGTATAAGCCCTGTTTTGTTAAGAAAACCTTTCTTCCCTTTATGTTAGTGCAGAAAACTTGTCAAGTGTGCATCTAATGAGGCCTGAAGTCATGCTACATACTCCCAGCTGCAGCCAACCTGAAATAATGCCTCCCCAGAGCCAAGAGCACATCTCATGCAGCCGAGGCATCTACTGTGCAATTCCAACTATGCAGAGAAGTTGAGACATTCAGGAGTGAAACCCAGGCTTCCTCTTTCTGATGGCAGAGATTACGTGGCTGTGCTCACACGAGCGTGGCTCAGTCTGCCTGGTGCCTCGCCCATCTCTGCCAGCAGACACAGGAGTGTGTCTGGTACCTCTCTGTCCTCAACTTTCCTGTAGCCGAGAGTGACAGAAAGGGGAATTTGACCTCAGCGTGCTAGAGACCGCCTGGCTGTCTGCCTTTCCCTTTTTGTCTGCTCTTTCTGAGGATGCAGTCACTCTACCAAATTACCTTGAGTCATCTGTTCTGGAAGTTTTTCCCATGGGCTGCCTGTGAGAAAGGGTGGAGGTACTTAGGAGCAATTTAATCTGTGCTGTGAGGGGAGCCACTGGTGTGGTGTGAATCCACCGTGGACCCTACGTGTTTCTGAGATTTCCATCGACCTGAGCCAATGTCACGTGGCTCCCCAAAACCTTTCCTGCAAGGGACAGCTTCCATAGCTTCAGTCCACTGAGCCTGCTGATGAACTGAGCGCCTGCTTTAGCAGCGACAGCAGCAGATTATTCTGTTTCCCTTTCTCCCAGATTGCAGAGAACACACCTATCTTCCTCTGCTTTTGATAGCTTTGGAAAACTTCTGTGTTCCTGGGAAAGAGCTTCAGAGCACTTCTATTTTCTGCCTCACAGGGAAGCAGAAACTGTGAAATTATCAGCATCCTCTGGTTGTACGTTCCCTGGAGCTGTTATACTGTGCAGTCTGAAATAGACATCCGGCCCCAGGGAATTGCTAATGATGCATTCAGTCTCAGCATGGCACATGCTCATTCCTGGGGAGTTACTGAGTTAGCATTTATAGTTCTACTCTTTTCCTCTGAGCAGATGAAACCCTCTGATTTTCCCTCAGCACTGAAGTCTTGGGTGTTGGATTCTCTTCTCATGACAGCTTACTTGGAATGTCACCAGAAAGCTTTCAGCCTTCCTCTGAAAACCATAGACTACAGTAGCATCATGCCAGAGATTCTTCCATAGCTTGGTGTCTGATCAGCAGGCAACAGGAAACTGAGGTCTTGCTAGACACAGTTGCAAAATAATCAACCCAAGGCTTCCGTGCCGAAGATGGGAGATGGGTACTGGGGGCACTGGGAGCCTTCTGCACCTGGGGGAATAAGCTCCCCAACAGAAAGCAGAGCCAGCAGCCACTAAGGAAAGTACAAGTGGAAAAACTGTGGGGAGTGAGCATTGCTGGATGTTTTGATGGTGGTCCCTAGCGTGGGTCCCTACTGAAGAGAAACAGCAGTGGTCAAGGATGAAGTGAATTCACTCAAGGTTTACCTTGTTCTCTGGCTGCTTTGTCAATTTATGTTTCTCCAGCCACTTTTTGCAATGAGGGATTTTTTTGTGTGGGCAAGTGTTGAACTAGCAGGAACACTTTTACTATATTTCACATTAACTTGCTGGTGAAGACAAGACCTCTCTTGCATGACCTACGTGCCTGAACTCAGAATCCCTCTCCTGGGCCTGCCATCTTCAGATTTAAATCCTTTAAACAAGCTCAAGTTTTCATCTCCTCATCCATATTTCCAAAGCATGTAAGCCTCAAGGCACTAGGCCAACAACGGAATAGTGCTGAGCACAAAGATGTTTTTGTAACCACATCAACTCAGCCCAAGGCAGATCAACTGCAGCAAACCCTGCAGATTGCTTCACCTCCCAGTGTAGTTCCATTAGAACCTCCCATTTCTGCTAGTCCTCAGCTGATAGCAAAAATGCCTCTTTCAGCTTTGTAACTCTGACTTCTGTTTTCTCCACTTTGAGTGAAATGCTGTTGAGTGCTGCCAGAGACTCAGCTGTGACACAGATCTCTCTGAATTCAGAGGTTTGGAAGTGTTCCTTCACGTTTGTCATCTCCTTCAATAAGCACTGCATTGTACCAAGTCTGTACATTCTTTACTGCTCTATTTGTTGCTATGGCCAGTGGTGCCAAATTTCAGTGTGATTCCTTTGGGAGACTAGACAGAACTCTGGATTTTCTTTCTTTCTGCTTTGTTTATGCTCCTGGCCCCGGCAGTGTTCTCCCTTACCATCATCCAAAACTTCTTCCCAAACAGGAAAGCACTGCCCTCTCCAGTCCCTGCACTTGTACAACCAGCAGCAGTCCCTCCTTGGCCTGACTCATTGCAGTAGAGCAGCAAAGGATAGATTCCCTCTCAGGCCAGGTGTTTCCAAATTCAGGGAGAAGCAGGAAGGAACAGATGGGACTGGCTTTGAGCAGAGGAAAGGGAAGGTTTTGGCAGGGGAGCTACAAAGGCATGGCGTTGTCAGTGCCTGTCAAACTTGGGAAAGGTGCTCACAGAAGGGAGAGCAGCAGGATGTGCTCCCTCATTGCCATGGAGACAGCCAAAGAGCTGCCTGGGCACATTTAGAAATCTCCTGCTTGGGACAGCTTTTGGTACATGTCATCTATTTCTGCAGAGATTAAAACAAGGTGGAAAAGAGGAAATGTCTCAGTGACACTGAGAGTAAAAACCTGTTTTCCTTCTTAGTTTACAGAAGAGTCAATCTTTTGTGGCTTAATGGAGATATTTGTTCTCCTCTGAGAAATATATCCTGATTTTGATGGGGATTATTTTTCCCCCTGTCCTCACATTTTTTGGGGTCTTCCATCAATCACTTTTGGCATTATGATTCTAGCTGCCATTTCAATGTTCTTGGACTTTTCCATAGTGTTCCCCAAATGCCCCACGACATTTCTCTGCAAGATCTGTCCTTGATGACCCCAAGGATCTCATACTCCTCCAAAGAGGCTCATCTCTTCTCACCATAGCACCTCAGTGGTTTTTTTCTCACATCTTTCCCACTTGGTTACTGCACATAGAAGGTTATTAGTCCCCAGAACTTTGCTAAGTACAGAACAGGTAGAACTGCATGATTACCTGCAAACAGCTTCTTGGGAATCATCCTGGATCTGTCATTCCATAAGCACTGATTCTCTTCCATGTCCATCAGCAGTCAGCACATTTGTACTGTAGCAAATAAGCAGGAGACAAGGAACCAGTAGAAAATACTGGCATACACTGTTTTCTCCACCTCAGCAGCTGTGGGGAGAGCAATAGCAAACTGGTTTGTATTTATTTAGGAGAAAGATAAAGGACATATATGCTTTTGAAATATGGAGAGGTGGAGATTACCACAAGAGTAGTAAACCATTAAATCAGGCATAAAATGTGTGCCCTTCCAGCTGCTGTGTGTCACCTTCCCCAGGAAGGGTCCCAGGTGTGTGACACAGCTGGCAGTGTGTGCAGTCACAAGGAACATGAACAGTTGCTGCTGCAGGAGTGGGAAGGAGATGCTGGCCAAGTTCAGTGCCGTGTTTCCACAAAAATATTTAGAAAGCCATTATATGCAGGAGAGTCAATACTGGTAACTGGATCTGTTTGTTCTGGAATGCATCTCCCTGAAGTCATTCTTCCAGGGTTGACTGCACATTTAATTCCACGTATTCCTGCTGAAACAACTTCAGAGACCCTCTCACTGAGGCAGCTCAATAATTCCATGCATTTTTAATAAATAGCAGAGTGTACTGCAGAATAAATCTGAGATTGGTTTGAGCTGGTGTGACAAGGAGAACAATGATATTATATAATGTGCTTGGGACCCAGGTGAAGCTGTTTCCGAGCCCAGCAGAAAGATGATGTGTCAGAGAGGGTAAAGAACAGCTTCAGAACACACAGTTCAGCTTAGTGGGGTGAGGCAGTATTTATACAGGTTCAATACCTCTCATGGTTTGATGCTTAGCCAGACTAGAAGGATCTCCTCCTTTTTAAACATACTGAAGAAATAACCTCCTCAACTTAAACAAATAAAACCCCAACTATTACACCATCCCAGCTGGCAAGATTCATTCTATTACCTAAAATGGCAGGGAAAGTCAAATTTAATTACTCCTCAAAAACATAATGCAAGTTTCCCTTTTCAGCAATGGAATCACAGCAATTTGACTGTTGCACCTCCTGCTTGGTCGTGACAAGAAGTTCATCACTTGAATTTCTGAGCTGGGACAGGAAGCCAGGAAGCCACTGGTTGGCAGTAGGGCTTCACCTTTTTTTTTCAAGGCTGATTTCAGCTCAGTAGCAAAAAGTGATGTGATGTTTGAGTAAGGTTAGCACTGCCCTCTGCCGAGAGGGATGCAGCATTTCTGTCTAACTCATCTGCCAGCAAAGCCAGCGCCTCCGTGGCTCGGAAAGTGAGTGTAGCTGCTGCTGCTTCTGCCTTCTCTCCAAAGCTTCCTGATCTGAGTCTCTCACACCAAACATAGTTCTGAAAACTCTATGCCTCATGCAGAGTAAAAAGGAGCAAGGGTATTTAAGCACAAAATCTTGACATGATGATAGCAGAAACTGTGAAAGCTTGAGCCCGAGTTTTTAAAAAGCAAACTTTATGATTTATAAACACTTCAGGCATCCTCAACAATGTGATATCTGCTGGAGCTAGTTTTTTGCTTTCCTGCCAAAATTCAGTCATGCATTATCAGATCAGGCTTAAGTCCTCCACAGTTTCTTAAATTATTTCCTTTTTAACTGTAGCACTTGCCTGACTGAGTTCTGGCCTCAGTCTTACATGNATTCTATTACCTAAAATGGCAGGGAAAGTCAAATTTAATTACTCCTCAAAAACATAATGCAAGTTTCCCTTTTCAGCAATGGAATCACAGCAATTTGACTGTTGCACCTCTTGCTTGGTCATGAATTTCTGAGCTGGGAGAGGAAGCCAGGAAGCCACTGGTTGGCAGTAGGGCTTCACCTTTTTTTTTCAAGGCTGATTTCAGCTCAGTAGCAAAAAGCTCTGTGATGTTTGAGTAAGGTTAGCACTGCCCTCTGCCGAGAGGGATGGCAGCATTTCTGTCTAACTCATCTGCCAGCAAAGCCACTCGGAAAGTGAGTGTAGCTGCTGCTGCTTCTGCCTTCTCTCCAAAGCTTGCTGATCTGAGTCTCTCACACCAAACTCTATGCCTCATGCAGAGTAAAAAGGAGCAAGGGTATTTAAGCACAAAATCTTGACATGATGATAGCAGAAACTGTGAAAGCTTGAGCCCGAGTTTTTAAAAAGCAAACTTTATGATTTATAAACACTTCAGGCATCCTCAACAATGTGATATCTGCTGGAGCTAGTTTTTTGCTTTCCTGCCAAAATTCAGTCATGCATTATCAGATCAGGCTTAAGTCCTCCACAGTTTCTTAAATTATTTCCTTTTTAACTGTAGCACTTGCCTGACTGAGTTCTGGCCTCAGTCTTACATGCACACCATTATTTCTGGTTATGCAGAAATGGAAGCTTATTCAATGCTACATTTATAACTTGCTTTACATTCTAAATCTGACATTGCTGTCCTTTTCTTAACGTTTTTAAAAGGAAAACATTAAAGTGGAACATGTAACAATATTTCCCACCACTTGAGGGAGCTCCTTGATTTATCCATCAGGATGTTCCCATTGCGCCTGCACACGGGGAAATTCTAAACCACACTTTTTAAAGAGTTAATTGTAGGATCTGCTGACATATGTGAAATCATTGAGACTCTCAAGTGACTGACCTTAAAGTTAAGACAGAAGTTTTAAAGGAATTAATCATCCTGGTCAATAAATGTGGGCGACAAATGAGCGACAGCTGCTCATACCCCAGGCTGACTGATACCAAAAGTCTTAAAATAGAAAATAATTAGTTACACAGAATTAAAAGTAGGCAGCATTAATCACATCTATTTTACAGCAGCGCCAAAAATGTCAGGAAGGAACAGGACCCAGCACAGAAATAAAGAGAAGGAAAGAAAGAATCACGGAATGTCCTGAGGGACCCTCAAGGATCATCAAGTTCAACTCCTGGACCTGCACAGGAGACCCCCCAAAATCACCTCTTGTGCCTGAGAGCATTGTCCAGAGAAAGGAAGGAAGGAAGGAAGGAAGGAAGGAAGGAAGGAAGGAAGGAAGAAAGAAAGAAAGAAAGAAAGAAAGAAAGAAAGAAAGAAAGAAAGAAAGAAAGAAAGAAAGAAAGAAAGAAAGAAAGAAAGAAAGAAAGAAAGAAAGAAAGAAAGAAAGAAAGAAAGAAAGAAAGAAAGAAAGAAAGAAAGAAAGAAAGAAAGAAAGAAAGAAAGAAAGAAAGAAAGAAAGAAAGAAAGAAAGAAAGAAAGAAAGAAAGAAAGAAAGAAAGAAAGAAAGAAAGAAAGAAAGAAAGAAAGAAAGAAAGAAAGAAAGAAAGAAAGAAAGAAAGAAAGAAAGAAAGAAAGAAAGAAAGAAAGAAAGAAAGAAAGAAAGAAAGAAAGAAAGAAAGAAAGAAAGAAAGAAAGAAAGAAAGAAAGAAAGAAAGAAAGAAAGAAAGAAAGAAAGAAAGAAAGAAAGAAAGAAAGAAAGAAAGAAAGAAAGAAAGAAAGAAAGAAAGAAAGAAAGAAAGAAAGAAAGAAAGAAAGAAAGAAAGAAAGAAAGAAAGAAAGAAAGAAAGAAAGAAAGAAAGAAAGAAAGAAAGAAAGAAAGAAAGAAAGAAAGAAAGAAAGAAAGAAAGAAAGAAAGAAAGAAAGAAAGAAAGAAAGAAAGAAAGAAAGAAAGAAAGAAAGAAAGAAAGAAAGAAAGAAAGAAAGAAGAAAGAAAGAAAAAGAAAGAAGCAGTGCTGCTAAAGTCAAGTTGCTGCTGGGCGCTGGGAAGGTGAAAGCCAGTGAAGCTGAGGCAAGAAATTGGGTATCAGGGCCAAGGTTCTCACATCAACAGTGGGAACGACCACGCGGTGATTCAGCCAGGAGCGCTCAGAACAGCTGTGGTTGGGCAATCATTGAGCAATGCAACCGCAGGATTAATGTACAGCACTCCAGAAAATCAGGATTACGAGCACCGCGGTGACAAGCGGGGTAAACGATGCCGCTGATGAAACAATGCAGCAATTTAGAGCGGGAAAGACAATTGCAGCTGATGGGCGTGAGTGGCAGGAAGCAGAGGTGGCAGTGCCTTCTCCCAATCGCTTGTAAATAATGGGAAGGTAATGAGAGCAGCCACTTTGTTTGTCGGTGAGCTGCAGGTAAACAGCCTCTAGAGAGAAGGGGAAGGAAGGCTGTGAAAAATGCGTGCCAGGGAAAATCCCAGAGACCAGGGAGGGAGTCCAGTGCTTGTCACACTGCCCTGCTTTGGCCTGAGAGACTCGTCAAGAGCTGCTAATAAAATCTGGCAGCACCTTTGTACAAAAGGGCAAAATAAGCACAGCAAACTTGTTCTGAAGGTTAGCTGCACTTCACTTTCTATTAAAGCAATCTCATTTTCCTACCACCCCGTGTCAGGCTTTTACTAATTGGGTGAAACAGTTTCAACAAGAAGCTGTTGAACTTCGGGATATTTTTGTTCATTGTGCACTGAGGATTTTGTTGGTATTTGATTTTTATTTTTTACACTTGCTCGCCCAGCCAATGCTGGCCCCACAACTTCATTTCAAATAGCTGGCACAGCACTTTTGGCATGAGGGCACCACAGATCACATACAGCCTGACCTGAGAGTATCTCTAAGCAGCACTGTGTTAAAGTCTACTTCTTAAGAACAGAGACAAGTTTATGTGAAATGCTCTCACCCATTGCATTTCAGTAATGATAAGGCTTTTAGTTTATTCGTTTCATTTTTACAAGTTTTCTTATTAAGCAGCATGAAAGATGAGTGATGGGATAATAGTGTGAACACAAATTGCAAAATTAATCAGTTTTGGACTTTTTCACTCAGTGGCTCTGTTCAGAGTCCCCATAGATATTTAAAACAACTTCTGAAAGTTCCAGCCGTTACAATTTAAATGCGTGTCTGGGGTGTGTGTTGGTAAAAATAAATTTTAGTAACAGTCTGATAGGTGAAAAGTGACAGAAATATTTTATTACACCACTGTAACTTTGTACCTTGGTTTGGGGTTACCTTTTAAGGTGCGCCTGGGGACATATCATGCATAGCAGTGCCCTGATGTCGTGAGGAGGAGACTTGTACTTGCCAGTAAGAGATTAGTGGGTAAGTTCTGTGGCTTTGGGAAAGCTTTCCCATTTCAGTGTGAAATGCAGCTCCCGGGAGGTTACTGGAGTTTGTTTGCTGGTGACGTGTTCTGTGACTCACCCTCCATCACGAGCCTGTGTCTGTCTGGGGAGAGAGAGAAAGCAAGGTACAAACCCCAGCCTTTGGCCCATTTTCAGCCCTCTGGAGCAGCCTTTGTCCCAGTTTTGGTCCCTGCGGAGCACAGCTGGCACTAAAGGAGAGCCCTCTAGCCGGGCCCGTTCTCAGCTCCCCCCGACTGGTGAGCTGAGCTCCCACTCCGCAGGGTAACATTCGTGAGGGAGAACACTCCCTTGCACAAAACTCCACTTCCTGGGGGACTACTCGAGCTGGGGGACACTCCGTTTTGCTTCCATAAAAATACCTACCCTGGGCACCGTTTGGAAGACCCTCGGGGGGTAGGACACACAAGTGTTCTGAGCCTGAGTGCCGCGGGAAGCACTTGTTGAGCAAGCCTTGTGTTCCCGCTGAAGGCCGAGGATAGATAACGCTGCTGGGCCCTCCCAGTTCCTTTAAATAAGTTTTCCTTGTGCCGAGGGTGTGGGGAGGGGAGGGGGGGTCCTCAGGGTGAGGACAGGCCTTGCCCGAGGGGTGACTGAGCCCCCCTGGACCTTGGACTGGGTGGTCACAGCTGGGATCCACACCCTGGAACCAGGACTGACATTCCCTCAGCTGGACTGAGGCTGCAGCCAGGACTGGTGATCTCTTCTTCTTTCTTTTCTCCTCTCTTTCTTTCCCTCTTTCTCTCTATCTTCCCTTTACCCCTGCCCCTTTATCCAAAACTCACTGCCGTGTTCTTATAGTAGGTCAGGGACTAGCATACCAACTTCCATGCCTAGTAGGTCAGGGACTAGCATGCCAATATCCATGCCAAGTACGTAGCNTCTCCCAATCGCTTGTAAATAATGGGAAGGTAATGAGAGCAGCCACTTTGTTTGTCGGTGAGCTGCAGGTAAACAGCCTCTAGAGAGAAGGAAGGCTGTGAAAAAGCTCTGCCAGGGAAAAACCCAGAGACCAGGGAGGGAGTCCAGTGCTTGTCACACTGCCCTGCTTTGGCCTGAGAGACTCGTCAAGAGCTGCTAATAAAATCTGGCAGCACCTTTGTACAAAAGGGCAAAATAAGCACAGCAAACTTGTTCTGAAGGTTAGCTGCACTTCACTTTCTATTAAAGCAATCTCATTTTCCTACCACCCCGTGTCAGGCTTTTACTAATTGGGTGAAACAGTTTCAACAAGAAGCTGTTGAACTTCGGGATATTTTTGTTCATTGTGCACTGAGGATTTTGTTGGTATTTGATTTTTATTTTTTACACTTGCTCGCCCAGCCAATGCTGGCCCCACAACTTCATTTCAAATAGCTGGCACAGCACTTTTGGCATGAGGGCACCACAGATCACATACAGCCTGACCTGAGAGTATCTCTAAGCAGCACTGTGTTAAAGTCTACTTCTTAAGAACAGAGACAAGTTTATGTGAAATGCTCTCACCCATTGCATTTCAGCAATGATAAGGCTTTTAGTTTATTCGTTTCATTTTTACAAGTTTTCTTATTAAGCAGTATGAAAGATGAGTGATGGGATAATAGTGTGAACACAAATTGCAAAATTAATCAGTTTTGGACTTTTTCACTCAGTGGCTCTGTTCAGAGTCCCCATAGATATTTAAAACAACTTCTGAAAGTTCCAGCCGTTACAATTTAAATGCGTGTCTGGGGTGTGTGTTGGTAAAAATAAATTTTAGTAACAGTCTGATAGGTGAAAAGTGACAGAAATATTTTATTACACCACTGTAACTTTGTACCTTGGTTTGGGGTTACCTTTTAAGGTGCGCCTGGGGACATATCATGCATAGCAGTGCCCTGATGTCGTGAGGAGGAGACTTGTACTTGCCAGTAAGAGATTAGTGGGTAAGTTCTGTGGCTTTGGGAAAGCTTTCCCATTTCAGTGTGAAATGCAGCTCCCGGGAGGTTACTGGAGTTTGTTTGCTGGTGACGTGTTCTGTGACTCACCCTCCATCACGAGCCTGTGTCTGTCTGGGGAGAGAGAGAAAGCAAGGTACAAACCCCAGCCTTTGGCCCATTTTCAGCCCTCTGGAGCAGCCTTTGTCCCAGTTTTGGTCCCTGCGGAGCACAGCTGGCACTAAAGGAGAGCCCTCTAGCCGGGCCCGTTCTCAGCTCCCCCCGACTGGTGAGCTGAGCTCCCACTCCGCAGGGTAACATTCGTGAGGGAGAACACTCCCTTGCACAAAACTCCACTTCCTGGGGGACTACTCGAGCTGGGGGACACTCCGTTTTGCTTCCATAAAAATACCTACCCTGGGCACCGTTTGGAAGACCCTCGCGGGGTAGGACACACAAGTGTTCTGAGCCTGAGTGCCGCGGGAAGCACTTGTTGAGCAAGCCTTGTGTTCCCGCTGAAGGCCGAGGATAGATAACGCTGCTGGGCCCTCCCAGTTCCTTTAAATAAGTTTTCCTTGTGCCGAGGGTGTGGGGAGGGGAGGGGGGGTCCTCAGGGTGAGGACAGGCCTTGCCCGAGGGGTGACTGAGCCCCCCTGGACCTTGGACTGGGTGGTCACAGCTGGGATCCACACCCTGGAACCAGGACTGACATTCCCTCAGCTGGACTGAGGCTGCAGCCAGGACTGGTGATCTCTTCTTCTTTCTTTTCTCCTCCTTTCTTTCCCTCTTTCTCTCTATCTTCCCTTTACCCCTGCCCCTTTATCCAAAACTCACTGCCGTGTTCTTATAGTAGGTCAGGGACTAGCATACCAACTTCCATGCCTAGTAGGTCAGGGACTAGCATGCCAATATCCATGCCAAGTACGTAGC
>VZRF01013945.1:469961-585656 GCA_013396875.1 Vireo altiloquus
GATTGCTCGGCCCTTGTGACTTTCGAGCATTTACCAGCTCTGGGTGTTCCCTTACCCTTAGCGGAGACCATCGCGTTTGTGGCGCCTCTCTTCCCTCACTTGACCTCTCGCCTCAGGAGCGCCGGGAGGCGGCGGAGGGGGAAGGCGGGAAACTGAGGGGAAGCGGGGGGGGCGCGGGGGNTGGCCCCGCCCCCTGCGCCGTGACGTGCGGCAGCCCCGGGCAGAGGCCGCGCGCGCGGCGGGAGGAGCGGGGAAGGGCGGCACGGAGCGGAACAGAACAGAACAGAACGGAGGAGGAGGCAGCAGCAGCAGCAGCGGTTCCGGCTCGGCCGCCCCTGAAGGTGACGCTCCGCGGGACGCCCTGGCCGGGGCACCGGGAACGTGTCCGCGCCGCCCCGCCCCCGGGGGAGCCTCGGCAGCGCTCTGGGCAGCTCCCAGCGATATCCGCAGGCTTCGGAGAAAAAACCCTTTGGTGGCGAGCGTTCTGCGCGCTGCGGATGAGCTGTGCCATGACCTTAACTTTGCTTTGCGGAGTGACCTTAACTTTGTTATGGTCCCTGTCTGGTTCGCTCTGCAGACACTGAGCGTCTGCGAGGTGATGCTGTGCCCCAGGGCCAAGGGAAAACTTTAGAGAGCTGAAAGTCTTTGGGACAAGGTTGTTATTTAGTGCGATTGGTATTGGAGGCAGGGGGTTGGAACAAGGTCCCTTCCAGCCTAAATCATTCCATGATTCTTAGCTGTTCCTCACCAAGTCTTCGGAAGTGCAGACCTGAACTTCCTATACGGTGTTGCTTTTCTCCCGAGGCATCTTCTAATTAATTACCAGTGTGTCGAAAGGGAAGACAGAGAAGCTCAAGGTGTCTGAGCCCTTTCCGAGTACTGTAAATCAGGTACCAGTGAAATCAGGGAGTTTCTGCTGGGAAATCTCTTAATGGGTCTGTGGCCCTACAAACTTACATGTGCAGTTGTGGTTGAGGATGTCCTCGGAGTGAGGTGCAAGGAGTGACTGATTACTGTGAGGAGCGATTTCCTCTCGTGAGGGAGGTGGGAACATCTTGGAGTTATCCTGGCATTGTATCAGGAATGATTCCGTTCTAGCGGAGATTGGAGGGAAGGGCTGATGCCTTCTTTAGGCTCTGATGTGCTGATAATTGCTTAGGATACTGTAATGCTGCACCTCTGTTCATATGGGAACCTGACGAGGAAAATGTTTGTTTTATTGATTTCCCCTAGCAGACTTTGGGATTTGGTGTGAGAAAGGCTAAGTTATCACAGCGCAGCCTATCTTAATTATTAACTCTTAAAGTTAATTGTTTTTATTTTTATTTCACCCCACACATGACTTATCCTTCCCCCATCCCAAAATTGGTTATTTTAAACTCCTTTCTGTTAACCTTTCAATGAGATACTATAACCACTCTGCACTGGTGAGGAAGGAGTGCCTTCCTAACCTCTTGAAGAAGGTGAAAAGTGTACTGAGACAAGAATTAAACTTATGGACCTCCGTCTGAGCTGGAAAACTCGTAGTTTGTAGTGATGTGCTGTTTGGTGGTGTGTGGTGTTTCTCCCCTGTATGCTGTGAAGCCTGAAAGGAGAACAGGAGACTGTCCTGCTAGAGGGACAAACACAGGAAGCCGAGTTCTGGAAACCTCTGCTCATAGTTTTATTTCCCTTTTGCAGATGTGCCAGCCTCCTTATTCTGAGGAAATCCATCCTTAATTAGTTTTTTCACCAGTGCATGAGTTTTCCTGGCCTGTCTGTAACAGCTCATCTGTGCTGGTGCACGTATGCTGTTCACTAGCAGCTAAACACATCTGCTGCGGAGCTTGTGCCAAGATGAAAAAATATATCAAGTTTGAAAATGTGGTTACATACATGCCTGTGAGGTTTTCTGGAAAAAATCTGCAAATTGTCCCTGCTTGTAGCTACATCTCCAAGAGATTCTTGAGCTGAATTTTATGGAGAATGTTCTGGGAGATCACTTTGTGGCCAAATTAGAATCTCCTCGTCCACTTCTCATTAACTGAGAGTTTTGTTTTCATCCTGCATGCAGTACTTCAGGTGTTCCCTATTGGCAGCTCTGTCCCTAGCAGCGACCTTTGTCATTCAGACCTGATTCTCTTCCTGTTTTCCTTGGTTTGTAACGCAGCCATTGTCTGGCCAAGCAGAACTCGGATCCACTGAGGAAGCTGCTCCTGCAGTAACAGCTGAGAACTTTGCAAGGAAGGAGCTTGGCCCAGGCCAAATATTGCTGGAGATTCCACAAAGTAAACCTGCCACATCTCACGGAAGACAAGTCTTTATGTCCACCTGGCTGTCAGAAAGGAATGCACGGGCTTTTTTGGCCTTGTAAAGATTTTGCAAAAGCTTAAGTCATTTTAAGTAGTTGTTAAGTCCATAGGGAAAAGAGGAAGGTGTGGGGAGATGGGTTGGGAACTTGGTTACTTTGTTTCTGTACCGCTTGTAGTAAGGGAAGTGAAGGGTGATCAACAGTAAATGACTAATTCAATTGTGTGCTGAATTTCCTCCATCCTTGCTCTGAATTCATAATGACGGGAAGAAAGTCTAACTTCAATGTAAAAAAGGCTATGTAAGTGTATAATTGAACAGTAAATGAGTTTTTTGTCGTTAATGACTTGCTCTCCTTTTCTGATCTAGCTGTGTAGCCATGGCAGGTGATGACTGTGTGAGGAAGCGCCAGTCTGGCTCCACTGTGACCTGCAAGACCCCTGAGAACGAAGAGACACAGAGGAGACCTGAGAGCGAGAGGTCCTTTCAGAACTCAAGCAATGGTGAGACTCACTGGCTCAGCACTGGTTGCATCTCTGGCATGTGATCTCCTCTCAAGTGCCCTTTCTACTCAGGGCTCTGCCTCTTTGCTCTTTCATTTCTGTTTCTCTCCCTGGAGAGGCTGAAGGTGGAGCTCCCTGAGTACCAGCTGCACCCCTCCAGCAGGTGTGGGTTGTTTGGGGTGCTGTCCTGCAGAGCTTTCCCTCGGGAGCTGTGTGCTGCAGTGCTTGCAGGGCTCTGAAGCAGGGATTAATTGTCACAGGAGAAAGAGATGCATCAGTGCTGTAAACGGTGCAAATGCCTCCTGGGAACATTTTTCAGTAATCCTGGTAAATGTTACTTCTGGGACTTCATCTCACTTCCTTTACAACCTAAGTGTGTGTCTTCTCAAGATGGAAGAAAATGGTCTTTAACACACCAGGCTAAGGTGGTGTATCCAGCTGACAGACAGGTGGGGGTAGGATGCCACAGAGAATGATTCTCTGCTGCTCTGGGATTCTCTTCATGTCAGGGCAGCTCCCTTATATTCAGGCTCAATCTTGGCTGCCAGAAAACAGAACAATAAACTGTTGGGTTTGTGTTCATTTTTTTTTTTGTGGTCACCTTGAAAGTTACATGGCTTAAATCTGGCTTTGTGGAAGGGTCACTGCTGCTGTGCCCTGTCCCTTGGGTTGCAGGGACAGCTGTGTGGCACCATGAGTGGTTTTGCCTGTGGACTCTGTGACACTCTGGAATTCCTGGTTTATGCTGTACCACATTCCAGCCCAGTGATAAGGAGATTAGAGACAAAACTGCAGCTTGTTTCCTTTCTCATTGTGAGACAGATTAAGCAAAAAGCCAAAGTAGTTTATCACAATGTGCCATGTGAGTACAAGATCCAAAACTCTGGTGCCAGTGACTCGAGGAGATAATTCTTACTGGTACACTTCTGGATATCATCACTGTTTTATGGTACTCCTTTCAACTGAAACAGAAGTCAGGGCAAGTTTAAGGTTAGGACAAGTCAGATTTCTCACTGAAAATAAAATACCTTAGAGAGAAAGCCATCCCACAAACTGCTTGGAGAACTGGGATTTTAAGATGTTGATGGCACAGTAATTTTAATTGGATTCGATGTGCCTGTATTAGGAAATTGCATGGAGTTGGTGTCTACTGGAATCCAGTGATGCTGTGCTTGGGAGTAGGCTTGTACCATTTTAACCTTTTCATGTGTGGGAACTCCTTAACTGCTATGAATAAAGGCTAAGTAATAAATAGAGCAGTGATAATTAGGACTTGATGGGTGGGTGTGTCTTTAAAGGCCGTTCATTTTAACACCTCTGAGATGAGGTAAAACATCAGTGAGGGTGAGATACTGTGACTGTGCAGCAAATAAACATCCTGGGATAGATCTCTTGAAGGTGTCCATGTGCTTGGTGGGTTGGTTTAGAACAGTCAGTGTGGTTTTAATCCCATACAAACCGCAGTGAAGGGCAGCAGGGAGGAATCCTGGTTAGTCAGGACTAAGTGCATCTTAACCTGCCAAGGTTGCTGCCAACTGAGCAGAGGTGTCACTTTGTCATTACTTTGCTCAGCTCGGTGTCTTGGCCAGCAGGAGCAACACAGGGAGGGAGGAGGCATGAATCTGGTGCCTTGAGGCATGGGAGAAAGATGTGTCCCTCTGGTACAGGGGAGTTAAATCAGCAGCTCTGTGACCCAGAGGGTGAAGATCTATGAAGCTGAAGTGTTCGTGAGTTGCAGATAGTGGCCTCTTCATGTAGTCCAGGGTGTAACCAGGTAGGGCTTTCATGGCTGAGGTGGGAGAATCTCTCAAGAGAAGCAGCCATAGATGTTTTCTCTCTTTCTTTTGTCCTGGCTGTTTACTCCTGAATAGCTGTTTCTAAGGCATCAGTGCTGATGTGCACAAAGGCAGTGTTGGGCCAATGATCTGCTGTCTGGCAACCATCTTTTTGTGCTGCAACAGCTTCATGCTGGGTATTGCAAAGAAGTTTAGGCAAGGTGCATGTTTGTTGCCGTCAGGGGATTCTAGCCAGGTCAAGAATGTGTGGAAGTAAATACTGTATTTACAAATATGTTTGTGGCAGTAATTGCTGTAGAAAAATGAAACCATTAACGTGATTAGCCACCCTTGATCCTCTCTGATTATAGCAAACACAATCTACTTTTTACAGTAAGAGTTGATGTGGCAAGGGCCAACTGACTTGTTTCCAGAAGTGTGTGAACTTTCTACAGAAACTTTTGGGCCCTTAATCCTTTCTTTATTAAAACTCAAATGCACTGGCTGATCTGAAACTGCTTAGAGGAGTAATTTTATTACACATATTGGCTTTAGAGGTACAGTAGGTCTGACTCTTCCATTTATATAGTTGAGGTTATTTTTTTTCTTGGCTTTTCAAGTGCTTCTAAAGACTATCTCATTGCTTGGGTTCTAAGATCAAATAATTTTTCCTCAGGTATACCCAATTTTATAGAAGTGTGGAAATACTCATAACTTTTGAGACTGCCAGAAGATATCTTCTGTGCCTTGATTTGTTTCTATCTTGTAATTATTCAGCAATTTCACTTTGACAGAGTAGCTGAACTTCAGTCTTACACATCATTTCTCCTCCTTGAACTGGCTCCAGTGCTGTAATTAAACAACTAATTTGGTCCAGGCTTAGAGTCAGCAGATGATCTAGGTGGTAATAATCCGCTGTCATAAGCCAGGCTTCCTTAATAAGATAAATCTTGTATGTTTTCAGCAGGAGATACAAAGAGAAGTATAAAACTGTTCTGCTTAATGGGATATTGGTATTGGACAGTACTGGCTGCAAGAAAACTCACCTGGAGTGAGCATAATAGAAACTGCATGGACAGATCTTACCAGGCTAGGGAGGACATTGATCATATGTGTGCCTGTGAATGCCTCTGAAATGCTCAATTAGTCCATTGAGGACAGTGAAATGGGTTTGGAGTCTGTTCTTGCTTCCCCAGAAATCAGGGAGGGCCTGGAAGTGTCTCTGGAGGCTGATCTGCAAACAAGCCATGTGGCCTATCTGTTTGCTGTGAGGCTGTTGGGTAATGCTGATCTTAGAAAAGGGCTGTTATCTTCCAGGGGAGAGGTTACTATCGACCATCCCTGGTGCAAAAGTTCACAGTGATGCACAAACTGTGTGTGCCTACGAGAGATGGAGGAGGAGAGAGCTCTCCCAACAGGGAGCAATTTGGAAAGATTTAGCCTTTGCTGTGTGACTCACAGCAATGAGTGTTCTGTGTTTCAACAGGCTTCTTCTTGCTGATTAAGCTGCTTGAATTGAGGATCTGGGATGTGTTTCTGAGGGATAGATCAAAAAGCTGTTTTGTCTAGGTGGATTCTGGCAATTCTAGGGGCTGTCATGTTTTGGAACCCTTGGGTTCCAAGGCTCAGCAGTCTCTTGTGAAAAGCCTGTGCACATGGCAGCATAATGTAGAGAATGCTGGTGCTCCTTCTTGCTAGTAGAGAGGCTGTTTGGGCTCCATGTCCCTGCAGAACTGACTTTTTGAGCTAAATACTCACCTAGCTGCAGTTGAGCTGGGTCTGTGAAGCTGTGGCCTGTGAATTCTTTAAACAGATCAGCTGAGTCTAGTCGTAAACTGCCTCTATTTGCTGAGTGGCCAAATAAATTACTGTAAGTAAGAATAAGGCTCATTAGCATCGAATTATTAATGTGTGTTTTGTTGTAGCAGTATGGAACTCCTCCCCTCTTTATAGGAGCCTTGCTCTAGATTGGCTTTATTGCTCTGCTTCTGATAACATCTTCAGTGTTTTTGGAGAAGGAAGCCTTTAAATCCAGTTTAATGCTGGATTTAATCACTGACAGTGATGTTGGCCTATGTTGCTTTAACCTCTTGAATGGGAAGTTGTCTTATCAAGAAATAACAAAGCTGGGTTGGTTTTTTTTTTGGATCCTAAGCTGCAGCACCAACATCATATGAGTGATTCTCTGCTCTACCCATCTCAAATGTCACTTATCTGTAACATGTGCAAGAGTTGGTTGAAAAAGGGACAACAAGATCCTTTAGAAAAGGTACATTTCCAATCTTGTGAAACTTTAGTTGCTCAACTTTTCACCAATTAAGAAGCTTTCTCAATCTTCAGGTGATTTTTTTATTAGCTTGGTTTTCATAGGGAAACAAAGCTTACAATTAAATTGCTCATTCATTTTTACTTCTGGATTTTGAACCTGCTTGGAATTTGGTCTGTACAGAGGAGTCATATTCTAAAAGGATCTAGCCCAAGACAGGCAGTCCTGTAAAGATCTTGTTAATGTCCTTGCTGATGGAAAAGGAACCCAGTGCCATTAAGTAAAAACTTCTCCCTATGAACAAAGCTTTTCCAAAGCAAGCCCTGCTTAGGTCTCCTCTGAAATTGGCTGCTATTTCATACTAGTCTTCCAGACAACTTTCTCAAGACTTTAAATATAATTTCTGCCTTCTTAAGGCACATCTCAACTTCTTTTAAATGCAAAGATGTGCCTGTTTGTATAGTGCAGTCTTGAGTCCATTTTTATATAATACTCTTGCAATCCCAAAGTGATACGGAGGAGTCCAGGCTTCATTTGCAGGCTCAAAGGGAAGTGAAGATTTGGACTTCTCAGCAGTGCACATTTCCTTTTAGACTCAAAATCATGTGCTGGATCTCTTGTGCAGTGACCTGCAGAGAAGCAGTGCCTTGCGCAAGGGGGATGAGCACTGGAGATGATGTGCTCCTGCTCTGGTATCTGCCTTGTGACACAGCTTTATGGGTTTATGGGGTGAGGCAATACAGCTGAAGGGCTTGGTTCGGGGTGACTTCTGCAGAAGATGTTGTGTTGAAAAGGACAAGCTCACAGGTGAGTTTGTCATACAAGATGCTTGTACTGAAGCCGTGGAGATCTTGATTTTAAAAGCTTTTAAAAGATGCTGTGTTTCTGATGTTTTCTGTGCGTGCACACTAGGATGAGGGCAAATAAAGTGACAGGAGGACACTGCATACAATTTAGCAATTACAGCATCAGCAGGTCAGAGACTGGCCTCGTTTCTTGTACAATCATTAAAGCTGGACAGCTGGTACATGTAAAACTATACCAAATTTTAAGGCCTTGTAGTCTAAAAGGGTGTTTTGTTTCCAAAGTGAGCCATTCCTGGGTGATTTTTAATGTGAGTTTTTAATGACCGTGTCTTCAAAGGCAAGATCTGACAGGAAATACATGGTCAAAGAACTGGTTGCTTTATTTTTAGCTTATCTTAAAAAGGAAATAATGCAATTCCTTAAGTCCTATGTGGCCTGTTCTCTCTGGCTGTGGGGTGGATTCAAGCAAACTTGATATCATCAAGTTTTGAAGACTGGCAGCTGGGTAAGAGACACAAATTCTTAGTTTTTCGAAGGGAAAGGTTAGTTATTCTTTGAGCTCAGCAGCTCTGTTCTGCTTTCTAGCAGGTCAGCACAAGGTGGTTCTTCCCATAGCAGTAATGGAAGGAGTGGCTAGGAATACAATTTAGGAATACAATACAAGGAGTGGCACAGTGGGGGAGTGGAGCCACTGAGGATGTATGCAGGGGGCAGAGTTGTGCTGCTTGTGGAACAGCTTTATTAATTTTTTTTAATGTATTTGGGGAGAATCTATTTGGGACTAGCAAAGTGCATGAGCTGAGTAGGTCAAGGGTGTCTTACATTCTTCTCAAACTGTTTTCCAAACTGCTGTTGTTCTGCAAATGTAGCAGCACAATGAGCTTAAATGCTGAGGTTTGGGGGGGAGGTTTGTCTTGCAGGTGAGATGCTTAGCAACCAGGGGTTCTATTTCTGTAAAAATGGATCTTTGCATGCAGCCAAAATCAATGGTGTTAAGCAGTTTCCTTGTTTGTTGTTACATTAGAAGTCTGCTGAGCAATAGGCAGTTGGTGCTGGTCTGTCCTTAAGCCTATAGGTTGTGTAGCAGATAGACAAAAAGCAAAATTCCTTCAGATAGACAAAAACCAAAATTCCTGCTTGATTGGTGGGAAGGGGAATTAATGCTAACAGCTGAGCACAGCTGCACTGAAGGTAAGGCTTCTTGGGTTGTTGTACTCTTCCAGTACTGGAATTGGAATCACCTCTGAAGCAGGTCTACCTAAAATACTTACAACCAGTTGCTCAAAGAGGTTGGCTGAGACTCCTGAGCATCACAGAAGCACTTCCTTCTCTGAAAATGAAACTGCATTGTGGTGTTGACTCTTTGGTGGATCATAGAGAGATCACAGCAAAAAGCTGGAGAAAGCAATTTTTTTTTAACTTGTCTTCAATTTTAATAGTTAACTTCATTTTTAAAATTAACTTCTGTAGCTTCCCAGGAGAAATATTTGACAAAGAATGTAAATATGAAAAGATGTTTTAGTAAGGTGCTTTCCTTGACTAATAAAAGGGTTTGTCTTTGTTTTTGCATTTCTTGTGGACTGTGCTGGAGAGACAGAGACACAGTCACACAGATGACCCCTCCAGCTAACCTGGCTGGAGAGAGAAAAGCTTGATCTTTCTTCTTAATAATATTTTGATAATAAAACCTTCTGATTTCAACAAATCTATAAACATGAGTAGTTTTGTGGAAAAGCCTTAGAAATAGAGCCACATCATTTGTACACTGCATTTTGTGTGGAGGCTGTGCTCATGCAGGGAGGCTGCGTTATGCACCCTGATAGCACTACCAGTCTGTCTTCTTGTCTCACAGCAGCACAGCTTTGGCACCTCTACAGCAAATCTGTTAGCTCATGCCTCCCTGGAATCTTATTAGGGAATCAGTTCAGTCCCTACTTTTTCTAAAAGTGGTGATGTTGTCTCAGAAACCAAGCGTGCAAGTTGTAATGCTGGCTGCGTTTCGGTGTGTGAGGTGGTGCTGGAGCTATAAATGCCAAAGGATATGCACAAGGCAAGGTTTGTTGCTATCTTTTCACTCTGACTAGTATATAGGGGGGTGGATGCTGCTGCTTCAGTCTTGATTTTCCTTCATGTGAAAGACTCTGTGTTTTAAGTAACTTTATCTTCCGTGTTGTTCTTACTGGAGAAGTGAAACACCAGCTGGTGCATGCCCTACAACTCAGCTGGTCTGAAATGTCTGACCTGTGGGTGGTGGTGTCTGTGTCACAGAGGCATCTCAGATGTGTGGTTTTTAATGTGAGAGAAAGGTGGCCTTTGGGGCTTTACCTGTTGGCCAGTGGTGTTAGTAATGGCAAAGGTCAGATTCTATTGATGGCGTGTTAGACCTGACTGTTTACTTAAACAGTGAAACACACTGAGGAATAGTCACACTGATATCTAGCACTTCTCCTGGGGGATGGAAGGAGTGGGAATTGCCAGGCTTGAACACAGTATAACTGTCCAGCTTGCCATTCAGCCTGTCTTAGAGCTGATAGTGGTGTTTTACTGACAGCTGTGACTGACTGCTTTGTCTGTTGGCAATGGAGAGACCTCCAGACAAACTAACCTTAACATCTGCTTAAGATAAAACTCTGATAAAAAATCAGCACACTTGGATATGACCTTCTAAGGGTCATTCTGATTGCTGCTTCAAGGCTGAATGTGTTTAGGGACCTTGAGAAGAGTTTGCAGAGTTGCTGATGAAAAATAAAATCCAACATGTTATCAGCTGTTGACTGCCTTGCAGTGCTGCTATCCTAAAATACGTGGTCATAGTTTATGAACTTCCTGCAGCTTTGATTTGAGTTTAGTTGGGACCCTATTAGAAGTCAGAAATGCTATTGAAAAATTGGTGTCTGGGCTACTGTATGCTGTGCTTTCTGCATTTTCAGACATGGAGCTAAAAATGTTCAATGTTTGCTTTCCTTCCTTAGGCTGGGTTGATGTTGACCACATGGTGACGAGGAAAATGCAGCTAATAGCAGAAGCTGAGGTAAATACAATGCTTGCTTGTGGTGGGGAGCAGGACAATTGACCCTGGATGAGTGTCTAGCCCTGGAACACAAATAGCCCTATTCAGTCCTACTGAGAGCAGTGACATTTCCACAGCCCCTTTTCTCTCTCCCACTTAGCACAAGAGGGGTAGTGTTATCTGATGAGGTTCTGTCTTACTTGACCCCAATAGGTTGAAGTCCAAAGATAAGAGTGAACTTTGAGACCTGTAAATAAAATGGAAATTGCCTTACCACTGACTTTTGGCAGTGTGATGATTAGCCAGCCTGCTTGCATATTGAGCCTTTAAAATGCTCTGTGTCCTGCTATCCATCGAATAAAGGGCAGCATGGAGCCTGGATCCCACTGCTTCTGCTGCCCTGGCTGTGGAGATGACTTTCCTAAGCTTTGCTCTCATTCTTTTTGTCACTGAACAATAAATATCCTCAGAGAAAACAGCACTGGGTGTTTCTGGCATCATCTGCTCCTGTGTGGGCTGCCATTGTCTTAGATCCCATTAAGGTGATTTATGCCCAAATTACATGAAGTTGGCTAACAATGGACTGCACCCTCCTTGTTAACCATTGTTTTGTGGCACCCATGTTCTCCAGGGCGAATCACCCTGTGCTCTTGCATAATTTTATTGCAGAAAATTCCGTGCTAAATCTGAAGTAATCTAATTGTGTCAGCTTGACATGTATAATAGGGAGTGGATACTTAGAAGACAGAGAAAAAATCTTGCACCTTTGAGATATTTTCCTGTTCAACTCTTTTTTTTTTTTTCCCCTTTTTCCCCCCACACCTCCACAAGGGGTATGTCATTGGTACCAGGTATAACTAAAGTGTATTTAAATGTCTTCTGCAAAGCGTGTGCCTCTTTTTTTTTGCTGAAACTCCTAAAATCCAGCCCATTAGAAGGATAGTCAGCTCAGAATTTTATTTTGGATGTTGTCTTATCCTGTTTATCCTTGCTGAGAGCAGGAGATCAAGCCTGGTAACTTCTCTGCAGACAAAACAGCCACTGTTAATCACTGTGTTGGCAGTGGGTGTTTGCAGGAGAAAGCTTTCACTGTAAAGCACAAGTAGCTTTGGAAGTTCCAGGGAGCACTGACTGATTGTAAGGGGACAGCTTGACCTTGGGTTTCTTTCTTCAGGAGAGTCTCTTGTTCCTTATTTTTTTTTCCTGGTCAACAGCTTTGAGACACAGTTTGTAGACAAAGTGATTTCTTGCCCACAAAGAGAATCCTAGAAAACCAGCAGGTCAGTGGTGTTTTAATTGCTGAAGTTTCTCCCAAAACACAAGGAGTTCAGATCTTACATCCTGAGTCATGCAGCTTGCAGATTTGTTTAAGGTGCTTCAGGGCTGAGGAAATAAAACCACCCTGCTGCAAAAAACCTGAGAATTCCTGGAGTGCTGGGCCCTTTTGTTGTGGGAACCCCTGAGCAGAGGCTTGGCTTGCAGCTGACCTTTTCTGTGATGGGTATCTGGATTCTGGGCAGGTGCCTGACTTGAGGAAAGGCTGCTCACTGCCAGCTCCCGCAGGTCTGAGTGGGATTTGTGTGAGTTGGGTGTTACTCACACAGAGGAGGCCTTCAGGCATCTGCAGTCCAGTCCTTTGTCCATTCTAAAGGGAGCTGTTCTGTCACCAGGGCAGGGCTGGTGTTGTCACGTGTCAGTGACCAAAATTACCAAATCTGTTAGAATGAGTAAAGTTCTGGGGAACAGTTGAAACTTTTTCCTCAACTTTCTCTGGCTTGTCATCAATTCCTATTATTGGCCAGCTTCTGCTTTTGATGGCATGGCATTCTTTTAGTGGTTTTTGGTTTGTAATTAGTTAGTTAGTTACAATTACTGTAGGACTGGACTCTGATTTGTATTTTATTTAATCTATTGAGAACTCATGCCCTGCTCTCCCAATCCAAACACGTGCACGTGTTGGTATCAGCCCTGGAGGGCTGTGTTAGGAGGAGGCAATCTCAGCAGAGTGCCAGCCAAAGGGAAGAGGTACTTTAAGGAAATATCACCTGCTAACCCTCACTGAGGAGAGATTAGGCTAAAAAAGAGGACACACTATTAAAAAAAAAAAAAAGTGTTTTGATTGGATTGAATAGTGCTTTGTTTGGCATGGAAATTTGAGCAGTCCAAGAGAGGTAGAAATTTCTGTTTGACTTTTTGATAGGGATATGTGCATGCATGCTGGAAAATTAGGCTGTACCAGGGAGCACCAGTGTCTTCTGTTACAGGTTGTGTTCACAAGCACTCAATATTTGTTGGTTTGGGTTTTTCTTTTTTTTTGTTTTAAAGGAACAAGTTCATATCTCTTGCAGAGACAATCCTCTGCCTCCTAGAAAAGCAATATCTAAAGGTAGCCGGATCCAAAGAACTTTGTTAAGCACTGGTGAAGCTTGTTTAGTCTATTCTGGAAGCTGCCAAACAGGTTAAAAATGTTTTTTCGAGTTAAATATTAATCTGCTCCTTCTCCTACTGCAGCTTTTGTTTCAAGAGATGTCTCTGGATCTGACCACTGTAAAACAGGACGAATGTAGAGTTCTGATCCATCTTGACAGGCTCTTCTCCTTTTATGTGGTCTCACTTCAGATTGTCTTGGATTTTCTGCCAGAGAGTTAAACTTACTTGGCTGTTGTCACCTTAAACAGGAGCATTTTGTAAGAATACATTATCTGTTCATGTATTTTATAGGATCATGGAGTAGTTTGGGTTGGAAAGGACCTTAAAGATCATCCATTTCCACCCCCTGCCATGGGTGGGGACACCTCCCACTAGACCAGATTGTTCTAAGCCCCATCCAGCCTGGTTTTGGACACTGCCAGGGATCCAGGGGCAGCCACAGCTGCTCTGGGCACCCTGTGCCAGGGCCTCCCCTCCTCACAGGGAAGAATTTTTTCCTGACATCTGCTTTGAACATACCCTCTGGCAGTTAGAGGCCATTGCCCCTGGTGCTGTCACTACAGTTCCTCGTGACAAGTCCCTGTCTGCCTTCCCTGTAGGTGCCCTTCAGACATGGCAGGTGCTGTGAGGGCTCCACACACCCCTCTCCTCTCCAGCAACCTCCTTGAAAACAGTTCTTTTCCTTTTCAACCTCCAAGAGGACAAAGTAGATAGGAGTTGGGAATTCTGAAAGTGGTCAGGGAAACGTGTGTGTCTCTTGAGGAGCTGATCAGTAGGAAGACCAGATGAAATGATGATGTGCAGTTATCGTGTAGGAAAGCTTGCACCTTGAATCTGGAGGCAAACTGGAAGAATCCCAGGCAAAGGATGGTCAGACAAACATGCATGAAGAAAATAAAACCTAATGTGCAATTAGATTTTAAGTAATTTCTTGAAACTTGCCTTTTGCCTGTGCTGAGAGTGATGCCTCTGGCAGAGGCTTCAGGAGCTCAGGGGTTGGCTCTCAGCTCTGCTTCATCACTGGGCTCGTCACACTTGGTGTTGGAGGACTAAACATTGAGGAACCGAATTCTCAGAACTCTGATAAGCCTTCTAAAAGAACAGAACAATTCTGTGTTGAATCTGATGGAGAAGATAAATGTCCTCTGGCCTGAGATGTGTGGACAGGCCAGGATAAGCCCCTGTCTCATCCAAGTAGGCTCCAGCTGTTGGCTGGGGGTACAGAAATGTTTTCTTGATGCCTTGCTCTGTCCTGCTCCAGGATAACAAGGAATAGAAATATTTTATGAAAATACATCCAGCAGGTTAAACAGTTTACTGCTGTGTTTTTACTCTGTCAGCAACTGAAGCCAGCTTTCATGAAGGAGGTGGACAGTCACTTCACAGAGTTTGTGAATACTTTGGTGGCAAAATCAGCACTCTTGGATTCCTCATCTCCAGCCTCCCTTTTCCCAGCTTCCTGCGCCGAGAAGGAACTGCACAAAGCCAAGTAAGTCCCTTTTAAGCTGTTGTTCTAACAAGGTTATGTGTCCTGGAAGCTTTCTTTGCTTTTTTGTCTCAAATGTTTCTCTTCTTTCTTTGCAGGAATTTGAGGGCCCCTCCAGAACATGGGAAAATCTTTACTGCCAGGAGGTCCCTCTTGGAGTGAGTAATCATCAAGTTAATTTCAGCAAATTGACTGAAAATACCCTTGATTACAAACTAATGAGCCTTTGCTTTGAGGTACTTTCCCTGCCACCACCCGCGGTCTTACATTCAGATCCGTGGGGACTAATCTGTGCAACCTTCTCTCTTTCTATAATATCTGTACTACATCTTGCAGATATAAACCTTAATTACAGCCCTCTCAGTACCACAGGGATCAGGGCTAATTATCCTTTGCCTGAGGATAAGATAAGGAAGTGTCTGTGTCTGTGGCACCCCAGCTGTACCTTCACTGTGGTCTCTCCCTTAGTGAGCTCTTTGAAGTGAGTCACATCAGGACAATCTACCACATGTTCATCGCCCTTCTCATCGTCTTCATCCTCAGCACGCTCCTAGTAGACTTCATTGATGAAGGAAGGTAAGAATGCTTTGGGAAGACAGAGATGAGGGCTGGGAACAGCTCTTCCAGAGTGCCAGACGTACATGAAACTGCAGAGTGGTGCAGAAAGAAGGGAGAATCCTCAGGATGTTGTTGGAAGTGTGGGCTTCAACTTGGCATACTTAGAAATATGCCTGAATTCCTGTTGAGAGGGTATGACCATTTCAAATCAGACTGCTGGATGTTAGGAAGACACTGCTAACTGACTTGTTATGTGAGAATTGTGGCCAGCACAGCCCAGCCCAGCGTGCTTAGCTCATCACGAGGCTGGCAGAAGGGAATGTGGAATACTTTAGTTGAGTATCTTCACTGAGACAGTAGGTTTCAGCTGCTTATGTTGCCTGAAGAAGGACTCTGCTTAGAAAAACTTTAAATACTTCAGCAGTCCTTCCTCTGTTTAAAAATGACAGTTCTGGAACACTGTACTTGTACTTAAATAAAAATAGAACTTTGTTTTTCCTTGGGAAAAAATCTCAAGGATGTTGGCACAGGCTCTGCTAAGATGGTGCTTTGCAGGTGGCCACTTGTGAACAAGATTGTGAAAGACTGCTTTCCTCACACTTACTTGTTGCTTAAATAGTATTTTGGCAAGCTGTATCTCATGTACACAAGTAGGATTACATGTTTATCTTGCTGATTATTGGCTCTTCAGTGTACAAAACCAGAGCTATATCTTGATTGTAATCACTGTCCCTTTGGTGTGGGTGTAAGAACGGCTCATGTGCTACTGGATGTTGTTTAGCTGATCCTTACTTACTGGTGTATGGACATTGGGGGAGAATGGGTATTTACCTGAAAATCAACTAGGGCTGGGTTCCCTGGTTACTTTAAAAATAATTTTTAAAATTTTATCTGTGGTTTTAGCTAGATCTGATAATTTGGATCCAGTTTGCAATTGAGCCTCCAGCTGAGAAGCAATCACTTTAGCTGGTGTATTGTGTACTGTCACCTTTTCTGACCTTAGTTCAGAAGAATTGCTTATTGTAGGGGTAAGCTCTGATGAGTGTGAGAGGCAGTAAAGTTGATCAGCCTTTTGTTGATATCCTTGTGTTTTAAGCTTCATGAATGGACTGAAGCACCTGGTACACACCAGTTGGTCATATTTGGCCTGACCTTCTAATGGCCCTGAGCCTTTTGGGGAACTTCTAAACTGAATCCGTGTGGAATGCCCACAAAGAAGGATCGAACTAGGTTTGAGTGCTGGATGTTAAAATACCCCATGCCTATAGAGGCAGGGGAAAAGCCTCTTTAGGCTTAAACCCCTGGGAGGAGCTGAGTGTCAGTGCAGTGGTGGTGTCCTGGGAGAGCTCCCCAAAAGCTCTGGTGGCTCCTGGTTGGGTGGTGGATTGTGCAGTCACATGCTTGCTCTTAGCAGGGATGAGCTTGGGCCCACTCTTAAAGCACATGCTGATACTAGAGATGTGTTTAAGCCCTGTAGGATTTGAAGGTTAAGCTGTGCCTGGCAGCACTGATGGCATCAGTCCTTCTCTTACTTTCTGGGATACTTGAGGGTGGCCACTTGGTGCTGCCACAGAGAGCTCTCTGTTTCTGAGCTGAGATGGCCACGGTCCCTTCTGTCCAGACTGCCAAACCATTCATGATCTGGAAGCTTTGTGTTTTGTAGCCACTTAGTGGAGCAGAAGTATTTCTAGTCGAACAATGGACACTGAAAACTGTCTCTTTCCTTGTGCCTTCTAGGCTGGTCCTTGGATTTGATCTCCTGGTTTTTGTTTTTGGAAAGTTCCCCGTTGTCTTCTGTACTTGGCTGTGCATGTTCAGTGCCACAGTGGTTGTTCCATACAACCTTTTTGTCTGGTGGGCCCAAGGCTATTCCAGTTCCTCCCATCGTGCAATCCACTCTTTCTTCTATGGGATGCTGTTCACACTCTTCCAAATAGCTGGGCTTGGGTTTGGACCAACCTACGTTGCTGTGTCCTATGCCCTGCCTCCAGCTTCCCGCTTCATTGTCATCCTGGAACAGGTGAGTCCTGGAGCCTCTGTGTCCTGGGATACACTGACTTTCACTTTCAAAGTGGAAAGGGTCCTTTTTCATAAAGGAGTCAAGTGTTACTTTTTTTCATTAAATTAAGCCAGGGCTGTGGATGCAGTATCTCTGAGACTTGAGGACTGTTACATGCAGCAAATCTCATAAGAAAGAGTAGAGAATAAACTTCATTTTGACCTAGAAACCACTTGTGGGTTTTCACCCTGTATTTAAGATTTTACTGTGGGTTTTTACTTCAAGGCTGAAATTCCATTTATTTCTTGTTGTCCTGTGGATGCTAAATGCCTAAAACCAATTTTAAGAACATGTTGTGCCATAGTGCACAAGGAAGCCCTAACATTCCTCTTTACAAAACAAACCCATAAAAAGCAACTACGTAGTCAAGAAGTGGTTCCTGTTTGCATTTCTGTTCCCAACAAGTGTCTTGGCTCTGTAGTCAGAACTGGTTTGGAAGTGGAACTAGTTTTTGAGGCAGGGAACAGAGTGCAAGAGTGGAGGTCTTGTCAGACCATCAGGTTAAAACAAGGATGGTCTGGCTTGAGTGTAGTTTTAAGAATTAACTTTGGACTGGCCCTACTTTTGGTTCTTCAGTATTAAAACAAAATTTAAATAAACACCTGCTCAACAGCTGTGGACTGTTTATGTAGGGCACCACCTTGTACCCAGCTAGTGATAATTGCTGTACAGTACGTGTAACGTCAAGGAGTCAGCTGGGCTTTGAAACGTCCTGGCCTGCTGAAATGGAGAGGGGTTTCCCTTCAATTTTAAGTTAATGTTAGCTGATTAGTGACTTGCTGGTGTTATTCAGAGTCCCTGTGTACGTGGTGGCCCTGCAAGTGTAGGTGAGATGTGTTCTGACTCTCCTGAGCCACGATTGCTGCTGCACATTTCCCCTTCCAGAGCTGGCAATTCATGCCAGTTAAACAGGCTTGTGGGCAGAGGAAGCAGCCCTTTCCTTGTAAATGGGCTAAACTGGAAAGAAACCAAGATGCTGAAGGTGTTGCTGTAAAATGCTTGATCCAGTCTTCACTGGGAAGCTGGCAAAATGAGGGCCCTAAGCTGCTCTTCTGTTGGCCTCCCAGGTTCGCCTTGTGATGAAGGCTCATTCCTTCATCCGGGAGAACGTGCCCAGAGTGCTGTCATCAGTGAAGGACAAGTCTGGTGAGTGACCTGCCCTGCTTCATGTTACATAGCCAGCTCTAGTTTGCCCCCTTTGCTTTGAGGTGCCCTCGTGAGCTGGAGAGGTGGCACTTCAATGGGTGACTTTGGATGGAGAGGTCAAAGGTTTTGAATCATAATTTCAGCCTGAACCTTTTCATTTGTGTTCAGTTGTATTAGACAACAAGCTAAGCTGTTCAGGTCTAAGTCCTCTCTGGATCTTAAGTCTTTGTTCTCTGGGTTTCCTTATTTCCACTTTTAGGAGTGAAAGGTGTCTAGGTGCTGCCTGCACTCCTGCAGCTCAGTGCTCCAGTTGAAGTGACAGCAATCACAGAACAAAAGGCCTTTTAAGCAAGGCATGCTAGAGCTGACTGGACTGAACCCACGTGTTGGTACAGGCCTTGCAGCTTCATCTTCCCTAGGAGGAAAGGAAATGTGATGCCAAGGAGGCAGCAGATAGTTAGTTACCCTCGCTTGTTAACTGTGCTTCATGCACTCCCTCTAAAAGGTCGAGTTTGTTTTATTCTCTGCCAATCCCATACCTTTAGTTCCAGACTGAGGTTTCTGAGGTGGGAAGGGTTCTGTGTTGTGAAAGGGCACTGGGCAAACTGAACTGCCAGTAAAAAGTTTGCAGCGTGTTCTTTTGTTTTCTATTTCCCCCTCTTCCCAGGCACAGTGCATATTCCCAGGATTTCTCAGTACCTGTACTTCCTCTTTGCTCCCACCCTCATCTACAGAGACAACTATCCCAGGTAATGTGAGCAACAACACAACATTAAAGTGGTCTGAAAACTGAAGCCAACATTAAGCACCCCTGGGTGTGATCAATTTATGAGTTGGAGCTTTCATAAAGATGTGGTTAAGCTGGTTAAGACTTGCTCATGGAGTTCTGCTTTTATTTCTTTGGGAAACTCACTTGAAGTTGAACAAATTAAGAACTTGCTACAGATTACGTAGTGATAGACAGTTCCTGCAGTAGGAACTGGAGTGTTTTATGTGATGTTAACAAGCAGCCCTGTCCCTGAGTTAGAAGCTGAAGCCTTTGAGTGGGCACTGCCAAACTCTGGTGTTGGTGGCTGGGTTGCCCTTGGGCAGTGTGAAGCCTGCAGTGCTTTACATGGCAGATCCCTCAGAACCTCCCACAGAACCACACAGTGCTGCCCTCCAGATACCTTCCCATTTATGGAATTGCTGGAGTTCTGCTCAAGTTGAGAGTGAGGAACCAGCAATTGGGGCAGACATCCCTTGGATACCAGGAGATTAAGAATTCTGGAATTCAAAAGCCATTTTTTTTTTTCACAGAATACGTCAGTAAAATTGTAAATTCCTTCAAGTAATGGAAGGAAGGGGTTTGCTGCTTTGAGGTCCTGTTTAGTTGTGATATTCTGTTCTTTTTCCTAGGAATCCCACGATAAGATGGGGATATGTAGCTACCAAGTTTGCACAGGTGAGTAGCGCAGCTTTCTGCAGAATACACTCTGAGAGATCATTTCACATGTGTTGCTCAACAACTCTCTCATTAAATCACTCTGCTTGGCGTGGGCTTACCCATAAAGAATACTTTTCAGTGACTAACAAGTAAACTGTGATCTTGCTGCATTAATGGTTGTGCCAAAGAAAGAAAAAAATTTAAAATCTTTGCTTAAACAAGCCTCCAGATAAAAAAACCCTCTGTGTGTGTAGAGCAACAGCCATGTCCTCTTCACCCTGACTGTAGTGCACTGGCACAGCTTCCTCTCTGCAGATATTCAGAGCTACTCTGAAATAATGAGGCCTGGAGTCCAAATCCTCAACACTAATTTGAGTTCAGGGTTGACTGGTTCTTCACATTTGTGGCCTCAGTAGCTTCCTGTGGATGTGTTTCCCAGTAATGGGTTTGTGTGACTGAAGCCTTCCCTGTCACAAAATGCATTTATGGTTTAAAGAGCAAAACTGTTTTTAAAAAAGCAGCATGACCAGGCCTTTGGCTGCTTGCTGTTGGACAAAGGATGGCAGAGCACACACCAGCCCTACATCAGTCTTTAAACAGTGACCTCAACATCCACAATGTGGATTCGTGAGCCAGAGAAAGCCTGAAGTGCTTTGCCCTGTAAATGTCTTCTTTGGGATAAAAGAAAAATAAGCTGTAACATTGGATTTAAGTACAGTAAGTGTTTATCAATTATTTCTGCCCTTATCCTGGATGTGGATCAAGGGTACTTTCCCTGCTTTGGCAGTGGCATGGATTTTTGTGTCAAAACTTGTGAGTTGATAGGACTGGGAAAAACTGACAGCTACTGTAGTAGAAAAGAGGAGTTGCTTTTGCTGCTGGCTGTCAGCATGCTCCAGGGATTGCTGTGGCTCACTCTCTGCCTCCATCCTTAGGGAGGTTTATTGGCAGCAGTGTAAAAGAAATTATTTTGCCTTGTGTTGGCAGCTGCAGTTCTCTCCTAGAGCTGGCAAGTGGTGATGTTTTAATTGTGCATTTCTCTTACGAAGTCAGGTTTTGGGGTATTTTTGTTCCAGGTGCTTGGTTCACTTTTCTATGCCTACTACATCTTTGTGAGGCTCTGCATTCCTCAGTTCCGCAACAGCAGTCAGGAAACCTTCAACCTTCGAGGGCTGGTCCTCTGCATCTTCAACTCCATCCTGCCAGGTAAGGTCCACGAGTGACTTTTGTCTTTGTGCAAGAGCTGGAAGGGAGAAGTGCTTCATTTGAGACGTGTTCATGACAGGCAGAGATCAGCAAAGGGCATCTTGTGGGCAGACTTCAGCATTGAGGGGTAAAACTTCAAAATCAGCAATACAAAATAAAAGTGGGCTTGAATTTAACTGTCTTCAAATGCAAGTTGCAAATTCCACATGTGCCTCTGAGGCAGCCTTGTTATTGCCCTCTGGGGCGAGCAGGGCCTGCCATGGTGAGAAATTGAAATGCTGCTGTTGTGCCACCTGTACAGAAGAGTAAAGCTCACCTGTGTTGATGCCTTAAATGGCTCCCTAGAAACAGAGACTAGACAGGAATAAAGGAGGGATTGATTGGAAAGGCCTTCAGAGGTCACACTCTGGGCTCCAGAGGCTCCTTGCCTCAGTGCATCCCAAAATGGACAATGACAGCTCCCGAGTTCTTCCCACTTTGATATCAGCATCAATTCCCCAAGCAGAAGCCAGGCAAGGATGGAATTTGCCCAAGCTTGCCCCCCTGTCCCCAAGATGAAGGTTTGCAGTTGTTGGGCCCAGGAGGGTCTGGGTGTGCTTGGAGAGCGAGCTGGAGAGGCTTTGTTATGTCAGTGTGAGCATGAGAGAACAGCACTGAACGAGCTCCAGGGAACTGCAGAGTTACACTGGGCACTGCAGGGCTGGGAACAGAGAAAAGTTAAAACCTGAGGTGTCAGTGTCTGTGAGGCCACTTTGGGCTGTGTTAGGTGCTCTTGCTTATGGCTGAGAGGACACACTGCAAACTGCTCTGGATGTCATTCCCAGGTGTTCTCATTCTCTTCCTGGTGTTCTTTGCGTTCCTTCACTGCTGGCTCAACGCGTTTGCCGAGATGCTGCGCTTTGCAGACAGGATGTTCTACAAGGTAAGGAGCAGGAGCTATGGTTCATAAAGCTTCTGACAGTCATTGTCATCGTGAAAAGTAAAAGAGGAGGAAACTGAAGATTGTTTCAACAAACCAAGCAACCACGGAATTTTGCTTGGTTTATGGTGTTAAGGCTTAAATTTGTTGCTGTGCTGTACTTTGACTTCTGCTTGGCAGTCTGAGTTGCTTTAAGGTGAAACACTGTGCACAAACAGAAGCAGCCACCAGACCTACCCAATAGTTCCATTAACCCTATTTTTGTTCTTTTATCACGTCAGCCACTGCAGTTTGGGATAAAACCAGACCTTAACGTACCAAGTGGAACATTGAAAGTGCGATGGAAAGCTTGGTCAAATTGTTATGTTAGCTTGGTACTATTCTGTTCAATATTTTTCAGTTTGGTGTCCTAGAAAAGTCCCTCTAGAAGGTTTGATAGTTAATTAGATTTATAGTCTTTCAATTGTGCTTCCAGGACTGGTGGAATTCCACCTCCTATGCAAACTACTACAGAACCTGGAACGTGGTAGTACATGACTGGCTCTATTACTATGCCTACAGGGACTTCCTTTGGGTGAGTAACAGGCAGATGTATTCTTTTGTTAATTAAACATTTAACTACTGGGTGAAACGGTACATTTGTCAAGATGCAGCATCAAGAAGCACAAAAATGTTTCATGTCAGCTGTTGTGGGGAGCCACTGTGCTTTTAGAGGGATCCAGTGCTCCTTGCCAAGTCCTTAATGTGTGCAAAGCATGGGCCTGAGATGTAGGAATGCAGGGGTTGGCTCAGCAGTCAGAACTCGTGGTGCACTGTTTCTGTGAGCTGTGGTAGGTATTTATGAGTGGGTTCAGCACAAGTACTTATGCAGGGAGCCACAAATGGACCTGAAGAAAAACACCTAAGGCGCTCTGGGAGCCACTTAGCATTTCCATGCCTCTCGGCTGGAGGAGAACCTTCTTAGCTCAGGGAAGAAAATCCAGTGTGTTGCAACAACCAAACAAAAACCACAGCAAAGTAGCTCCTAATCCTTGGCATTCTCCTCTCTCCTAGTTTTTTGGGAAGAAGTTCAGAGCAGCAGCCATGCTGTCTGTGTTCACCGTGTCAGCTGCTGTGCACGAGTATGTCCTCAGCGTCTGCTTCGGCTTCTTCTACCCAGTCCTGTTCTGCCTGTTCACGTGCTTTGGAGGTGAGTGCCACGGAGCAGAGTGTGCCAGTGGCTCTGTGGCCCTTTGTAGAGAAGCATGCCTTGTGCTTTTGGCAATGACACCAGCTGTTGTCTGAGGGGGGTGAGCCCAAGCTTTGTGAATGGGTTTTTGCAGCTCAGTAGATACACATCTATATACACAGAATTTGGAAGCTTGGGGCTTAGATAATCGAGGTCTTGGTGGAGAGGAAGGGAGATCTATACAATATGCTGCTGTTGCTGTGACACTGCACAGAGTGTAACAGCACTGCTTCCTCTTTGCCAAGCTGTGGTTGAATCACTGTGTGTCAGCAGCTTGTCAGTCTTCCTCTTTAAAGTCATAGTGGAAGGCAATTATTGCTTCACTACTGCAGTGAGGAAGAGCCCATTTAGAAGTCAGAGCTCTTACATTTCTTCTTGGGATTTGAGTTAGAGGGCTCTAATAAACTCTAGGCCACTTCTGCCATGCCTTGGTGACCAGCATAGCACAAATAGAGGTGATCCCCAGAGGCACAACAGCTTGTTGGCAAACTTACTGAAGGAAGTGTCCAAATCAGCTCAGAGGATTTTCTCTGGTGCCAAGCATAATCAAGTTTTCATGGAGTAGCTTTGTTGCTCAAGAGATGAAGTGAAAGGAGGGGAAGCTCCAGTAAAATCAGTTGCTCTTTGATCCTTGAATCTTAAGTTTGTTTCTGAATAATGCTTCTCATTTCACCACTTTCCAGTGGTCTTCAACTTCACCCTTAACGACCGTCGGAAAGGGCCCTTCTGGAACGTGATCATGTGGACTTCCCTCTTCCTGGGCCAAGGGGTCATCATCTGCCTCTACAGCCAGGAGTGGTACGCCCGCCAGTACTGCCCCACGGAGAACGTGAGTGCCTGGCCCTTCCCGAGGGATACCCAGCCCTGGCAGGGGCTCTCCTGCCCTCCTGTGCTGGAAGAGTGGAAGTTAAACGGTGTGAGCCTTTCTGGCAGTGTGCTACACCCCTTCCTTAGGAGTTGCTTGGCCTAGAGGCTGCCTAACAGAAGTGCTTTCAGCAGTGCTCCTTCTATGCTGGTGGTGTTTCACTGCTTGAAACTGGGGGTGGTGTTAGCACATTTCTGAGGATATGCTAGACCTCGTTTAGGCTGTGGCAATGGAACTGCAGCACTTGGCCAGTGAAGTCAGGAGAAACTTTTGTAGGAGGCCCACAAAAACGGCACCTCTTGTGCCTCTCCCAGGCTAGCGTGGGTGGTGGTGAGAAGTGATGACCTGTAGATGGTTTGGGGTTTTGGTGGTGTTTTCTCTAACTCATTTTCTTGGTACCAGATTCTGTTCTAGATAAAACTTCCTGCTGTCCTAGTTGATTTCAGTTTTAACCAAAAGTGTCCTTTGGCAGCCTCTATTTTAAGTTCAATTCTCCTCAATTAAGAGTTTGCCATCATAAATGACTTGGCTTCTTGGTACAACAGGCTACTAACACAACTGATGGCTGTAGCTACACTTCCAGGCACTGTTTAGTGAGGGCAAGAACAGGGTTGTAGGGTGCAGAAATCTTTCTTGTTAGAGAAGTTTGACTTCAGCAGCTCATGGCACAGCTGGTGCTGTTGGCCTGTGACTAATTTACTGCCTCTCCATGTTTTGCAGCCCACGTTCCTGGACTATTTAAAGCCACGCTCGTGGTCGTGTCATACGAAGATGTGAAAATGGGGTGCTCTGGCTATGTCATCACAGAAAAACAGAGGTGTCCTCCAAGTATTTGGACCAATGATCTAACTCACTACAGGCTTTTTCTAAGGGAAGTTGTGCCTCCTGATTATTGGGGAGAAACTGTGATTTTTTTTTTTTTTTTAACATTGCTGGAGCAAACCAGTTGACCTGGACTGCAACAGACTTCAAAGGCAGCATCTATTACATGCTGTCCCACTTTGAGCCATTTCCATGCCAGTAAAACATTGAGCTGAAGGTGGAGTCTACTGGAATCCTACTCATCCAGGGGTCCCTCCAAGCTGCTGCTTTTCTGGACAAGAAGCAAGCTAGTCACATTTGCTGGTAGCTCATTGTTGGTATCCGTCCATCTTTCTTAGCCATCCCTTTGCAATTTTTTTTTCCTCCTTTTTGGTAATGGGATGTCTACAAAACTTCTGTTCTTCATGCTCCTGCCTGCTGCTGTGACATGCACAGGTGGCAGAGCAATGGGGTATTTGCCTCCTTGCTCTGAAGATGGCCAAAGTTCTCCTGGCTGCTTCAAACTGCATCCTGCGTGTGCTGGCTGCCAACAGATATAAAATGGGCAGAGGAAGAGGGGTTGGCACTGTGCTTGTGGCTGCATTGCAGAATCAGGGCATGGTGTGTGCAGTCTTTAGACAACTTTTTACACCAAAAGTTTGTTTTCTCTGTATTCATTTAGTTCCCAACTGCTTTACACTGTTTTTGTTCTCTGAAGGCCCTTGTGAGTTGAGGAGTACTTTTTCTTCTTGCTCTTCCTTTCTCCTGCTCTTCATAATCAAATCTTTTAACGTGATTAACTTCTAAAAGACCTTTTGCTTTCATTTGGCAGGTGCTTTAAGGTATACAGGTTCTAAAGGGTTCCTTCACTAAGAAAAACTTGAAATACTATGACCCAACTGTAAGGAAATGGGATCAACTTTACAGGTACAGAGTATGATCTGGTTTGAAGTGGCCACGTGCAGTGCAGTGTGCCAGCACACCTTGTCCTGTGTGCTGGAGCAGCTTCTGGTGCTGCTGGGGAGCAAGGATTGGCCCACACTGCTCTGCCACCTGCCCGTGCCTGCCCTGGCATCACAGGGGCTGCAGGTGGGGATCAGCCTCGGGGGCAGTGCCCTCCTGGTGAAGAGGCAGGACATGCTTCTACACACAGCAGGGAGGGCAGGGGCTGTGTGTGAGCCTGGACATCCTCCCACACACAGCATTGAGGGCAGGAGCTGTGTGTGAGCCTGGACATGCTCCCACACACAGCACTGAGGGCAGGAGCCCTGTGTGAGCCTGGACATGCTCCCACACACAGCAGGGAGGGCAGGAGCTGTGTGTGAGCCTGGACATGCTCCCACACACAGCAGGGAGGGCAGGAGCTGTGTGTGAGCCTGGACATGCTCCCACACACAGCACTGAGGGCAGGAGCTGTGTGTGAGCCTGGACATCCTCCCACACACAGCACTGAGGGCAGGAGCTGTGTGTGAGCCTGGACATGCTCCCACACACAGCACTGAGGGCAGGAGCTGTGTGTGAGCCTGGACATGCTCCCACACACAGCACTGAGGGCAGGAGCTGTGTGTGAGCCTGGACATGCTCCCACACACAGCAGGGAGGGCAGGAGCTGTGTATGACCCTGGTGTTTCCACAGCAGTCAGAGTCCCTGCAGGGCCCTCGTTCTCAGGTGAACAGAACAGGGAACTTCAGAGTGTCTGGGTACAGGTCACTCCAGTCTTACTGGAACTGCAGCTCCATTGTTGGAGACAGGCCCACCTGATGGATGTAACTTCAGTGAAAAAGGCCACCTGACAGAGATACCAGAACTTTGGTGACAAAGATTTTAGAATGACTCAAATGTTACCAGAAACTGCCAACAGACCACAGCATTTCCTTGCTACCCACAGCCCTGGGTGTTTTCACACCAGCAGTACTGGGACCACTGAGGGACTTGCCTCCCAAGCCACTTCAGACTCTCCTCTGGGCTTCTGCTTTCACTAACCTAAGTCAGCAGTAATTTCATGAAAGCTAGGGAATACTTAAACTCTTCTAAGTTTTCAGTCTTCTGTAAGAAGGAATCATGCTCTTGAGAAAGGACTTTGTACCAGGTCAAATTTGCCAAATAGTGTTTCTGTGAGGTTCTCCTCTGAAAACATCTGCTAAAAATTGTTTGATGAAATAGTTGAAGTAATTTCAGAGGAAGGGGTTCATGTATATACTCAAATTTGGCAGTATTAGTATATAAAATCCTGATAATTAAATGGATTACTTTATCCTCATTCAGCTTGAGTAATCTGAAATCTTTTACCATACTTTTTGTGGGAGGAAAGAACAGAAGTTCTGAAACAACTAAGCTTCCTTATTGAATAAACAGACAAAAATACAAAAAAAAACCCCTTTGGCCAAACAGCTTTGTCACCTCCTTGATATAGGATGAGATACATCCAATTCCTTTCTGTTTGGTGCTCTCATGGATTGGATGGATTAGGGACTTGGTTTGCCCAATAGCATAGGTTTGATACCTGTGGCAGGTCTTGATACAGTCTCAGTGTTTTCAAAAAGAGACCAAAGGATGGCACTTTGTGCCCTGTTTTGGTGTTTCCCTCACACCTGGCACTGTTGTATGCCCAAGAGGAATATCAGCATTTACTGTATCAGCATCATCACTGTTTGAAGCCTGAGGGCTTGAGCATCTGGCAAGCAAGAAGGCAACCAGAAAGGGAAGCTCAGCTGCTGGAACTAGTCTTAGTTTTTGACAAGTTGAAGTTTTCAGCCTTGTAGATCAAGGCATCTGGCAAACATGCTGTCAGGGCATTAACAGTTTGGATTACTTTCAATTTTGTGGGTTTTTAAAATAGCTTTTGAATGTGGGCTTACTTTCATTTTTCTCAAAGAGTGCTGGAGGGGAAATACTAAGTCTTTTGCACATTGCTTGTTTAATTAAGAGTCAATTATATCATGTTTGAGTTTCTTAGACTGCAAGTGCCAGAGCCAGCAGTGCGCTGTTCTGGTCAGTGGTGAGGATGTGAAGGTTCCCAACCTGCCCATTACGAGCTCTTAATACAATGTAATATAATATATCCTGTTCTCTGTGGTTCTTTCCAACACAAGAACTGTGCAGCTTGCTTCCATGGTAACTCCCTCAGCTGGGAGGTGGGAAGCCTCCAGCTTTGGAATGGCAGCCAGCAGGGCTGCAGCTCCTTGCTCAACAGCCTCATGACAATCAGTGTTGGTACAGCACAATGCCTCCTGCTTTTCGTGCAGAAAATGATGTGTTCTGATGTGTTCTGGGAACACCAGAGCTCTATGGAGCCCTCGTGCCAAGTCCCTCCTTCCTCCTGGGGTGCGTGGCTGCCAGCCTGGGGGTGAAGCTGTCCTGTGTCTGTGAGCACAGGGTGTGCCATGGTGGGAGTTGGGGGCATTCCTGGTGGGTTTGTGCCATGGATTGCAGCTGGCCTGCCTGCTGGAGGCAGACTGAACTGTTGGAGCTCCTGCTTCCCAGTGCAGCCATGCCAGAGGGACAGCACATCCCAGGAATTCGGGTGCTCCTCAGCATCGGGAGCAGCTCCGAGCCAGCCTTGACTGTCCCTTCTCCTGCTGCCCCTGGCCATGGGGCCCTTCCCTGGCCATGGCAGGGACACCCCAGTGCTGGCACTGCCCCCAGCCATGGCAGGGACACCCCAGTGCTGGCACCAGCCGTGGCAGGGACACCCCAGTGCTGTCCCCAGCCGTGGCAGGGACACCCCGATGCTGGCACCAGCCATCCCACGGTGCAACCTGTACATGTTCTGTCATGCACAAGAGCTGTTTATAATCTCCTGTACTGCTGCAGTGAAAATATATTTTGCTATTAGGGGAGGAAAACAAATTGCCTTGGCCTGTTTTTTTCTCTGAGGCCCCTGGTTTGAGGGGAGTTACGAGAGGGCACAGAGGATGGGGCTGGGAGCAGAATAAGAGTGTGGGGTTCCTCTCCTGGGCAAGGTGGCTGCTGTGGGGGGATGTTGGGAAGAGCCTTGTGGAGGAAGGGAAGCCTGAAGCTGCCTGTGCCCACAGCTGCCTCCTGGGCTGGGCTGCAAGTGTCTTCTCATTTTCCAAGGACAGGGAGGGGAGAGGGATGGAGACATTGATGCTGTGGCAGACCCAAGCTTAGAGGCACCAGGCAGGATCATGGCATGGTAGAGGAGAGACCTTGGTTGGGTGTATGGGGAGAAACTTCCACACAAGCCCTTGTTTGGGTCCTGGGAAGCAGCATGAAATGTCCAAGGTGAAGACCAGGTGAGAAGGGAAGGTGGGGTTCCCTAAGCTTTGGATTGGCCACAGCATCCCTGAGAGGGGAAAGGACATCCTTGAGATGTGGGACAGGAGCACAGGGAGGGAGTTGATGGAACAGACCAGAGTTTCTCACCTCCTCCTGATTTTATGCACCTCAAATTGGAGCAACTGCCAAATTTGTATCATGTTGGTGACTTCTCTGCCTTTATTTTAGGCCTAAAAAGGGTTTGTGAGCCAAGAAGTTAATGTGATGTTTTTCCAGCTGTGTACCACATGCTCCCAAGTCCTGTCCATGTCCTTAAGCTGTAACAGCTACAGAACAAGGCCATTAATCTTCCCATTCTTTCTGGTGGGAATATCAAGTACTGCCAAAGTGGTGTGAGATGGAAAACAGAACTTGTCCAAAGTTTTTTGGCAATTTTTTGTATTTTCTTTCCAAGCAACCACTTGTGCAGCAGGACAAGAACCTACCTGTCAGGGTTACTCCCAGATTATACCTACACCCACAAACATGTATCTGAAGGCAAAGAAACAATTAACGTAATTAAAACCCACAGTACAAGGACAGAGCTGATAAGGAGGTCAAAAAGTCTCCATACCAGAAGCATTTATAAAAAATTACACATTTGGCAAGGTTGGTAGGGGAGAAAGGCTTCAGAAGAGAATTCATGGGGATTATGAGACTAACGGAAATTTTATTTTTTCATTAGGAAGATGAAAAAAGAAGAAAGAGAGGTACGATTAATAATTGGTGACAAATACCATTAAAGCTCTGGCCCAGTGAGATCTATGAAAGAAGCAGCTGTGCTTCATGCAGTTTGTAGGTGGAAACCCTTTGGAGGGAGCTCTGCCCCTTTGGAGGGTGCAGCAAAGCACTGGAGGTCCTGAACAGCTGCACAGTGTCAGGTGTAAGGGGGTTTCCACAATAAATGATAGCAAATCCTCCCTTAACCCTATGAAGTACAAATGTGGCTTTAATTCTGCTGCTGGGCCATTCATTACTGCAAATATTCTTGGCTGAGCAATAAAAAACCCCACTCACCATGGCTGCTGCTGGAGTGCCTGTTCCTGGACCAGAAGGCAGTGGAAGGAAGCTGAGAGGAGCCTCGTGGGAAGGCTCAGTTGGTGAGGACTCATCAGGTGGCTCTGGGCTGGAAGCTGTGGGGTTCTACATCTGACTCTCCATCCTTCCAGCTTCCCTTTCATCACGGGGTCTTTCCCTGCATTACATTTTGCCTTCATTTATGCAATTGCTGGTGTTTAGGGCACTCCCAGCTCTGCAGGAAGCTGACTGCTAGCAGTCAACCAGAAGGAAGGTGGCTTTACAGGGACACATGGACTGACACTGATTCAGAGCATCCCTTGGTGTCCTGCAGCTTCATCTCCTGCAGGTAGCAGGTAACTGCCCCAGGCTTCACCAAAGATCCAACAACCACCAAACACAGGATTAGCTGCTGTGGTTTAGATCCTGCTTCGGGGTAAGGGACCAGGAATTTTGTCACAGGTTTTCTCAGCCCCATATTCTATCATCAGTTTTGCAGAGTAAATGCTGTTGAAGTGGTTCTGTTGGGCTGTTCTCCAGAGATCCCCAAGCTGAGGGGTACCTCCAGGGTGCTTGACCACATCAGGCCTGTTTCTTTCTGCCTGTAGAGCAGTTTTGTTCCAGAGGAGGTTTCCAAAGCCTGACCTGTGCCAGTGCTTCTCCCCACAGCCAGGGTTCTTACAGAGAACCAGCAGAGCCCCAGGGGCTTTGGGGGAAGTATTTCCATCTCCTGTCTTCTGTGGAGAATAGTCTTCTCTAGGTCATGTGTTTGTTTCCTGGGCAAAAGGTTTGCTGACCTCCTAAGATAAATTTGTCCTATATTGCATCACTTTGCTGACCACACCACTTGACACAGATGTGAAGTGCCACCTTCCAGTCCCTGCAAAGGTGCTCAGAAATGCTCTGGTCCTGGTGCCAATCCCTTGCCGAGGCTGTTTTGTCCACACTGGTTTCTTTATCTCCAAGAAATAACTACACAGAGCTTGTTTAGATGGTCACCCTGACCTCTCCCACTCCCTGACATGTTTCCTGCTCAATAGTGACAGCCACGTGTGCCTTGTCTGCAGAGCTGCCTGCAAATGCCAGATCGGCTTTGGCATTATCCTAATCGCTGGAGCCAATTCAGACACCTGACAGACCACCCTGTCAGTTTGATGGGAGCTGGAAGGTAGGCAAAGAAGGGATAAGGAGCCCAGGGCAATGGAAAGACAGAGCTGGGAACACACAGCAAGGTGTCTCCCTTGGTCTCTCCTGCCTGAGCTGGCTGGGTGAATGGACCAGCTGTCCTGTCAGAGCGTGGGCTGAGAGATTTGAGGAAGAGATGCTTTGGTAGTGCTTCTCAGAACCATCCTTCCAAAGGATGCCAGGCTGGCAGAGATGCTCTGTGATCCAGGATTAAGAAAAGAAGCTCTCCTGGCTTTAATAGCAGGGAATAGCTTTACACTTCTCTGTGCATAAGCGGTGCTAGGGAGCAGGGAATGCTTTGGTTTGCAGGCAATAGGGCATTGGCAGCATGAAAATGGTCTTTGGCCAAGCACAGGCACTGCAAGCTTAATCTGCCTAAAGCCCATGATCTCGTCCATTGTTTGAGCCAAGGGAGGGAGCCTTGGCTGTGAGGCTCAGGCTGAGCAGCACAGACTGGTGCATGGCTGAGGCTGCAGTAAGGGAGCACTGGGCTGCTCTGGGGTGGAGAACAAGATCTTCCCCTCCATTTCAGGGTGTCTCTTATCTGTGTGACACTGCAACTTGTAAGGATCTAAGGAAGCAATGACTGGCAGAAGCTCTTTTCCCAAGCAGCATCAGGACCATGGTAGAGTCACACGAGTGCTGTCACTCAGCTGTTTCTCTGGGTGTATCACTAGCTGGGAGAAGGGTACCTGTGTCCCTGTGCTACCCTGATCCTAAAGCTCATCAGCTTCCCTGGCACAGTCCAGGGGTGGCTGTTTCCATCTGCTTTCAGATGTAGGTGTTTCTGTTGGGTTCTGAATTATGTAGTGGGGAAGGTAAAAGCAGAGTGAAAAGCCACTGTCTGAGCTTCCTTCTCCCAGCTGCCAAATGTGTTCCCTCTGTGGGAGGGAACCAGGACTATGTGCACACCTTTCATGTTTTCACAGGGGCAGCTAGTGACAGGACAAGGGGGAACGGCTTCAAACTCAAAGAGAGTAGGTTCAGGCTAGATATTAGAGGGAAATTCTTCCCTCTGAGGGTGGTGAGGCCCTGGCACAGGCTGCCCAGAGAAGCTGTGGCTGCCCCATCCTCGGGAGAGCCCTTGACTGCTAACAGAGTTTTTCCTCAGCTCTCATCCCTTCTTTCCCACTGCTTTAGCTACTCTCTGATGATGAAAACCTACAAGACATCAAGAAGTTGATACATGGAAGATTTTGGGGGGTTGAACATATTATCGAGCAGTGTCTGCTCAGCAAACACTGTGCTAGCTGAGCCCCAGGGAGCATCTAAGTCCATCCCAAGGGTGAACAAAACCACTTCAGCTCAAACCTTTTGTGCTGAAGCTCAAGAGTCCACACATGAGAAGTTATGATTGACCAACGCCAGTGTGTTAAACTCAGTCACATTTGAGCACTGTCTGACCAACAGCTCTGCCCACTGATAAATCACATTAATCTGTAGAAATGCTCAGAACTGTCACCAGTAGATTTTCAGTTCATTGTGCTCCCTACTCACTGTGGCATCTTTGTGCTTGTGGATTCCTCACACTTCTCTTACCTGATTTCCATCACCTTTCTGGCACAGGCAAAGGCTGGTCCAGCTCTGGGGGGCACGGCAGGCTTGTGCTCTTCTTTCAGATGCTAAAAGCAGACCTGGAGGAGTAGGGAGGCATTGTCTCCATGGCAGCCTGCCCTGGAAGAAATAAACCAAAGGGCCTGTAAGCTCTACTGGGATTCCAACGGAAGGAAAACTGGGGGGAATGGCAAGGAATAACCCATTTTGTAGTTCAGTCTTTTCTTGGGGATGTCAGGACAGCAGCAGGTGATAAAGGACCAGTTGGCATAATGTGTACTGGCCTTTTCCAGAGCTAAAGCATGACCCCAGGTATGTGCTGAGAATCAAGAGCATTCGAGGGATAAACTCCAAGGAACTTGATTCACGGTCACGGGTGAAAAGAATTTCTGTAATTTTAAATGTGATACAGTGCAAAGAACACACAGTGCAGATCTGACACAGGGAAGTCATATGTTCAGTGGGAGAGTGGGTGGTTTGTGACTATGTGGATGAGTTAAGGAAAATAAAAGGGATGGATATTTCAAATGTAAAGTAAAACATCACTTTGAAGATCATTAACCAGACAGCACTCTCTTGAGGGTAATACTATTTTTACCTTATCAGTAATGCAAAGTTATCTTCATCTAGATACGGAATTATCCTGATAATAAAGTATGTAAATAAATGTTTTCTTTGTTGATATAAATTTATCATCTCCTGTGTGAGATAACAAACAGTTGTTGAGTAATTTGCAGCTAACCTTCTCAACCTTTGCCTCTGCAAGACCTTGACTCGTTCCTGATTTCAAAAGTGTTTCATCTCTGCTGGTTTTTTAATCATCTTATTTCCTTTATTCAGACTAAAACTACACTGCACGGATGTTACTCAGGTTTCCTAAGCTGCTTCTCATACTGTCACCTTATTCTTTCACTCAGGGTTATCCTGTCCTTTTCCTCCCATTATCTCATGCTACATGCCATGTTTCAGCCTACTAAAGGAGCTGAGACAGTTAAAGGAAAGAAATAAGTGTCCTAAAAAAGGGAGAGCAAGATGAAGGAATGGGGCCAGAATTGGCCAGACAGCAGCATGGCAAAGGGCTAACAGGAGATGGTCAGAAGGCTCCGTGGTTAGCCATGGTCTGAGCACAGGCACAGCGTGGGTATCTGATCCCAAATTGCTTCAGCCAGCAGAGAGCAGAAAAAGAGATCTTAGCTCATTTTCACAAAGACTTTGGGAACGGGGCTATGGGAAAGGTATTCTCTTGATCCGTACAAGGCTTGGATCCATTTTTGCATTGTAGTGTAATGAAGGGCCTTTCAGCACAAAACACAAGGTATCCCTTCTCTTTACACTGGCTCTTTGGTAAGAAACAGTGAAAATGAGAGGGATTATAAAGAATAGGTAGGAGACAACACTGAGAACAAGGTAATTTTGTCCTGAAAAGCAAGTGCACTCAGTTGTCTGAAGTATCTATTATCTTCTACGACCTAATTACCTGGTCTCAAGCAGCATGTGACAGAAATACAAAGGTTTTGATGACAAGGAGGAGAGAGAGAGAGACAACAATGACAGATGAGATTGTTTTAGAAAGCACATGTAAGGAAGTACTTACAGGAAATTTATAAGGTTTGGCTTGAGGTCTTAACTTGTATTCAGTCTTCCTTGATCACTTCTTAAAGCCTTCCCAGAGTACCTCCATTGTGAGAATAAGGTGTGCTTTTATTCTGAAATTTGCACTTGAGACTAGAGTGACCTCTCCAGTGAGCTCCATTTAGGCCTCTTTTGTTGGGTTTTAGTTAAGTTTTAAGATCAATGGAATGACACAGCCAGCCTTCCCAGAGCAAGCTGCTATTTCATAAGGATAACAAAATACTTGTAAGGGCTAATATGGCCAAGCCCCATGGAAGTGTTCCCAAATGATTGTTCTCTCTCATCCCATGCCCTCCTGGGACCTACCTTTTCTTTCTCCTTAAGCTGATGCTGCACAGCTTAAGGAGACTAAACTGAAAAAATTATTGTTCCCACTGCTTCTCTCTGGTCTTCTGATCGATCAAAACTAATGCCTGGTTGTGGAGCTCCCACTGTGCATTCTAAAAGTTCCATCCTACAGAGGGTAAATGACTCAATTTCTCACCAGTCTGCACATCCCAACTCTGCTTCATTGTGCTTCTCCCAAACCAGAGAAGTTAATCAGCCCTACTCCACAGCTGCATGGTGGGAAAACCAAACCATGCATCAAAATCATTGAACTATAGAACACTGCCATTGCCACCATTGCCACCATGTCCTTAACATGCCAACTTTGCTTTCACAAGGTGTCATGGAGACCAAGACCTCCCCAGGATTTTAACTAAGGTTAAACTTGACTATCAAGAGCAAGCAGTGTTACATCTCAAACACATTTCCCAAGAAACAGGGAATATCCATCAGCATGGGCCAGGTAAGTGAATGACAAGAGATTTACTGCCTTGTCCACACCTGTTCATACTGTACCACCTGCACCTTTGAAGAACGTGGTTATAACTGCAAAGCTGTTTTGAAAACAATTATATGAAGCCTTTATGCAAAGAGGCAGCCAAATCTGCCAAGACAAGAAGTCAGGGCTTTGCATCAAGCCTATTTTCTTTCAGCTTGCTTTGTATTCAGTGTTTATTAAACAGCTCATTCTTAATCCTAAGTGTAGCCAGCTCCCACATAGGCTGTTCATCCCTCTTGGCATCCCTCACAGAATCCAGCTTTATTTTTGTTGGCTGAAGGGATTATAATTAAAGGTTGTATTTTCTTCCCCCGCAGGCACAGCTAGATTTTTGACAGCACTGGGGAGAAGTATTCAAAGTGTGAAAGCTGAAGTGAGGTCCTGGCATGCACGAAGCCAAGCTCCCAGCATTTTATCCCAAGACTCCTGCCTGAGTGGCCCAGGTGGATGCAGTGAGGAGCTGTACAGGCTCCAGCCCATTGCACGAAGCTGAGAGTGATGATAAACCACACTTCCTGCAAGGACAGAGGTGTTAATTGGATCTGGGCTGGCCTCGTGCAGAAAACTACACTTGAAAAATGTCCTTTTGTGGAGCCCCTGGTGCAGGAAAGTGGCAGTGGGATAAATGTGATCAGCTCAAGTGTTAAAATGATTGGTGACTGCCTTTTACTTGCTTTGGTTTGGCAATACCTGTGGGTACAGTTGGAGATTGCAATATCCCTTCTGGAACACCCCCATCTCTCTCAGAACTGCCACCTGCCTTGGAAATCTTGAATAAAAAAAACAAAATGAGTGACTCATATAGAGCTGCATATGTGGGGGCATATTCCTCTCCATGGTGCTCCATTGCCTTTAGTAAATATCATCAAGAAATAAATCATTTGCAGAACACATAGATAATGAGTATGTGCAAGATTCCTTCTGAATGCCAGCTTTGCCCACAACTAGAGCATTAACAAACAAGCCTGTGGCAGCTTTCCAGCACGTGGGGCACTGAAACATACTGGGGGTTTTGAGCTGGGAAGTAAAAGACATCTTTGAGATGGGAAATCCTTGGGGTCTGCTGCTCTGGAGGTCACTCTGCTTCTGGATTTCTTTGGTGGTACATAGGGATTCCTTTCAGATGATTCAGCAGTGGATTCCATCCTTGGATAATGATGTTCTTAATAGAAAAGGAAATGCAAGACTGCAGTTGCTAGGGGTAAGAGCATTCTATCTAGTATCCAGTGTTTCCCTTCATGTCCCTCTGGCCAGAGCACAGTTGTGAAGAATATCTGTTCTCTTTCGACACTTTCTTTCCTGTTTGAGTTGTGGTTTTTGTTTGCCAGCCAAAGGAGCAGAGAAAAACTCCTCTAAAAATAGCTGCAAGGTCTCCAGTATAGTACATGAGCACAAATTTATTGTTTCACCCTTAGTAAGCATTTCCTCTGGAATAACACTGATGTTTCCTCAGCAGAGAGCAGCTATGCCTGCTGGCTCCCTGTGGTTTTACTTCCTTCTCCTAGAGCTGTAGATTCCTAGGGAGTCTTTCTCCTAGGGCTGCACTGTGGTGTGTGATTTTTGGTTTGTTGCTGAATTCTGGACATGAGAAGGCACCACATGGCTGAGAAGCAGCATACGACCCTAACCAAGAACTGGGAGAAGAATAGATCCACAGCAGGAAAAGATGTGTTTATAATGAATATAGAAGAAAAAAAAGGTAAATGTTTCTGTCATTTAGATCAGCTTGCAAGTTGGATGAGGTAGGTCATTGACTTAGGTGAAATACACTGACTTCAGATGACTTGGCAAGACCAGTCAGCCCATTAGTGGTTTAGGTTTGCTCTGATGCTTCGTGCAGGTGACTGAACTGCCCAGAAAACTGCTCCCAAGGCTGGTGGATTTGCTGCCATGTGACAGCAGGCTGCCTGTCCTGTGAGTGTGTCCCTTTTACCCCCTGATAGGTCAGTTCCCCATGCTGCATGGTGGCTTTTGCTTCACCCCTTGAGGTGGACTTTTGCTGCCTTGCCCTGAAGATCAGGCTGAGCTTCTGATTGAATTCCTCATGTGGAGGGATGTTTGAGACTGCCTGTGGCAATGAGAAGCACTGTATAGATGGCTGGCCTGGCATCAGCCTGCTTTCATGAAAAAGCAGCTTACATTCAGAGGACAAGGAAATGGACTTGGATTTATTGTCTTGGCCAATTTGTTTCCATTGGTTCTGAACTCAGTCCCAAGGCAGAGTGATGTTGTTCAGCCAGTGCTGCAGCTCTCATGCTGCCTCTCTCTTTTTTGCTGCTGATGGAATGTTAAGTAATTAGCATGTTCATTAGTGTTTAGAGATATCTATACTCAGGACTCCTGAGGTGGCTGGAGTTTAAGTCTAAATATGTGCAAGAGAAAGTCAGAGACCAGCTGGCTTTGCCTAGGTTATCTGGACAGACAAATGGAGCACATCAGTAACCTGTTCCTGAGGGTGCCTTACAGGAATTGCAACTAAAGCTTAAGGACACTACAATTTCTTCAACTCAAGCAGAGCTTGAAGGTGAAGATGCCAACACTGATGGTAAATTTGAAACAGAAAAAGAAAGACTAGAAGAGGAAGTCGCCATTATGCAGGTGACTGTAGTAGCTGCAATGTGATACTTTCCAGCAGGACCTTTTTATTTGTTACTCATAGTATGTGATGTGACACGTGGCCCTACAGCTGCCCTGAATGCCACTAGGCCAGTGGTACCTCCTACTTCTTTTCTCCTATTTCCTTTTCTCTCTCAGCAGCAGCCAGGTGCTGGCATGAATTATCTCACCAAAGACAGCAAAGCCTTTGCAGACATGATCAGGTATGTAGGGCATGACTCCAACATGCACCTGAAGTCTCTGAAATCTGATGGCATTTTGGTTACAGGGGTAGCAGCCTCCACCACACCAAGAGGTTTAGCCTGTTGGCAGGGACCTGGTGCTGGGTTTTATCTGTCTGCTCACACTCTGTGATGAGACCCCATTCAACACTCAGACCTGCTGGGGCAGTGCAAGGTGCTGGTGTTCTCTCTGATTCCTCTCTTCTTGCAACTTGCAATAATCTTAGCACAGTTACCACAGCTGAGAGATGTCCTCCAGACCCACACATCACTGCCATGGCCCCAGGTCTTTCGTGGGACCAGCAGTGGGTGATGTGTGTAGTCTGAACCAGGACCATCTGCAGAGGCTGGGAGGGTGAAAATGGTTTGGTGTTGAGCTCATGGGAGGAGATGGAGAGGATTCAGAGGTTCAGAGGGATCCCACAACACAGGGAAGCAGAAGCTTAAGTTGTTGCGGCCTCCTAGGATCTTGTTTTGCCCCTTAGCCCTCAGGATGATGCTCTTTGGTAAAGTTATTCTCCAGAAGTCCTAGGGTCTGCCTTTTGCAAACATTCCCTGGTCAGACGGTCATCCAGAGTGAAGCCAACAGGTACAGGAATTGGGGATGTTTAGCAAACTGTCACTGGACAGTCCCCCTCCTCAAGCACGCTGCACTCCTGAGCACGCATTGCCCTTCACGCTTTAGAGGTGTGCAGCTAGTTCTGGGTGACAGTAGAAGATGCAGGAGCATTTCTCTACGGACTTTGATTTGTTTTACAGAGATAAGTCCCTGGAAATCACAATTACCTTCCAAAGCTTAGAGCCGGAGCCTCTCAACAGCTATTTTTACTGAAAAATCATGGTTGAAAGCTGATTTATGCCTGTTGGACCCTGTGAGGAGCTGCCTCTTTCTGTTCTCTGAACATTTCAGGGTGTGTTTTGGGGTTTTTCTGCTCCTGGTCGAGCCACAGCCATGCCCAACCTCTGTAAGCCAGCGACTGCACCAGCAATCCAAGACTATGAGCCAGTGAGAGTTTCATATCTGCGTCAGAAAAGGATTTTAGTCTGTTTTTAATGCCAAGATGCAAGGCTTGCCTGAACTAGCCTCGGGTTTTACATGTTTTGCTGACACAGAGCTCTTGCCTGGGTCAGTACTGTGAACTGAGACACCAGCATCAAACCAGACACACGCTGCTGATGAAATGTGGCACTGCAGCTTTCATGTTCCCTTTAAAAAAGGTTTTCCCCTTACCAACCAGAGGGAGGTGACTACCAACAAGTCCTCCACTCCCTTTTTCTCAGGAAGGGTTTGAAGTCCTGGCAGCACTGGAACGCCTGCAAGTGCAGCTGCTCTGAGTGCTGGTCCTGTGCCGGAGGCCTGAGCAGGGCAGGGTTCATTTCAGGCAGGTGCTGGTTCTGCTCTCTGAGAAGGTTCTGCTTCATCCAATATCTGATGGCTTAATTTTGTGTTTCCTTTCACTCCGAATCTCTTGGGACACTTGAGAGGTACTCATGATGATTTTCTGCAAGACTTCTAACTCTTCAGGTCCTGTTTGCACTTGCAGGGTGCTGTGTGAGTGCAGCTGAGCTTTTCCATGGCCTGCCAGTCCCCTGGAGCTTGGTAGGTGCAGCCACACAGCAATGTGCCTCAGTGTGGGGAACATGGGGAAGAGACACCCAAGGGTCTGTGCAGAATCACGTCGAGGTTTGGGTTTGGTAGGGACTCCTTCCATGCCTAAGCAGGCAGGGGCACTCTGAATTATGTTCCCTCGTACATGTTTTGTCTGAGAGCTGGGACACATCAGGGAAACCCCATCTCATTAGCTCTGCTAATAGAATTGTCTCTGCTCCATTTTTATCCTCTCACAGCAAAGTTCAGCATCTCACCCTTTGCTAGCAAATGCTGATTAAAATTAATTAAATTTGCAAGGTTTACATAGATGTGCCATGAAATCCTTTGTAGATCTTTTAACAATGCCCTTCTCTGAATCCATAAGCACATTTTATAGTCAGCCAATCCCACCGAACTCTTCAGCTCTCTAAATCTTTCTCTTGGGTCTCCTGCCAGCAGCTCCTTACATTTCAGGTTTTTGCATTAACTTTGCTTCTGTGTTTCAAAGAAACAGAGATCCGTGCTCAGAATGCAGAGGAAAGATGTGAAGGTCTTGAAGAGAAGCAGGAAGGAGCTCTGTGGGGAATCAAGAGCTACAGTGCCAACTGGAGAAAATCGAGAAAGTCATCCAAGAAGCAACAGATAAGGAAAGGCAAAGTCAGGATAATCAATATCCTGAACCTTTTTCCAGATTTGGGGACTGAAGCAATCTTCGAGGACACCCCACTCCTCTGTTTAATGCAGAACCCTCCTCTACGGGACACATCCTGGGGTTTTGTCTTGACTCTGTCAAGCAAGGAGGTCAAGCAAGGAGGCTTTTAGCGTGATTCTAGATCAGGGCAGGAAAAACTGCTGGACATGGTCTGGTTTTGAGAGAAACTAATTTTGATTTTGACATATAACATAAGGTCTGTGTCTAGGAGATCACTGTAATTGGCATCGTGCTCCTCATGAGTGAGTATTCCGTGTTACAGTCAAGATCTGCTCAGGATCACTGATTTTGGATTAGAAAAGAAATAATGTTCCAGAGGCCATGGACCTTTTGTGTTTATCACACAGGACACTCTTGCTTTCTCTAGGAGGTGTTTGGACACTGCTTACCTACTGTTCTTGCCCATATGGTGTGGCAGTCAGCTCCTTAGGTCACAACCTTATTGTGCATGAAAGCATTTCCTTGTGCCCTTTCCCAACTAGATCCACAAGATTTAAATGTGGAGAAGGAGAAAGAACGGGAATTAAAATTTCTTCCCTTAGTGCTTCAGTGTATCTTGTCCCTTTGACTTCAAAATGGGAGGAGGGGCTAACTTGTTTGTTAAGGATGTGATACCTTGGGCACATTTTAACTCTGTGGTATTTTTAATGGCTTGCTGTTTTTTCTTTCAGAAAAACTTTCCAAGAAAGTATCTCAGAAGTAGTGACCTGCTCAAGTCCCAAAGCTTCTAGCTCTGGCCAGCCCAAGGGATCCAGAAAAAGCAAACACTGAATAACAGCAATGGCTCAGTAGTGTCTTAGTGCCCATTCCCAGCAGTTTCACCCTGATCCACTGCTGTTACTCCTTACCTACTACCCTGACATCTCTGTGCCATTTCAGCATTTCTGCTGGTCTTCTTCCTGCCTCTACCACTTCCACAAGTGTCTTGCTTGTCCTCTGCCTCCTCCCACAGTTCTAATATCTTTGCAGTTCGTCATCCTTGTAAAACTATTGCTACCTCAGCTTTCTATACAACATATCTCTCTTGCCTGTGCCCCTCCTGTTTGCACTCATCGATCTTTTCCTGCTGCTTTATTTCCTTCTGCCTCATCCCCGTTGGATCATGCAAGCAAGTTGTTTGCATCTCTTCCCTTGCATATCAAGAGATATTTTTACCTCAGTGCCAACATGGCCTGGTTATGTATCTGATAATGGGTACCCTCTTCATCCTCTGAGCTTCAGGGGATCCAGCTACCAGCTGTCTGACTGATTGGGAGGCCAATGTACAAAAATCAGGAGGATTCTGCAATTTGACCCATTCTCAGCTTGGAAGAGGAGGCAGTGAAACTGTCAGGAATTACATCAGCTCAGACAACACCTGCCCACTCCCTCAGAGTAAATTCTCTCTTGGAAACTTCTACCACTAATCCTTAAGTACATTTTTAAACTGTGTTTTCCTTCTGCAAGGCTTTTGAACATAAGATCCCCTGGGGGTAAAATGACGAGTTTCTGCTGGCTCTGTATACGTAAAAGAGAGAAGATCCCGCTGGAACAAGGTTATGCTTTTTGGAGCTGAGGATGCTCTTAGCTATAATTTGCCTTTCTTTAGAAAGTTACATGTTTAAAAACCCTGTGCCCAGCTTCTGCAGATACAAGTGCAAACAGGGTAATGGGTGTGCCCTGACGTAGTGCTGCCTCTCTCCTGACAGTCACTTCTTGGGCTAAGTGTTGCTCCTTTGAGACATTATCTGTAAAGCTGTTGGTCCTTCGTGTGCCAAGAATCTTGGAGGGGATGGATCATTTCACACAGAGTTAGAAATGCAGCCAGAGAAGTGTTCAGAGAAAGGATCAGCTGCAGTTCACTCTGTAGTATTTTGCTCTTTTGTCCTTATGCCTTTGAGGCTTGGAAAGAAGGGCCTGTTCCAGCAGCATGAGAAATAACCAGAACCAGCTTTAGAGGGGTAACTGCACGGCTCAGGTTCCCCAGTGGAAGATGACAGAGCTGTTCAACTTCCCAGAGCTAATTTTCCATGAGCAGATCACTGCTGACATCTATCATAGGCTCACCAGCAGGAGCCACTCGCTGCCCCCTCCCCTGGGAGGGTTACAGTGGCAAATGATGGAGATGGGAGTCACACCTGGAGCTCAGCTGCTTGTGTGGCCACCGACAAGTTGAGAGGTGGATTTTTACCACGTCCCAGCCACTTGTCAGGGGGCTGGTCGGCCAGATGTCCTTGCTGTAGAGATGCTGGCATGTACTTGTAGACTGAGTATCATGGGAGCAGTTAGTGCTACCAGCAGGCAAAGAGCTGTGAGTAAGTGAAAATTCAAGAGTGAGCGACTGGCTGGGTAACCCCTGCTAGGCATGGGCACCATGACCAGCAATGTGGGGGCAATTGAGAGAAGGGCTACAAAGTGCCCTCTATCCTGACCTCTACAGGACACCAACAGCAGAACAGCGGTGCTGGGAACGGCTGTGCAGGGAGATATGCTTTGAAGTAAGGGAATGCTGTAGGTCAAGTAAAAGGGCAGGAGCAGAGCTGACGTCCACACAAAGGGCACCAGCATCAGAGAATCGGAGTGCAGGGATACTTCCTTTGACAGTGCTCCAGATCTTTGCCAAGGGGACTGCAATACCTCTAGGTTCCTGGCCATTTCAAACAGCTGTAGGCAGGAAAGGTACATAGGTGTTTTGTGGCTTCTAGGATTTTTGAGAACTCTCTCTGTTCGTTCTCTGTGGGTGAAAATTACCGAGGCAGCCGCAGGCAAGCAAAAGTGTCACTGTTCCCGAGGCTCCCAGCCAGTGGCGCCGGATCGCCCCTGTCAGCGCAGCGGGCATTGGTTAAACGGATCACCTCAGTGTTTTTAAGTGCCCACGAGCTCAGACCTTGTCCTGCCTCACCACCCTGTGGAAGCGAGCAGCAGCGCAGCCTTTCCTCTGCATAGCAGATCTGCCCGGCAGGGAAGCACCAAGCCCTAAAGGCTGCCCTCTCCTCCTCTTCCTTTTCCTCCCACCGCAGAACTAGGGCTAAACGCCTTGGTTGTGTGGATGTATGTGGGTGCTTACTGAAATCCCACTTGCAGGAGGCAGCTCTTTCCCTCCTTGCAGCACCCAGCATCCTGCCTGCCTGCTGAGCCCTTTGCTGTTCCCCCCCAGATTGTCGTGCTCCCACTCCCACCTGCCCTGCTGTTTGGTTTGTGGATGGGGGGCACGGAAGGACATAGAGGAGGGTCTGTCCTTCCTTCCAAAGTGATGGGGCAAGATGGATCAGACCCTGGGAGCTGGGCTGTAACGTATCACGGTGCATCTGGCTCTGTGGAGGGGAAGGGGTGACACCCCACTTCCCTCAACGCCCTACTCACACACTTGCCTGGCCCGCTCCTCGTACTCCACACTTTTTCCTTTCCAAAACAAGTAGAGGCTTTTTCCGTGTACAATCTGCTTTATATTGCAGGCCTGGGCTTCTTTCCCTCCTGCCTCCATGTCAGAACCTGATGATGGGCCAGCCTTCTTGCTCCTTTCTGAGCAGGAGCAAAGTGGGAACCATTTCTCTCAGAGCATGGGCGAGTCCTTCTTGTCTTTTGGATTTTCTGGGAGCTTGGTGGTGCCTGTGAGGAGGCTGCTCACGGCCAGAGGGCTGTGGGCAGCCGGAGAGATCAGGTTCATGGCATCCAGAGGCAAGGGCAAGATGAAAGCAGCAGGTTTCTCTGTGGTAAGGGAGTGCAGTGCATGGAGATAACGGAGCTGAGCAGCAGCTGGAGCACTGGACAGGATCTCAGCTGCCATCCGCAGGGACTCGGAAGCAGCCTTTTCCCCCTCAGCAGCAATCACCTGCCAAGCAGGGGAAGAAGGAAGGTTCTGTGAGGCTGGGAGTGAGGGGGCACAGACTGTTTGTTACAGAGGGAGGTTGCCATGGTGAAATTTTCAGGGTCAGTGTGATTATAACATTCCTGCTCCTCGAAGATCACAGCATGTACCAGACCTCTTGGCATTGCCAGAAGCTCATGTCTAGCATGTTTTTACTAGGCCCATCAGAGCTCACAACTGAGCTTCCCTTGTTAGACTCAGCTTTTGTTCAGGAATTAAAGGAAACATATCAACCCAGAGCTGTGTGTTTGTGTGGCATGTCCTAGGGACCTCAAACCAGAGGTGGGAAAGGAAGGAAGAATGATTTGGAAGAGATGAGAAGTATTCAGATGTTGGCATACCCGCACTTTGGCCTGTCTCTGGGCCTCTGCTTCCACAGCCAGGGACTGCTGGAGCTCAGCAGGCAGCTGCACGTTGTTGCTGTGGCATAGTAAAGACAGGCATTAGCTGGACTCTTGGCTCCCCTGGCAGCACTGGATGGTCAGTCTGGGGCTTGGGATGGGCTCAGCTGGTCTCTGCAGAGCAGCTCATTCTTGTTCTTTGCCCCCTGGGTGCCCCTCTTTGAGTGTCTCACTTTAGCCATGTTCAGCCTCTGTTCCCATCCTTCTCTTTCAGCCTGGCTTTCCAGTGACCAGGCTGGCATGATCAGCAGGCAGCATGGAGACCTCTTTGTGCCTCTGACGCTTATCACTTAAGCTTAGTCTTGGTGAGACAGCAGAGACTCCACCAGGAGACTGCTCTCAAGACAGGCACAGGAATGTTCTGTTCACAGCTTTATTCATTCCCTGCTTGGCTCTCTCTTCCATGTCCCTCTATGTGATGAGTGAGTCCCACCTTTCTGCACAGACTTGGGTGATGAGCCCATCCCTGCCAGTGCTGAGACCCCAGGGCCTTTGATCCAGAGTGGGACATGGAGAGTTCAGTGCCTGCTGCACCTTTGGGGCTACCAGAACTGGGTGCAAACTGCCTGCAGCAGCACTGAAATGGTGATGAAGCCCCAAGTAAGGATCCTGCTCTGGCTGTCAGGGCAGGAGAAAGAACAGTCTTATAGGTGGAAATTTTACATGAGGCAGAGGCTGAAAAGGGCAGGGAAAATAGGAAGGTGAGAGGCTCTACCTTCTGCAGAACACCTTCAGGGAGAGGGCCAGAGGTAAAGCAGGAAGAGGAGCAGGCAGCAGCGTGCAGCACAGGACAGCTGCTTGCAGAGGGACAGAGAATTCCCTTCCACCAGCATTTCCTACTCACATTTCTATTCTCTCCACTTTGATCCCCCAGCAGGCCGTGACAGCATCCAAAGCCACCTATGAAGAGGAATATTTTTAGAGCACGGGAGAACAGCAGCCCTGGCCTAGGCCCCTAACAGGGAGCAGGACAGGGCAGGGACTTTAACTGCAGGACTGTTAGGCAGATTTATCAGGCTCAGTGTGCTACTGGGCGAGGCTCCAGAGAAATAAAATAACTGCCCTTGCTTCCCAGGGGTTTAGGGTGATTTAACCAGAGTCCACACTGGTTCCAAGCGTGGAAGCCTTCTGCAAACCGGTGTCTGTGACTCTGAGGGACTGGCCACCTGAGCTTTGTGGAGCCTCAATGCACCCCTTGCTTTGCTCTCTCCCTCCCCACAGAAGCACCTTTATCTCCTGGCTGATGTTTTTCCTCTCCAGCAGAAGCTCAGAGAAGGCTTGATGTGCCAGGAGGCGCTTCGTGGTGGTCTGCACCAGCAGCTGGATGGCACTGGAGATGCTGGTCAGGGTGGTGAGGAGGAGAGAGGCATTTTCCAACCGGTAGTAGCAGACAGCATCTATCTCCAAAGTAACCATGTCTTTGGTCACCACCTAAGGAGAAGGCATTAGGGGAGATGGAGCTGGTTCTGGCTACTCGGAGGTAGCACAGAAGAGAACATAAGTGAGAGAATGATGAAGATGAGCTGGGTGGCCAAGTCTTTGTAGCTTCCACCTCTGCTACTGACAGAGCTTGGGCAAACTAGAGGTTACTTTGAGATGTTTTTTTCAAAGTTTTCTTTGTAAGAATGAAGGTAGGAAGCATCAGATTTAACATTAAAAAGATACCAAAATTAATACAGAGAGGGGGTGTCAGCCATACCTGATGGAATGGGATCTCTAGGGTTTTGAGGCGGAGGTCTATCTTGTGATAGGTGTCCAAACAGGGAAGGAAAAAGAAAAGGCCTATGGGAGGAAGAGACAGACAGCTGGTAATCATCAGAACCACAGAAATTACCTCTTCTGTTTTGGAGAACAGAAACAAGTTTAGCATGCAGAACGACAAAAGAACAGCAATACATAGCCTCAAACTCTCAGGCTGCTTCTGTGATGGAAAAGCCATTAGAAACTACTGGTCCTTAAAAGGAAGGGAACAAAAACCATCCCATCTCCTGTCTGGCTATGCCTGCTCTGCGGGCACCAGCACGTGAGCTTTGGTAAGGCATGCAGAGGAGGAGGCTGGGGGGAGCTCAGCAAACACCTCACCAGGTCCTTTGGCTCTGCCAGGAAGGAGATGCCCAAGTCGGAAGACGATGGCTCTCTCATACTCCCGCACTACCTGCAGAGGGAAACAGAAACTAGGCTGGAGCAGAGAAAGTAGCACTGGGAAAAGCAGTCTCACTGGCACAGGAGGAAGCTTATTCTGGAAAAGCCCTGCAAAGGGAGGATTTCAGCAGGATGGAGCATCACCTGCCCCTGAGTCACTGTACCCTTTGCCCAGAACTGCTGGCCAGCCTTGTATATGAGGAGGCCTGTGACAGACAGAGGTTTGGTGAGAGCAGCCCATGTTGGACTCACCCAGGGTTTCCCAAGATGACCTGGCATTTTGTTTCCTTACAGCCTGGACAAACTTAAATAACCTGAGTGAAAATTTTCCATGTTGCTCGTTTCCCTCCAAGGCAAACATGTGCTCACCCTAAGAGCTGAGCTGTAATACTGACATTCCTGTTGATAACGAGATGAATGTGAAATTTCCTGAGAGATGGGAATCAAAATATGCCTCCCTGTAGCCAGGCTATAAATCTGAATAAAAATGAGAGGAAGAGGGAAAATCTTCTATTAACTGAGAGATCAATCTCTCTTAAAATTTTGAATTCAGTCTATTTACCCTTCTGCTGTAATGCAGCCATCTCTGGGCTAGGCAGGCTGAGGGATGTGTGTGAAAGTGAACAGACCTGCAATTTGTTTCTAAAAAGAAAAACCTTAGTTTCTGCCTGCTGGTATTTCAGCAGGAGTATTTGAAAGGCAATGGTTGGACCCCTGTGCTATAGCAATATGTGATAAAGGACAACTCAAAATTAATGATGAGTTGAAGGGGTATGAATAGGGCCTTAGACCAAAAAAAGCTTTATGCTCATGTGCAACACGTGGTGAATCAGTGTGTGACATCCAGATGAGACACCAAATACTGAGAGGCCCCATGGCCATTCTCACCTTCATGCAGAACCAGACAGAAATGGGGAAGGTCATTATGATGAACAGCAAAGACAAGATGGTCAAAAGCCACTCACAGACACCCAGACCAGGAGACTTTACACCTAGGGAGAAATGCAACAGGACTGTGTTAGAAGAGCACTGCTCCCAAAATCCTGATAGCCTGGCAAGTGCCTGCACTCATGAGCTTCACTGTTGTCCTTTGCCTGGACTCAGGGTAACTGAACAGCTTGGCTCTCTGGAGGTGAGTTAAGGAACACTCCCTGCTTCACACTGCCAGGAGCTGCAAGGATGGATGGACAAATTTTGTCTCTGCTTTACTGACAAAAACTGAGCCATGCTTCTTCTCCATGGTTGCTTGACTAGAGAGCAGACTTTATCTTGAAGAATTGGGACTACCAAGCAGGGCTGAAAGGCTTGGAATGGGCAACTTTGCTGAGTTGGGATCCCCAAGGTACATCTGGAAAGATGAGCTAAAGACAAAGATTGTAAAGAAGAGAGAGCTTTAAACATGCACAGCCTCCTCTATCAGAGTATTTCAGGTTGTTTTGGAATAGGATTTTAGTTGCATCCTAGCTCCCTAATGGAGTGGGATGAAGCCTCTGGTGCCAGTGAAATCTTGTGTCTTAAGAAGTCACCCCAAGGTGCTGCAGGCTGACTGGGGTGGTCAGCCCAGATGAATATTACTTTCTACACCTCCCCAAACTGAGTGTGGGTCATCTTGCTCTGGCTGCCCTTTGTTGTCTGAGGGAAAAATCGGCAGGTGTGGTACGAAAACAGATGGAGCCAGAGAGTGGACCACAATTTCCAACTGTGAAGTTAGCATCCCTCCCATTTTTAATCCCTTCCAACCCTTCCATCCCTGCCTCTCTGCCTTTGGAATTCTTTGCAGAACCACCAGGTCCTGAGGGAGCTGCAAATCCCAAGATTTGATTTTTGATCACACAGGTGTGTGATCACTAGAGCTCCTAAGCACTGCTCAATAGCTGCAACTCCTGTAACGGAGGCAGAAAAGGAAGATGTGAAAAACTAGTTCCCAGGGAGTTAGGAGCAAGTCTGAACCTTTGTGTCACTGTGGGGCAGCAGAGGTGGAAGCACTGAAGGCCACAAGTGGTGCTGGCTCTCATAATACACATCCGCCTGCAGTGGTGCTGGGTCCAAGCAGGCCCAGTTACATTTCCAAAAGGAACACGATGCTCCCTTCTATTGTAGCAGGCTGGGAATGTGCCTAACAAGCACATGGCGAGGAGCTGCTCTAAAAGGTCATCCACACCTCAAGGGCAGTTCCTCCCTTCAGCGAGGTCCTTTGGGCTATGAACTGGCAGTAAGGCCAGCACCATCCACCTAAAGGAGGCCAAGCAAGAAAAGGAAGAGACCAGATCATGAACAGAGCTGGGGAGTAGCAAGCTGAAGCATGAAGGATGCTGGGAATGTAACTGCTCGTATCTAGGTTCATTGCTTTGCTGAATGGTGCTAATAAGCCTGCAGAAGGGCTGGGAGGCTGGCTGGAGTCTGCCATATCCTATCCTGAGGATAACCACTCCTGTGCAAGGTGGGTGTGATGACACCACGCAGAGAGCAGAGTCACGCTGTGACCCACGCAGCATCAAAGAGCCCACAGTTTTCCAACCCCTTCCCTTCTTTAAGCCATACCTTCCTCTTGCTGCTCACCATCCAGCAACACCATTGCCTCCATTTCTTCATCAGACACCACGTCATCCACGTCTACCACCGTGGTGGTATGCACCCTGCCATCAGTCCCCGCCGTGCTCTTGGTCTCCTTGGCTTTCTCCTGCTTTACATCTCCCTTTACTTTGCCACCTTCTCGGCTGCTCTCCCTCTTCTCACGTTTGCTCTGCGTAGCTGGGGACTCTTTGCGTCTCCTATGAGACTCCCTGGAAGAGCTCCGAGACCTCTTATCCATCCTCATGTGTGCCGAGGAGCTGCCTGGGGAGTAGAATGAGTATGTGCTTGAATTTATTGCTGCGAGCAGGAAAACCAGGCGGGGGGGAGAGAAGGGGAGGTGTCACACCAAGGAGGCTCATTTCAAGTCCATCACAGGCTTGTGAGGCACAATGGACAGTGAAGTGAGCAAGCTGTTTCCAGCTGCTCTGCTCTCATCATGCACTGCTGTGGAGATGGGAAGGAAAGTTAGACCTGGACAGGGTGGAACCCAGGAGGACATTCTATTTGCATCTTCCTGTTTTTGGAAATAAAATACAATCAGAAGCACTCAGGCGATTTTCAGTAGATAGTTTCTGCAAAGCTGTTGAAAAGCAACCTGAAAGTAACTGTCAGCCATGTGTCCCCAAAGATGTCAAAAGGTGAGAGTGGCCCAGAATAGACACCAGGGTGAAAAAGCTTTGCTGGTGAGACCAGTGGCTTACTCAGGAGTGTTTGGGGGTAGTTCTGGTGAATGTCTGGGTGAGCATCTCACACTGCTCTGCTCTCCACAAGCCCTTTGACTGGCACTGTGAAGGGACATTGGCAGCAACCCCCTTCTCTCTAGGCTCACCTTCTAGCAAGGAGGGAAAGTAACTGGTCCCAGCTTTCCTGAATGGATGTTAATATGACAGCCATCACAGACTTAGAGCTGCTGAATTGAAATTGCCAGAAGAGTTTGTGCCTAAATGCCTCCCTAGTTTTTCACAGCAAGAACACAGCAGAGCAAACACAGGAGCTTTCTCTTTTCATGCTGCTCAGCCTGTGTTGACATCTGCAAAAACCTGTGAAAGAAACACTTTTAAAGTCATCAACTGTATTAAAGAAATCAGAAATCACCTGGCTAGAAATTACACTACAGCAAGACACAGCTGGGACATAGAGCAGGACAGGGCTGAGCTCAGGGATTCCAGTCCCTGGTGCGGAGGAGTGGCTGGAGGGAGCTGGGAGGACAGCTGGGGAGGTGCTGATCTTGTTTTTTTCATGGATTCCTGTTTTATTGGAGCCCTGTACTCCACCCAGACTCAGGATATTGCAGGCAGGGAGGGCAGGAGCACCAGCTGCCTGCTTTCTCTGCTGTGCTGGGTGCCTAGTCAGCAGGTCACCAGGGACGTGATGGACAGAGAGGGCTAATGGCAGAGAAAAGTTGGGTGTAAATGGGATGTAATTAATAAATTTTTACGGTGTATATTCTTTGGAAGTGCTCCAGAAACCTTTTCCCCTTGGTGTTTATAACTTGGCCAACACAGGACTGGCAGAGATGGTCTCCAGCTGCTGAAAAGGCAGGTGGTGTCTTAAGCAGAACCAGCAAAAGGCAGCTCAGTTCTGAGTTTGGATTCCAGCTGGTGTCTTGTCAAAAGCCCTATGACACATTTAACACCTCCAAACCTGCAACATGCTGGTTTTGTCTGATGTTTTATTCAACCAGTGGGTCCTGACTCCACCATGCCTGAGAGAACTGTTTGGATGCCAACTTTTAGAACAAGGAGATTTTTTAAGAGCACATGCTGATGGGTTTGCAGCCTTTGGTGTCCCAAAATTCACAGGTTCAGCTCCTGTTTGAGTCCAGAAAGTGCTCCTGTGTAGAAATCAGCTGTGCAGTTGAGGAGGTTTCTCAGATATCTCTGAGCCCTTAGGAAACAGCCATTGCACCCCACTTTACCACACTCTGACCTCAGAAAAGTCACTCAATGTCTCCTCTGTGGATTTTCCTCCCAGATGGGACTTAAAAAATATACAAGACTCCTCTTAATAACCACATCTGGTTTTAAATATTGTTACATTGAAGGAACTGGTCCTGTTTTGTGTGTGGCTCTTTCCTAATGTGCTTTTTGTGTCTCCACTGTGGATCATCCTCTTCGACGGGACTAAAAAATATAAAGACTCCTTACAACACAAGACTTCTGTTACAAAATGCAAGACTCCTCTGAGTAACATTAAGAATGGAGGTTCTGGAGACAGTCCCGAGAAAGGCCATGGAGCTGGGGCGGGGTGTGGGGCACAAGTCTGATGAGGAGCGGCTGAGGGAGCTGTGGGAGCTCGGCCTGGAGAAAAGGAGGCTTGAGGGAGACCTTGGCACTCTCTACAACCACTCGGTGCAGGGAGGCAGGGCATAGCCAGGCGGGGCTCGGGCTTTTCCCCAGGCAACCAGGACATGGGGACATAGTCTCAAGCTGCACCAGGGGAGGTTTAAGTCGGACTAGGGAGGAAATTCTTCACGGAAAGGAGGGATTAGACATTGAAACAGGCTGCCCGGGGAGGCGGCGGCATCACCGCCCCTGAAGGTGTTTAAGGAAAGACTGGACGTCACACTCGGTGCTCTGCTCTGGCTGACATGGTAGTGTCGCGTCGTACGTCGGACTCGATCATCTCAGAGGTCTTCTCCAATCTGTTTTTTGGGGGTTTTTTTTGTTNCCCGCGAAGGCGGGAAAGGCGGCGCGCAGGCGCGCGGGGAGGCCGGAGCCATGGCGCCGTGCGTGTGGGAGCGCGGCCGCGTCCCGGGATGGCGCCGAGGGGAACGGGGATAGCTCTGCGGGACTGGGACCCTGCCGGGCTCCGAGGGGCGAACCCCCGCCTTGGGCGTCGCGGGGGTTTCTGCGAGGAGCGCTGAGCCGCGGGGGTGGATGGGCTGTCCTCGGGCAGCAGTATGGACGCGCGGCGTGTCTGGAGTGGCAGGGATTGTAGAGGGCAGAGGTTTAGGGGTGCGCTAAGCTCCAGGGGCGCTGGCAAGTGAGTACGGCGGTTGTTGGTGAACCTGCTGCCAGCTGCCCCTGCCAGGTCTCAGCTGCTGGGTGGGAAAAAGTCACATTTCCACGTGATTCCGAGCAGCTGTGGTATAAGTTGTCGTCTGCTTGCTTGTGTTCCCCTTTAGTACAGAGGCGTCGAAGCAGGCGCAGCTTATGGAGGTGCTGAAGAAGGAGGTGAGGGCGATGCTGATAGCTGCCAAAGCGGGCTTGACGCCGGAGCAGCTGGAGGAGCAGTACATGGCCATGGTCTGCAAACCTCTCCCTCTGCGCGACCTGGGCTTCCAGTCCACCTTGGAGCTGGTGACGCAAATGCCTGAAGTTGTCCGAATCTGTTCTTTTAAGAATGGCACTTTAATCCTCAAAGGTGAGGTTTTGTTTCCAAATGAGTGGAGGAGTTGTTTGGAGCCTCATACTGGTGTGAAGTGTTGTCCAGATGTGTAGAGCTGTATGTCACAAATCTTTTAATCTGTTTCTCGTATGACTCTGGTTCAGTTTTTGTCTTTGATATTTCTTCTCGTATTTTGATTTTTTTTTTTATAACACCTTTGTGCTCTTCCCTCCTGAAAATGTCACCCCGGCTTCTAGTTGTTTTTGCACACTTCTGCACTCTGCACTTAGTTTAGAAACATTTCCTTATGGGTACACTAGAACTGGTAAGCATCGCTTTTCCTGTAAGTGCAGACTACAGCAGGAGCCAAAACCAGGGATGGGGCCTCTTGAGAGAAGCTGTGAAGGTTTCCCAACGTTTCACAGGCCCCTTAGGAAGTTTAGCCTGTATCAAAGAGCCTTTTTCATTTTCCTTTTCTTTGGAGAAGAGCTGTGAAAACAAATGGCAGTTGCAAGGAGTTGATGGGGAAGGGTGAAATGGTTGGGGGCTTTTTGAGTGCTACAGTAACACAAGAAAAAGTTGTTTAGAAGCTTGGAAAAGACCTGGGCTCTTCTCCAGGGAAACCTTTCCTGGGCAAGGGGTGCTCTGTAATGAGAGTTTACTGTGATTCTACGTTCCCAGCAAAACTCTTAATAGCCTGGGTTTTGTTTGTGATCCTGCACCCAAGAATTTTACCTGCCTTCCTACCTGGTCTGAATTTCTAGGGATGAGGGTGCAAACTGGTTGGTGGTTTTAAAAGTAGTTTGGTCCAGTTTGCAAAGGGAGAGGTTGCTGGAAATCAGCCATGATTTAGTGTGGTTGCTTTTGAAGGAGATATCTGCTTCTGGAAAGGGTGTGGAGAAGAGGAAAGAAAGGAACAAAGAGGAGCTTTGCCAGTGTAGAGCTTTTAATGGTTCATTGTTCTGGTTGTCTGTTTATTTCCTTCTATTGTAGCCATTGCAGATGACTCCACCAAAGGGATTGCCAAGCTGGTTGCCAACCAGAAGGTAAAGGTACGTGGTAAGGCATCAAAGAAAACTGCTCCGAAGGCGAGTGCTACTTTTCCCACTAAGAACTCCAGGAATCCACAGAGTTTCCAGACTCTGAGTGCCGGGACTCCTGTCCTGCCAGCAGTGGTGAAGGCTGAGCTGCAGGACCTGCTGAGTTCCTCACCGCTTCTGCTCGGGGACTTGGACAAGGCCTTCCTCAGGCGCTTTGGCCGAGCGTTCCAGTACAGGCAGTACGGATTTCTGTCCATGCTTGAAGTCCTCAGAAGCATGTCTGATTCCATTGCCGTCGAGCAGACAAAGGCAGGTTCCTTGCTGGTCCTCAGGAAGTCCTTAGCAAACAACATAAAGCAGGAAGAGGTGCCTCGAGGTGAGCCTGAGGAACAAGAGGTTCCTCAGGGTGAGCCTGAGGAAAAAGAGATTCCTCAAGGTGAGCCTGAGGAGGAAGAGGTGCCTCGAGGTGAGGCTGAGGAGGAAGAGGTGCCGCAAGGTGAGGCACAGGAAGAAGAGATGCCGCAGGATGAAGCTGAGGAAGAAGAGATGCTGCAGGATGAGGCTGAGGAAGAAGAGGTGCCTCAGGATGAGGCACGGGAAGAAGAGATGGTGCAAGGTGAGGCGGTGTGTTTAACTGAAGGCACGTAGCTCTTACAAGCTCTGTGGCCAGGCAACTGCCTTTTGAGTGTCTGTTGCTGTAGAAGTCCTGATTCCCCTGGGGTTTATCACAGAAGGGCTGTTGTGTGCTGCAGGAGCAGCTGCTGCAAGGCACTTGTCTTGGTAGCAGGGAATTTGACTGGAAGTCATGTTGCCACTATGTTTTTGGTGTGAGGTGAAAGAAGGGATGATTAGCCCATTCAGAGTATGGACATGCTGAATGTGTATGTAGGACTGGAATTTCTAGCCATTCCAGGCAACTGGTGAAAAAACTAGAAGGATCTTTTGCATGTCTGCTCTGCAGGCTGGTAAAGCCTTTGCCATGCACTTTCTGAGACTGAAGATCTAACACTGGCCCAAAAGGCATGACCAGTGTTCCACAGAAGAGACAGGACTGCAGATGCCCTCAGCGTTCCCATAGAACCTATGGGAGGGGATAGATAATTACGTAGAGTTCCTGCTAAATTCATAGCTTTTCCCGGGAAAATTCATTTTAACATTATTCTAGCAATGGATTTTAACCCTTTGCTTGCTTACAAGAGCAAGTGATTCTTGTTTTGTTTTAACTTACTGGCACAGTGTGTCCTCATGAATGTGGTGGCTGTGAATGCTACAAGCAGTGAGGAAAACAACACCAGTGCTTTCAGACTTCCATTATTCGACGTTTTCCCTTACTGCTTAACATGCACCACTGCATCAGTCCAACAAAGAATAACAGGTAAATGATTGTCTTTGCAGCAGGGTCTGCAGCTGAGATGCCTCCTTTGGAACCCATCTGTGAGACAGAGAGCTTCCACCAGGCAGCACTTCCCATGGACTCGGAGCCAGCACAAACACAAGCAGTAGATTTGGTAAGTGGCTGGACAAATGATCTGTAGGCTTTTCATGTCATATTCCAAGGGGTGATACTGTTTTTACTAAACTTGTTTCTGATGAGCTTGCATTGCTGATGCACTGCTGCTTTCAAACGTTTTTGTACCTGTTTTAGATGACCCTGAAGGTGACCAGACTCATACTGACTTGGTGTACAGCTTTGTGTGGCATCCAAAGTCAGTCTTTTTCTAGTCTCCTTCTGGTCTTGAGGTCTGTCAGATCATCCAAGGCCAGTTAAGTGTTATCTTGCTTGCTTACAAGAGTGGTGATACCTTTTGGTATAGTTACTTGTAACTGGACTTGAATAACTTTGTAGTGAGACAAGTTGTGTGAAATTTCCGCTGCTGCTGTTGACAGGGCTTAAGTATCAGCCAGTTTGACAGGGCTGGGGACTGTTCCTCAGTGACCTTGATTCTGGCAGTCTCAAGTCTGCGATTTGGTAGGAAATGATCATTATTTTGTTTTGTTTAGGAGTGTATTTTTAGAAAGGGATGGAGAATAGCAAAGGTACAAAGTCTCTGAACTGCCAAATCCTTTTGGCAGAATTTGTCCCTCCTTTATTTTTTTCTTTTGAGCACCTTTAAGCCTTGTTTTTCTCAGGAAAATCCCTCTGCTTAGAGTTGTTTCCTCTGCCAAGCTTGTCTTATGGCTATACCCAGCTGTACAATTGGATCTTACAGCCACGGAAAGAATCCCAAGGGTTCTTCCTGGCTTTGGTGTTTGTGTACTAATGAGCTCGGAAGCCTGGAACTATGAGTTGGACTTTGTGTAGCACTTGGTAAAACAAACCCTTGAGAGATTTTTGGCAGCCTGTTCTGATCCTTTAAAGAAACTTTGCTTGGGTGTGATGAGGTCCACAAGGAATTCCCCTAGATCAAACCACAAGTCTGCTTGTGTGAAGGCTCTAAAAGGGGGGATATGATCTAGGTAGCCTCAGATTTTTGTTCCTAGGAATTGCAGAGGGAACCAGTTTGAAGATCATGGCAAGGCAAGACTTGGAAGATGTTTGTACTTGGTGTTTGTAACGAAACACCAAGTTTGCTGTTCTGTTTCAAAAATGCTCTAAAGAGGGGGAAAGCAGTTTGAAATGTGTTTGTTTGGATGTGCAGTGGACATTTGTTCGCTGCAAGGTAGAGAGGAAACATGCAACCTGATCCCTGCCCTGCTGCCTGGGATCCCGTGGCTAATCCTGGAAGTGTTTTCAGGGTCAGATGGGGCGCAAGGGCTGAGTCCATCTGACCAGTTCCAAGAAGGACAAAGAATACAGAGCTGCTGCTCTCAGGAGCTTTTTCTTGCTGCCCTGACAGAAGGAAAAGTGTCACCCACACCACTCTTAGCTGCCAGTCTAGCTTGGGGCAAAGAGTCAGCCACTCTGGCAAACCATACCTCTTAGCCTGGTTTTACACTGTGTTCTCCTGCTTTGTCTTTTATAACTTTGTTGCATTTGGTGAGTGTGTTTTCAAGTACACATCCTGTAAGTCTTTCAAAGAAATGTCTGTTGTCACTAACAACATGTGAGCTGGACTGTAAAGTTCATGTGTGCCCTTAACAGTCTGATATGAAGAGCATTCTTAGAGCAAAATTGTCCCTTAGAAACACCACCATTCACAGGCACTACACAGAGGAAATTTGTGAAATTGTAAGGGTTTTTTAGGGTGATGCTGCTGCTCAGGCTGGAATTCCCTCAGCTGCTCTTAAACTCAAAAATGTTAATTCACTTTTTAACTCCAATGTTTTAGTTAAAATTTTTAGCTCCAAAAAACTGAAGGGCATTAGGCTTTACTCAGTCTGCAGAAGGAGAGACCAGGGAAGTGGTCACAGCACTAAGCCTGCCACAATTCAAGAAACATTTGGACAATGCTCTCAGGCACATGGTGGGGTTCTTAGGGTGGTCCTTTGCAGGTAGAATATTCTGTGGTTCTATGATCTGCACCTTTACAGAGTGATTAAGAGAACCACTGTCGCCAATCCCCTTTGTTTGCAGTTGAATTTAGCCATGTGAGCAACGGGGAATGTGCTGGAATATGAACTGCCCACACCTCACCTGATGTACCATGCAGTGATAACTTGGTAGTGTGTTCACACTGAGTAAACTGAAGTATTTTTGACTTCTGGTCATTGGAGAAAGGCTGTCTGCTGGCACAGAAGAAAGCTCGTGACACAGTGGAAGTAGCTGATGTCTGATTAAGGCTCCCATCCATACTGCTTCAAGTTAAATAGTGTTTTCAGCAGTTAGAATAATGAAAAGTTGAAAGCTGTGCTAACATCAGCTCACTTGTACAAGTTTGCCTAAAGTGAGAAAAGAACAGAATTTGTAGGTTTTGACTGGTTTTGTCTCTGGAAAGCCACTCTAATGTGAAAGTGTGATGCATTCATGTCTTCTGTCACTTCCGAATCATTTTCAGAGAGTTTTACTTGTTCAATCATCTACTTTTTGTGGTCATGGAACATAGAAATAATATCTTTTCAGTAAGATCCAGCAAAGAGGTGGGTAGGGGGTTTGGTTTTGTTTTGATTTTTTGGCAATAGCCAGTCACTACTTTTGTCTAAATATGTAATGTGACTTCAGTTCCTCTCCTTTATTCCTTGCAGGAATATGAGCACGGTATTTTTGTAGCACCCCTCTTAACTCTGGAGGGGAAGTAAGAAAGAGTGAAAATGATTGCTTCTGTCACAGGGAAAGTTTTCATCCAGGTTCCAGTTTGTTGAGGTTCTCTGATATTCAGTAATTCACAAGTCCCCAGGAAAGCAGGAAAATTTTTAATTAATGGAAAGGCCATTTCTGTGTGTTCAGTGCATGACGAGACATCTGAGTGCACCTCCCACTTATCCCTTTGTAGCATCAAGGTTTTGAGCAGTTACCAGCAGCTCCAGAAATCCCTCCAGATGCTGTTCGGGACAAAAGCCTCTGCGGTTTGCCACCTCTGAAGAGAAGGTGCTTGGTGGGAGTCATCGTGGAGTTCATCGTCTCTCCTAGCCAGTTCTACATCCACATCTGCAGCACGGAGGCATCCTATAAACTGCAGGACCTGATGTTTGAGATGAGGTGGGAGCGTGCACAGGGCAGTGTGTGTTTGTGCTGAGGGATCAGGGCACCCAGCTCTTGATGATGACCACTTCATGACTTGGGACAGGGATGCTGGTGCTGTCCTGAAACACTCACTACCCCAAACGCTTGTCTGTTCCTTTTAACTAGCCAACAGTAAGTGTGGTCACTAGCAGTTCCTGTAGTTTGTCCTAGCAGTTCTGAACTTTGTAAGCCCAGAAAGGTTAAGGAGAGGAGCGTGAAGGGTTCCTTTGTCATGTCTGGTGCAAATGTGCTCAGTTAAGGCTTTTACCTCCACCTCCAGCACTGCACTTGGGCCAGTGCTCCAGAACCTGGTTCATGAGAAACACTGATATGTCAAGGTAATGGTAAAAAAGTCATGATTATGATGACTGTTTAGCCTCTGATCAATCCCCATTAATTAACTTTTTGTTGGACCTGAAGAGTATCATTCAAATGTTAAAAAGTTTGGGTTTGCAATTTTATTGCCATTTCAGTTAAAGTGTGGCAGAACAGAGATATAAAGGGTCTGTTAAAACAACTCCTGAAAATTCCTGTCACGGGGACTTTGAAAAGTCAGGATTCTTTTGATGCCCTGTATATTTCTCCTTGTTCATCTCCTGCATCCTGCTGAGTGCAGTTCCTCACTGTGATCTTTTGCAGGCACGTTTACTCACATAAAGTTGCTTCTGATAAATACATCATGCCTGACTCGGCAGTGCGGCCTGGGCAGCTCTGCTGTGTGATGGTCTCCAAGTGGTGGTACCGAGTGATCATCCACCGTGTGATCAATGACCAGGAGGTTGAGGTGTTCTGTGCAGACTATGGACACCTCCAAATTGTCCAGAAGTCGTGGCTGAGATTCCTCAAGTAAGTACATTACAGGTGGGCAGCACAATTGCAGAACGGTTGAGGTTGAATTAGGCTTCTCGAGGTCATCCTGCCCAAGCTCCCTGCTTAAGTGAGGCTGTCTAGAACAGGACTATGCTGAAATGGTTTTTGAATGTTTCCAAGGATGAAGATTCTGTGGCCTGTCTGAGCAACCCATTCCAGTGCTTGGTCACCCTCCTGGTAAAAATGACACTTTACAACTGGTCCACACTGTGCTGATGCACGGTGTTGTTCTTCCCCAAGGGCAGGACTTTGTTGAACTTTGTGAGGTTCCTGTCTGCCCATTTCTCTGTCCTGTCAGGATCCATCTGGATGGCAACCTGACCCTCTAGGGCATCAGCCACTCCTGCCAGTTTTGTGTCATCAGCAGACTGAGGGTAGCCTCTCCCCCATCACCCAGGTCGATAATGAAGACATTGAACAGTACTGGACCCAGCACTGGCCCCTGGGGTACACTGCTAAATCCTTTCCTGTCTCTGCCTTCACTCCTCACTCTGTCTCTTGCTGCTTTCTGTCACCTCAGGGCAGGCTCCCTAATCCTTCCTGGCTTGCATGAATGGCTATACACATTGTCCTGAAGGCACATCAGTCCAAGAGGGATGGATTTGCAGTGGCAGAAGTGCTTGTTCTCTGCAGTTCAGCACATTTTCTTTATTTGTGTCTTCTCCCTCGTTTGCCTCTCCTTGTGCCTGGCCATTGGCATTCTTTGGTTCAAAAGCCATGGCTCTCTGTCTGTAACTCTGTGCACAAGGAGTTTTGATGGGACATGCTTGGGCCAGGGAATGCCTAAGGGACCTACTTTTCTGCTGTGCCCCTTCTCTGGATGTGGAGAGTTTTCTGAAGCTGCTGTTGAGGTTTAGTCATAAATGCACAATCCAGCGAATGCTTCTGTATTCCTAAACTGATCCTAAAACCCAGAAGAGGAGGAAGTTCTGCCCTCCTGCTGGTTTATCCCTGTTTTTGCTGTAATGGCTTTGCTGTGTGTTTCAGGTGGCACTACTTGAAGCTCCCTGCTCAGGCCATCCCGTGTTCCTTGGCATGGGTAAAACCCGTGGAGGTACGTGCCCACGTGCAGTGTTGTTTATTGACATATGTCCAGGAGTTATCAAGTAGAGGTTGTCTTTTTCTCCTGCTGAGGGCAACCAGTTGGATGAAGTCAGGCCCTGTTGACATTTACAGCAGAATTGGTGCTGTTGTGTTCAGCAGAGTGTGCTAGGTAAGCCTCTGCTCCACAAGCCATCACCCTTCCCCTGCTTTCCTTATCATCAGAGCATTCTTGCTTATATTCTTGCAGAAACACATGGCTACATTTAAGCAACACAGCAAACTTGTTCCTTTCCCTGCCAGTAGTTCCCCAAAGCCCTTCTGAAGCATTAGTAGCTTCAACCCTCAGTTTTAAAACATTTCTGTGTCACAGAGCTTTGAGTGAGTTGGTTTGCTGCAGTTAGCACAGCCAGAGAGCTACAGAGGTCACAGGAAAGTTCCTCTGTGATGGGAAACCTCTTCTACTGAGAGGTACAATCTCTGAAGGAAAGCATGTGAGCAGAGTTGCTGCCTCTGTGTTTTTAAAGATGTTGCTTTTAAAAAGTTGTTTCCCCTGGGTTTTGAGGGTTAACCACAGTTTTACTTGTGATGAGGCTTAGCAGCATCTTAACAACTTTTGATACTTTTTATGTTTGTAAAGTCTTGTGATTCCAGGAATTAAAAAAAAAAAAAAAACCAAAAAAAAAAATTCAGGCAATCAGAATAAAATCACTGGTGAATGCCATTGAACTATGTTTGGAAGTAGGCCTGTAGGGTGGAAGGGCATTCCCAGTGTAATGAGGTTTGCAGGCTTTGGGGTAGTTTGGTTTAGTTTCGTGCTGGGAAGCTTGTCTTCCTGACTTTCCTGTGTTTATTGCTAGCCTGGCCTAGCTCAGTTGGCTTTTGACAAGTGCCCACCAGAAGGAAAACTCTCAGGTGGTGGATATTGGTCTGTTTATAGTAACTTTATGTTGTTTTTTCTTCAGGGTACGTGGTCCAGTGCAGCAATTCTCCTGTTCAAGCATCTGTGTCGCTTCAAGGAGCTTGTGGGCATCGTGGATGAATATGTGAATGGTGTTCTGTACCTCTTCCTGTGTGACACATCCACCAAGGAGGATATCTACTTCCACTCTGTCCTGAGGGATATGGGATACGCTGATGTCTGTGGGGAGAACATTCCTTCCCAGGTCAGGAGGGAGGCGTGTGCTGCTGAAGGGAAGGGGAAGGATCCCTCTTTGGGTGCCTTTAATGGGAAGATTCTTACCTTGAAGCAAGTGGTTTTGTGAAGAGCAAAACTGGTATTCCCTGCTTTCCTGCAGCTTATCATTTTGTGACTGCATCCCACAGTGTGTAACTCTGTGGTGAGAGCTTGCATTTTTGTTGAGGTGGCATCTGGTGATACAGCAGAGATGTTCTGTTTAGTAGAACAAACTATTTTCAGGCTGTCTTCCAGCAGTAGATTAAAAGTTGATATGGAAATGCTGTTGGTTTACCAACTCTCACACAATGCCAGTGAAATGTGCAGTGCTGGATGGCAGAACCATGGTGGATTGCCTGTTGTGTTTGGGTAGACACACCAGTTGTGAGCATCCTTTGTGCTTTAGGCTTACCTGGGCCATTGTTTGTGTGCCTCAGTTTCAGTAAAAACTGGCTGGATTATGCAAACCCTTGGGAAGGTGCTGCCACGATTTTATATTTCAGCAGAAAGCTGAGTTTGGCTGCCTGGAGTGCTTCTGTCTGCTGTTTTATCAGCAGATGCAGAATGCATGTTTTGGCAGGATTAAATCCTATGATGGTATTTTTGCATGTGTAGGCCCAATTTTGGGGGAGAGGGGCATTGCTGAGAAATTCTGCTGCTGGCAAAGAGGAGCTTAATTTTCACAATCTCTGCAAGAATTTGGAGCTAACTCTTGGGTGTTGTGCACCTTCATAAAACCTGTTAGAGATTTGCTGAATCCTTTTTATTCTTTGTGGTAGTGTTTTGGTTTGAGATTAAATTTACAGGAGAATATTTTTTGCTAGAAAGTGGGTTGTAGTTACTTTTATTAGGTTTGGGAAAAGAAAATATTTTTTTTGGTGGAAAGAAGAAGGAAAAAACTTTATTTAACGAACACACAAAAAAAAGAATAATAATGTTAAATAATAAAAATTTTTGTCGTGGAGAGAAATTTGGAAGAGTTTAGAGTTCTTTTGTGGGTGTGGTCTCTTTTCTTGTAGTTGGGTTGGCATGGGGGACTTTTTTTAGGTTAGTGGAAGATTTTTTTAGTGAGGTTTTCATGTTTTGGTATTTTGAATAAGTTCAGAAGAGAAGAAGAAATTAAAGTTTTAGGAAAATTTGGGGGTTTTTTTTGAAGAAACAGTTGAAAGTTGGTTGGAAAATAAGGAAGGGTGATTTGGTTTTTTTTGTTGTAGTAGTTATTTTTTACAGTAGAAGAACAACAGAGAGGAGTAGTGACTTTGAAGTATAGAATTGTTTTGAAAAAGTTTTTTTGGGGGGGGTTTAGTTTCAAGGTATAGAAAGGTACAAAATTTCTTTTTTGGGCATAGAGTAGGCAATATGGGATACAGTATAAAGTTATACTAAGACAGGTAGTTACAACGTAGGGTTTTTTTCCTATACTATGGTGTGGTTTTTATTTTTCTAGGAGTTTGAGGAACTGAATCCTTCAGCCTTGTATGTTGAGGCCAGTGGGAAGCAGGGGAGTGCTGAAGTGGTGGAGCCAGCCGTTGGCTTGCAGCAGGAATCTCGAGATGCAGACAGTGAAACAGCAACCTCGAAGCTGGATGGGGCCGAGCTGTGACCAGGTGAGAGCTTGGCTCTGCCACAGCTGTCATTCCATGAAATCAGCTCCAGGCCTCAGCACATGTGCCCTGTTTTAATCCTGTGCAGGTTTTCCTTGGAGCTGGTTTTCTGCTTTTAGAAAAAACAGGCAGAAACATAATATGAAAACTGTTATTTAAGTGGACCATAAATACCTTTCTAGCTGCTCTGGTCCCTTTGCAGGCTTCAGGGAGTCTGTGTGGTCTGTCTGACCTCCCATATGTGCACCGTAATTTTTCAGTTTGAGGATGGACTCTGAGAACTCAGACTGGTGCCAGGTTCTTGTGGTTGGTTTGACCTGGCACTTGCATGGCTTTGCACCCCTGGGAGCCAGGAGTTCAGAAACGTCCTCTCAGATCTCTGGGGTCTGGCCAGGGGTGTGTAATAACTCAGGGCAGCCTGGAAATGCAGGAAAAGACCAGAAGTACTGATGCTGAATATTTGCATTAAAGGGTCTTGCTCATCCTAAACTGTCCTGAAGGGAAGTGATTTGCAGTCCTGGTTGTTGCTAGGGATAAGGTTCTGTCTGACTACAGGTTTATTTAAAAAATAACTCTTAAGGGTGAATGTAAAGCATATGTGTATGCTTTACACCTTGAATTTCAGAGCATGTTAAAAGAGAAGCCCTCAGCTATTTAACAGTTTGATTAGCTGCTCAGAGAGGTTAAGGAGGGAGTAACAGGTGATTGTCTCCCCTTTTCTGTCTTACTTAAATGGTAGTGTTTTCATGAGATGTTTTACTACAGGGACCAAAGCACCTTTCAAGCGAATGTCAGCCGTTGAAGTGATCAGCAGGGGGCCTGCTCTGGGGCTGTGTTTCTGAAATAAAAGGAGTGTAATGCCAGTAACTTGTAAAGCAGTCATTTTCTCTAGGTTTTTGTCTAGACAACTTAGGTTTCTGTGCTAGAGGAACTCTTTGTAAGCTGTGTGTCTTGTGTGGCTTACTGTCCTTGCTCTGTCAAGTTATCAAATGAACTGAAAGGTATAAACCATCATCTTATTGTATGTGTTGGAAAGAAGGTAACGTGGGGAGGACTGCAAATCTGGGTTCGTGTTTCAGATGAAGGAGTCTGGAGAGTTCCTTACCTAGTTGTCTAAAGCAGGATCCATAAATGTCAGACATAGCTAGTGATTTGGAGACTAGAGGAATATAAGTGCATCCTATCCCTCAGTAAGAATGGTGTGGGAAGAGAGAAAAATCATCTTGTAACCTTGTTCTTGTCCTAACACTTGTATCTTTTCCTGCCTGTTAAGCAGAGGTTTTTCAGTGGGCTGCTGGTGTCCAGCTGAGTAGTTGGCTAATTGGGCTCTAGTGATGGCTGTGTGAATTCCTGCTGCCCAGCCATGTGGCTGTCCTTGCTGCTGCAGCAGTGCCTCAGTCCCCTCATGCCCTGACAACAGAAGCAGCCTCAAGAGCAAGTACCCAGTTTTGGCTGAATTGCTGCTTGTCTGTCATTTCACTAGTTTTCTCCTCCATACTGAGTTTAAAAACACAAGCATCAGCTCTAGTCTGTGGCTGAGACATGAGTGAACATCCCTGAAATGTAAATTTAATTTGAATTCTTAGGCAGAAATGCAGAGGGGCTTCCTCTGACTCAGCTCCTGCCTCCGTGCAGAAATTCTCTCTGTCACTGCCATCACTGGTTCTGCGTGGGGCTGCTGAGAGATGAGACAGCTGTTAATTCTTCTGCTAACAGAGGGTGCCTTGTGTCTTGTAATCATCTGTGGGTCTTTCCAGCTTGCTGTGCAGGAAAAGCTGCCCTTTGGCCAAGGGAACTAAGGGATTATTGTTGTTGTGCAGTCTTGTTGTAGAGGTTTTTTAATTATCCATTGGCTGACCTTCCACTTCTTTTTAAATTTTGAGAGATAATTAAGATTAGGGCAGCTAATGAGCTGAGTGTGCACTAATTGGACCCTCTCAGTTTTTTTTGCCAACACTTGATTCTCTTGACCGTGGTGAGAAACCTAAATGCTGTTGTTGTGCCACCTGTACAGAAGAGTAAAGCTCACCTGTGTTGATGCCTTAAATGGCTCCCTAGAAACAGAGAGCAGACAGGAATAAAGGAGGGATTGATTTGAAAGGCCTTCAGAGGTCACACTCTGGGCTCCAGAGGCTCCTGCCTCAGTGCATCCCAAAATGGACAATGACAGCTCCTGAGTTCTTCCCACTTTGATATCAGCATCAATTCCCCAAGCAGAAGCCAGGCAAGGATGGAATTTGCCCAAGCTTGCCCCCCTGTCCCCAAGATGAAGGTTTGCAGTTGTTGGGCCCAGGAGGGTCTGGGTGTCCTTGGAGAGCGAGCTGGAGAGGCTTTGTTATGTCAGTGTGAGCATGAGAGAACAGCACTGAACGAGCTCCAGGGACCTGCAGAGTCACACTGGGCACTGCAGGGCTGGGAACAGAGAAAAGGTAAAACCTAAGGCATCACAACCATAAGGAACTAAGCATTTTGTAAACCCTAAGAGTCACTGTGTGGGTGTTTGTCTTCCATCTTCCAAGTGATGGAAGAGTTTACAACACCCATACAGGAGTTGCTTGATGTACAAGGTGGATTAAGTGACTTGCCAAGGGTCTGTTTGTGCCTCGAAACACTCTCTCTAGAGTTCCCTAGACACAAGCTACTGAATTCACATCTGATTTCCCAGCTCTGGGGAAGTGAAGGTGGAGCAGCAGCAGGAGAGGGAGAGAGGTCCTTGCATTGTGCTGTGTCACACTCATCAAACAGGGGTGCAGTAGCAAGTCTTCTTTCCATGGCCTGGTGAGGTCCAGGCAAGAGAGATTTCAGTCTAAACTGAAAGTTTAGATTTGCTGAAGTTCAGTTTGAAGGTTCTTGGATTTGCCAGCGTATATCTGATCTTTCTTTTCTGTGTCTTTATGCAGGTGAAGAAAACACCAAGACCTTCCTGGGAGTCTCGTGGTTGGCCTCTGTGGTGCTCTGGGCCGTGTGACCAAGGGCCACCTCAGGAGCTGTGTGTCCCTCCTGCCCTGCTCTCTGCAGTGTTGGCAGCTGCATCATTGCCCACTTCCCATGCCTACTTCCAGTGGCTCCCCAGCCTGAGAAGGAAGGTGTGATAAGAGGGGAGAAGCTGGAGCTACTGCCAAGGAAGGCTGTCTGGAGCAGCACAGACTCTCTGTAGAACCATGCTGTCGGGGTTTTTTTTTTTGTTCAGAAACGTTAAATCCCTTGAAAAATCCTGGAGTGTGATGTCTCAGGTGTGCCCAGCATGTGTGATAAATGTTAGTTTTACTTTCAGGAAAATAGTTTGGTTTTGTTGTACCGGTGGTGTACTGAGTTACTGCTCTTTAATATAATGGTTCAGGAGAACATCCAAGTGTCACATTGTGTTGTATATCCTCTAGGTTCAGGAGAGGGAAACTGGCTGCCTGTCCCTCCCTCCTTCAGTGCATAAGCTGTTTTGACATCGTGTGGGGATGTGGTTTTGGTTTTTAATGCAGTGTCTGCTCTACACACTCCTTGCTGTGAGGAGAGCTGAAGAAACCTCCTTCCCCAAGAAGAAGATGCTGTGATTTGTCTGTCATGTATACAGTGTCAGGAATCTCATCTTAAAGATGGAGAATAAAATCTGTGAGGAATCCAGTGAGAGAGAGCCTGAAGCTTGACCATGTTTATGTAGCTCCTTGCCTGTGGCAAGTGATCCTAATGGGTGTTAATGCAGAGAAGAGCTGTGAAAACAGAAGTGCCCCGGTTAGGAATGCTGGCATCCAGCTGCTTTTCTGGTGCCTGGAGTGTTCCTCAGATATTCAGGGGCTTCAAGGGCCACTCTGTGCCCACCTGCAACCATGCCAGAGGTATCTTTCACTGCAAACCACCAAGAAAAGCTCAATAGTATTAGCAGTAATCCTGGAATGGCTAAAAGCCCATCATAAGTTGTTTGTTGATTAGACTAGTTGATCTTTAAATCTTTCTTCCAACCCTAACCATTGTATGATTCTTTCACTTTTAATTTCAGCATTTAAAGGGATATGAAACAGCTAAAAACAAAAATCTGTGGCTGGTTAGAAAGCAGCTGCTGGGAAAGCTAATGAAGGAGATGGAGAATGCTGAGGAGCAGAGGCTGTCCAACCCTGCAGGGAGGTTCAGAGGTTTCCTGACTTCTCTGGGGCCACGTTTGGGTTGGAGCACTCACTGCACACTTCAGTCATCCATCTCTGCAATGGAGCTGGGCTTGCCTAGAGCTCACCCTCTGCTGCAGAGCTTTTGGGTGCAGGGAGGTGACAGCTGGGGCCAGGGTGGGGTGTCTTGAGAAGACCCCCAGATCCTCTTCTACCCCTCCCTGGGCTGCAGCAGGGGCCTGAACCTGGGAGAGCTGTCAGAGTGTCCCTGCTGCTGCTGGGTCACTGCTAGATGGCAGCCGAGGCCAGCACTCAGCAGCTCAGCTCCCTGCAGCCTAGAACTCCTCTCCTCTGGGGGCCTGCGAGCGAGAGGGAGGCGAGGAGAGCTGGAGAAGGTCCTGCTGAGTGGGCAGGAGGTCCCTGAGCCCAGCTGGAGCTGCCTCTCCCCAGGCTGCCTGGGCATGTGACTGGGAGCTTTGGGGATGGGTCCCACTGCTACTTCAAGAAATTGGGAATGGGGAGATGCTGTGGGAGTCTGGAAGGTGCTGTGTGGATGCTGGGAGCTTACATGTGTGCAGAAACGTAGCAGCAAATTTGGGAGGGAACCAGCAAGTGTTGAACAGTATCCCTGTGATTTGGGAACTCCCACATCTGCCAGTTTCAGGGTGGAGGGAGTGTGTTCTGGGCACATCACCCTTCTTTGCACACTGGGTGACTGTTGAAGTAGGGCTACAGGGCCTTGCTCCAATCCCAATCCCTTTTCTCATGCTTAACTGATCAGGATTTCTTTTTTTTTTTTTTGAGTTTTTGTATGCAAGTGTTTGGTTAGTTTTCCATGCACTTTCAGTCGAAATAAAAGGTGAAGAACTGAACCTTAACCCTGAGCCTGGACCCTCCCCCAGCACCTGAGGGACAGAAAACCCACCTGGAGCTGCTGCCCTGCTCCAGGGTGATCTGAGCTACTCTTCCCAGCTCTGCGATGGCATCTCCCTTCCCAGAGCAGTTCAGCTCACATTCCTCACGCCCAGCAGGTCCCTGTTTGTACATTTGTTGCCTAAGGCAGTGGAAAAAAGAGAAAGATGCCTCAGGGGCTGGAAAGTGATGCCGTGTTCATGACCTTGCTCTTGTGTGCCAGTGCCAGGTGGTGGGGAAGGAGAGGTGGCTGTGCCAGGCATTGGGATAAACCTTTTTGTCAATTTTGGGGGAACCCAGGCCCGCAGAGCTGTCTGATGGAAGGAGGAGGGTGCTCTCCTCTGCAACAGCTCTGTCCCTGCAGGTGCCATGTCCCTCCCGGAGGGGTCTGGAGCCCTCCCTGCCCCTTGTGGGGCACTGGGGAGCCTGGTGTGGATGCTCCTCATCCCAGGGTGTGCATTTAAAGGGGTCCCACTCCTCTAAAGGAGCTTGGGGTGGAGCTGCTTTTCCATCCTTTGTCCCTGGTTTCCCCCTTCCCCACAGCTGTGGGGCAGCCGTGCTGCCAGCAGAGGCCATCGACTCGGAGTCCCCAGGGAGAGGACCAAAATGTTTAGAGGGAATTAAAAATTGAAAGGTTCTGTAGCTCTGCAGCTCTCCCTAAAAGCCGAGGTTAAGCCAAACACCAGCAAGGTATGTGCTGCAGGGATTTGCTAATGGACTGGGGGAGGTGAGGGGTCTGGGGTCAGCCCCGGTAGGTGCAGGGAGCTGGGGCAGCTCTTCCCTGCTGGGCTGGGGGCAAGCAGGTGCTGGAAACGTGCTGTCCCTGTGGCTGGGGCCATGCACGTGAGAGCAGAGCCACGGCTGGGCCACCTGGAGAAGCACCCTGGTGGCCCTGGCACGTGGGTGGGTGTGGGAAGGGTGAGGAGTGGCGCTCTGGGCAGGGATTGTGTTCTGGGGGGTGTTTATGGAAGGGTTTCTCCCCGGCCCCGGCGCTAATCGGGTGCTTTGGGTTTTAAATGGGATGTCAGGAAGGATTTGGCTGGCGAGGAGGATGGGAAGTGACAGCTCACTTTGGATGAGCAGCGTGCTGCAGAGGTGGCCCAACACCTCCCTCCCTCCCTCCCTCTGGCACTGCAGCCAGGCAGGAGCTGAGCTCGGGGCTCCCAGGCTGCACACTGGGGACAGGGGTGGTCACTGGGGGCATGGCTGGGCCCAGGCTGGCCCTGTGGTGGTCACTGGGGACAGGAGTGGTCACTGGGGGCATGGCTGGGCCCAGGCTGGCCCTGTGGTGGTCACTGGGGACAGGAGTGGTCACTGGGGGCATGGCTGGGCCCGGGCTGACCCTGTGGTGGTCACTGTGGCCATGCCATCTCAGCGAGGGGGACATTTTCCAGATGGATGCCTCAGCCCATCCCTCCCCACCCCTCTGCACTTTTGAGTCAAGCCATGCTTTGCAACGTGGGGTTCAGCTGAGCAAATCATTTGGACTTGAAAACCAAAGTTGAGTGCTTCTGACCCTAAAAACATTTGTCTTTTTATTTTTAGATGGGGTATTTTTTGAGATGGAAATTGAATCTTTTCCTTGTTTGGGGAGGATAAAAGTGCATTCAACCCTGCATCGGATTGTTTCACTTGACCCACGAGTAAATGCTTTTCTTTCCTCTGACCTGGAAGGCTTTCTTTTTCTTTCATTTGGCAAGAAAAAGGGAAAAGCCAAATCTTGGTACAGGTCACTGCAAAATAAGGTCTGGAGCTGGAGCTTTTCAGGCTGAGTGCTGTGCCAAGACCCATCAGCTCTTCCCCCCAGTCCCTGGAGTGGCTTCCTTTTCCTTGCAGTAAAAAGCCCTGGTTTTGCCTTGCCTTTTGCTGGGAGAAAATGACTGCCAGGCAGGAGAGCGGCCTCTGGCTGCTGGGTTTCGGGTGAGCAGGGATGGGGATGGTGTCATGCCTTGCTGGTGTTTTGGGGGACGTCCCTGGGATGGTTTGTGCCAGCTGGCCACCAGTGCATCTCTGCAAAGGCCTGTTTGGGTGGCTTCAGGGGAAATGCCAACAGATTCCTGCTGCTGGGAAGGAATGTGAAGGAAAGCTGGGGCAGCAATGCTGCTGGAGCATCCCTCGGGTGGGAAGTGGGTCAGTGCTGCCTTTTGGCTGAACCAGGGCTGTGCTCTGCGGCTTGGTGCTGGCCGCAAGGATCTGTCCCACAGAAACAGGGGCTGTGGGCATCCTCCTGAGCCCCCCTTGCATCCCAGTGAGTTCTCCCATCTTCTCTCCACCTTGGACCTGGCTGCTCTGGCATTGTTTCCAGCGTCAGTGGCACCACTCCAAGCACAGCCCTCGAAGGAGAGGGAGAAAGGAGAGAGCTCCTTGTGGGTGCTGTGGGATGCCTTGACCTCGCAGGCAGTGAGAAGAAGGGGGGCAGATGGTGTGGGCTGTTCTGCATCCAAAGTTTAGGGCTAGTTGGATTTGGCACTGCTGCTGGTGAAAGCCTTCCCTGGTGCTGCGGCAGGAGGGGAAGGTTGTTGGCTCCTTCCTATAGACGACGAGGGAGGGCTGGGGATGGACGAGGCTCCCGCTGGCCCCTGCTGGCCTCGCCCTGCGTGTGAGCAGGCTCCCATCCCCTCCCTGCTGCCAGGAGGTTTCTTTTCTGATTCAGCTCTTCCAGGGCAGAAGCTGATTGCAGAGGGGTTGCGATCTCACTTGTGCTTTTAATCCCACTGCTGTCAAGCTCCATTAGGAGGTTTGGCATCATCTCACTACCTCTGGGGCCGGGCCGCCGCTCGCCCAGCCTGAAATGAGGACAAGTCTGGGCTACGCCGGAGCGGGCAGGAGCCGGGGAGGCAGGGATGCTTTAGGGGCCGTGGCTGCCCCCACTGCTCTCCCCAGCACTTCCAGACATTGGGAGGGGCTGCAAGAAGTGTGAGACCACCTCATTTTGGTGGCCGGGCCGCTTCGGGAGCGGGATGGAGAGGAGGTGGGATCCCGGCAGGAGCCGCTCCCGGAGCACTGGAGGTGCTCGGAACCCTCCGGCGCCGCAGCCCCAGCCCATGCGCTGCTCCGGGCGCAGCCGGCAGCCCGGGCCGAGCTCCCCCGCACGTGTGGCCGCGGCCGGGCTGCGTGCGGAGCCGGCCATCCCCGCCCTGCTGCCGCATGCGGCTCCCCAGAGCGGGGGGCTGCGGGCAGGGAAGCTGATGGGCCAGAAACTGGGACTGAGCGTCCTGCCAGCCGCACAGAGTGGGCTGCACGGCTCGGCAGTGCGAGGGGAAGGTGCTGTCGCTCATCCCTGGCCTGGCCACGCACGCCCCATGAGTAGCTGCCTGGATTTCCAGGCCCATATGCTGCAGGGAAGCTGCCCTAGGACCAGCCTGGCTCATCATCGCTTTCCTGGGCTCGTTCACAGCAGTTTTGGAGCTCTGTCTGCCCGTGGGTTTGCAGTTACCTGGAAAGGAGCTGACATATGACAAGAGCATGAGGATGGACAGGGAAGGCAGGAATAGAGAGCCAGAGCTCTACAGGCTCCTGTGGGCTGGCTGGGTGGTCACTGGGCTAATGTCTCAATCTTCCCTGATCTCCCTCTCACCTGTGCCAAAGGAGAGTAGAGCCAGGCTTCTCTGCCCACGGCCAGGAGCAGCCAGTGCCAGGGTTTGGGCTGGCACTGCTGTCTTCATTATGGCCAGAGGGTGATTTTGAAAGGCTCCTGTGCAACCAGGAAGGCTGGAAGGCTCCCTGAAGAAAGAGAGAAAACCTTCCACTGGAGATCTTAGCCCTGCCCCCTGTGCTGGGGCTTAGGGATGCTGGTTTGGGTTGGGGTAGCACCACTGCACCCCTTACTCCTCACTGGTGGCTCCTGAAGCTTGTCAGCACGTGAGCCTGACTTCTTCCTTGTGGGTCATCACATGGGTGGCCCATGGGCGATCCCTGGGAGGATGCTCTAACCAAACCATGGAGCTTGTGTTACCATGAGCCTGGAGAGGCAGTCAGTGTATGTGTGCTAAGGTCCTGCTTGGCTGGAAGGAGTTGTTTTTCTGCTCTGTTTGTCCTCCCCACTGCCCTAATCATCACCCAAACTCCCCCTCTGGGGCGGGGATGGGTTTTTCCCAGCGCTGGCGCCACTTGGAGCCACATGAACCACAAATCCCACTGGGCATGTTTTCCCTCCCAGTGCCTTCAGCGATTGCTGGGCCTCTGCCAAGACAAGCAGGGCTGTGGCTTGGCAGGCACAGAGACCCCTCAGCGATCGATGCTCCAAGGAAATCCCTGGCTCGAGAGAGAGCTGACCAGCATCTCCCCTAACCAGGGGCTCTTCCAGGAGCGCTGGAGCAGGGTAAAACCTCCTTGCTGGAGAGCCTTAACTTGCTCACAAGGTAGGGCTTTCCTTCCTGGAGCCAGGAAAAGCGTTTCTGATCCATCAAATATTTAGGCTTCATGTTTGTGGGTGGGCAAAAGGAAAGACTTGTCTCATGCCAGAGCTGTCTCCACAGGTGATGGAAAGGGTGTCAGCATGGGATCTGTGTTGGCTGGGAAAAACCCTGCCTCCTCACAAGTGCTGGGCAAGGAGGGTGAAAATCAACAGGTTTTTTGATTTCTCCAAGTTTTCCACAGGCCCCACCATTCTCATAGCTGTCCCAGTGGATACAGCTGGTGGTGTTGTCCCTTCCCCCGTTTTTATCCCAAACTTGCCCAGACCCCATGTGAGGGAGCCTGTTCCCTTTGTGTGGCTCCTTCTGTGTTTCCTGAGAAGGATGAACCTGGAGGGATGTGTTTACTCAGCTCAGAGAGAACATTCCAGGTTCTGACTGAACATTATTCCAAAATGGAATACAGGATATTTTCCCCACATCTGAACTATCTCGAAGTGAGGTAAAGTGCACCTGCAGCTCATGGCAGGGTCTAGGAGCACACAGGTAAAGCATCCCATGAGCTACCTAGATTTGCCCTCCACAGCTTTAAATCCTGTGCCTCGATCCCCCTGGACTCTCGAGCTTCTTCCCATGCCCCTGGGATGAAGAGACTGAGCCAGCTGAAGGAGGGAAGCAGCTCTTGCTCCCAGGCTGATGCTCTGGGAGTCTGAGGGGTTAATACCACCCTGCTGCCTAATCACAGCCCAAAGCTGTAAACCCCCACCCCAGGGGAGCATCACTGCAGCTCTGCATGTAAAATACTCGGTCCTGAGCTTTAATGATATTTATCTTTGGGAAGGAGAAAGCATAGCTGAGGCTAACGACATTACCCAAGGCTCATTGTCTCTGCTCCGGTGCGGGCGGAGGGGCAGCTCTGCGTGTCCCTGTGTGTCCCTGTGCACCCAGGCTGCAGTTCCTAGATAGCTGTACAGATGGAGAAAGATTCTCTTTTGGGAAATGCACCCTCCCCAGAGCGGCTTCTGGGGGAAAACAACCATCTGCCCCATTCAGGGGACACGCAGGTGCCACAGCATGTCTCTTCCCCAGCCCACCAGCATGGGGGGTCTCTGCAGTCCCCCAAAGACATCAGATCTGGGGGGGAGTGCACAGAGACCTTCCTGTGACACTGGTGCATGGGTATGTGTGATCCCTGGGTCGCAGTGTTGCCTTTCCTTGGTCTTAAAATCAAATCCAAAACACGGTTTATGGGGAAAAGGGCTTTTTACCTCAGTATTTATTTCAGGATCCTTGGATACAGCACTTGGTCCAGGTGGAATGCCCTGAAAATGCATGCACACCTGTCACACTGAAATACACACAATTATAGGCCTTGCAAAATTAACATATTTATCAAAGATTCCCCAATGAGAGGCTGGAGTGAAGCCCTCGTTGTGAGGAACCTTCCCCCTGGCTGGGCCTGTCTGAGGTTCCAAAATGTGTTCTGGAGAGGCCCTTGGTGTCTGGGGCTCCCAGGATGTTTGCTCTCCTGGTTTAACGGTGCCGTGGGGCTGAGCTGAGTTATCAGCCTTGGGAAGTCACAGTGTGTGGGCTAAAAGCACTGAGAATACATCAAACTGTATAGAAGGGTATGTAAGAGGGATATGAAAGAAAAAGGCAAAAATTCTGGCATCAGCAGGATGGGCACATCCCTCAGATAATGGAGATGCTGGCGCTGCTGGGCAGCTCCTACTGGATGTTCCTTGTGTGGCTGAGCCCATTTTTCAGCATTTGTGGAGGCAAAAGCGAACCCACCGAGGTGTACAATGACTGATGAACGCACATCTGGCATGGGAAATGCGCTGTGCAAGGGGAAGCTGTGGGTTACCTCCCCTGAGCTCTCCCCAGGGAGCAGGCAGGCTTGGGAGGCTGTGGCCATGTGCTCCGGGATGGGGAGGAGAGGCAGGAAGGTGCAGGGAGGGGTGAGGGTATCACAGGATTGTGCTGAGACACTGTAACCTGTGCATACGCTCATCCCCCAACCAGAAACACAGAAACGAGCTCTGGCTGACTCCCAAGGACCTTTCCATGTGTTAATCCCCCATTTTCAGCCCAGCAGCCCTGGTGTTGAGTGCACAAGGCAACTAGAGAGCTTGAAACCTGTGAGGAGCAGGCTGGATGCTGGTGAGGATGGAATTTGGCACCGTCAGGCTTTTTTTGATTGATACAACAGCCTTGGACTCTGCTGAAATGAAAATAGAAGCAAAATCTAGCAGAGAACGGAATAAATTCTCCTGCCAGAAGCTGCGGGTTCAGCTCCTGACCATGCTAGGGCATCAGCGTTTTGGGCTGGTGGAAGTGCTGGCCTGAACGGGAAGGAAATGATTGATGTGCTGGAGTGCAGGGGGTGAGGTGCACCCAGGCAAGGGCACCCGGGAGTGCCGGGCTCCAGCACGGTGCACAGCTCCAGCAAACACTTCTCCTGGGCTCCAGCACTCACCCGGGCATCTCCTGAGCTCTGTGCACTCACCCAGGCATCTCCTGGGCTCTGTGCACACACCCTGGCGTCACCTGAGCTCTGTACACTCACCCGGGCATCTCCTGGGCTCCACGCACACACCTGGGCATCTCCTGAGCTCTGTGCACACACCCGGGCATCTCCTGGGCTCCAGCACTCAACCGAGCATCTCCTGGGCTCCAGCACTCACCTGGGCATCTCCTGGGCTCCGTGCACACACCCGGGCATCTCCTGGGCTCTGTGCACACACTCGGGCATCTCCTGGGCGTCAGCAAACACCCGGGCATCTCCTGGGCTCTGTGCACACACACGGGCATCTCCTGGGCTCCGTGCACACACCCGGGCATCTCCTGGGCTCCAGCACTCACCCGGGCATCTCCTGAGCTCTGTGCACACACTCGGGAATCTCCTGGGCTCTGTGCACACACCCGGGCATCTCCTGAGCTCTGTGCACACACTCGGGAATCTCCTGGGCTCTGTGCACACACCCGGGCATCTCCTGGGCTCCAGCATTCACCCGAGCATCTCCTGAACTCCTTGCACTCACCCGGGTGTCTCCTGGGCTTTTCATGTGCAGACGTCATGGAGGAAGCACCTGAACAAGGACTCACTACGTTACTTACCTGAATGTCAATCCTCGTGCACAAGGGTGTGAAGCATCGTTGTAGAAAGAGAAGTCCGGGGGCTTAGATTTTTTTTATGGCAGAGAAAAACTGGAAGGAACCAAAAGTATTTTATGGTTTTGCTTGAAAACTGCTCAGTGAAATCCTTTCCAGCACGGGGAAGAGGGAATTTTCTAAAACCCACAAGAACCTCCCGTGCTGATATGGGATTAGCTGCAACTTAACAAGCCTTAAAGTCAGTCGTACGTGTGGGTACTGCAACGTCTGAGGGCTGCAGAGGGGGAGAGTCTGGCAGGCTCAGGATCCCTCAATTGCCAGGGTACCTGTGTGCCTGGGGCCTGGGCATGCTGAGCTGTTTGTGGTGCCCTGGCAGCAGCCGATCCCGGGATGCCAACAAGACAGGATGCTTTGCAGGTGCTTTGCGTTGCTCTTGCCCCAAAGCAAACTGAAATAAGAACTTGACAAGTGTTTTGTATCACACTACTGCTTGATTTGCCAGTAGTGCTAACCTCAAACACTCTTAACATGCCAGCTGAGCCTCCCAAACCATGTGTTTTATTTAAAACCACATTGACTGAAAACAAAAACTTTAATTTTCTTCCCTGTTGCGGAGCATCTGGCGCTCCTGTTTTCTGAGCTTTTCCCAGCCACCACCACGCGGGAAGCCCACCTTCTCTGTTCTGTTTGGTCACCCATGCATTGCTTTAAAAAATAATGAAACAACAATAGGAAAGACAGCTTGAGGGGGGGAAAAATGAGACCGGCATTGGAATCAGGCGAGCTGATAACCTGCTCGCTGGAGCGATGCTGTTTCACATTCGCTTTGTTGTGATCCCCTGCAGCGCCTGCCTGCTTTGGGCTGGAGCCACGGGGGTGATGGAGGAGCATCGTCTGCATCTGGGCATTCTCAGCTCTGTGTAAGACAAGTCACTCTTTAATCCCAAAGAAACTCTTTTTTTCCATGTCCATCCATAGAAACGGCGCAATGTCAGTTCCTGAATTAGCTGTAATAATGCCTCCCATGGCCCTGGCAGCGCTTGCTGAGGGGAGAAGTGGCTCTCCCAGCATCCTGGGCTGTCATCGCCTCCTCGCATCCTGCCCAGAGCAGCCCAGGAAATGACTTTGTCAGTTTTCCCGGCCTCCTCCTCCTCCGTGCTCGCCTGGATGTCTCTAATTCCCGTCCTCCCAGCAGCTCTGAAGCCCAGCTAACGGGAAAATGCATCTCTACCACCCTGCACAGAAACACTCTGCTTGCTCACTTCTCTCGCTCCGTGCTCCTCTGTACTTGCCAGCCCTCTGATGTGCTGGAGTGGATGCTGTGGATTCTCCTTTCGGCAGGGGAATAGGGAAGCTGTCCCTGGCTGGGCTGTGTGCAGGTGTCTGTGTGTGCCACGCAGCCCTTCCTTCATCCCACAGCGGCCCTTCCTTCATCCCACGGCCAGCAGGCGCTTGGATCCTGCCGTGCAGAGGGTAAGTGCTGTGACAGGATCCACTTATCTCGCCTTTGCATTTCATAATTCATCCTGCCCTTTTGCTAAAGGCGCAGAGCCGTTTGCATCCAAACGAGCGTTTATTTCCTCCCGGCTCAGCTCTGCTGCTGTGTCCCGGGGAGAAATCAGCAGGTTGGGCTCCTGGCAGCGGCAGTGAGCAGCTGCAAGGGCTGGGCTGGAAGAACAGGGAGAGCAGTCCGTGCCCAACGGGATGCCCTGACGGACGGAGAGCTGACAGAGGAGAAGGTGAGTGCTGTTTTCTGCCCAGCTTTATAGCTTGCTCTGCAGGGAGGAAAAGTATCGGTGGTGTCTTGTGCTTAGAAACTGAAGCACGGGAGAGTTTGACTGCCTTGCCGTCGCAGAGGTTCTGCATTAATCCCACCAAGCTGCACTGCCGTGCTGTGGCTTTCGTGCCCTGTTGAGACCAAAATCAGAGAGAAACAGGCGAACACATGTTCTCCTGGTGCAGTAATCCTCACACTCACAGTGGTCAGCTCGCGGTGCAAGGCGTGAGATTCAATTACTGTTATCGTAGCTCGCAGCAGTGAGCAGCACTCCGCTTCCAAAGGCAATGCCAACTGCAAGCTGTACCTTCTCCACCTTAAACTCGTGGCTTGGAGCTTCAAAGCTTCCCAGCAGCTGGAAATTCTCACTAGGGGCAATACCTTTTATGTGTGTGTGGCTTCCCAGCGCCAGCATGGGCTTTGGCACACAGCAATGGGCCGAGCTTGCAGCAAAGCCAGCAGCGCCTCTGGCCTCAGGCTGGGGAGGCCAGTGTCTGCTAAAAGGGATGTGTTTTACAGGGAATCGTGGGGAGGGGAGGTCATTCCATCTGAAAAATGGTGGATAGGCTTGGCATGCCCACCCCTGGCCCTGGCTCATCCCTGTAGCAGTGGTGTGGGATGGGTTTTTCTCCTGGCTGTGGCAGAGGACCATGAGTAGCTGGGACACGGTGAGTGGATCAAGCCAGAGCCTCGGGACACCCAGCACGGGGCCATGGTGACATCAGGAGACACTGTTAGGGATGGGGGTGCTCAGGGGACTGCAGGAGTGGCTTTGGGGTGCCTGGGGTGCTGCAGGACCTGGGCATGGGGATGTTGCAGGTCTGACAATGCCTGGGGTGCTGCAGGGCTTGGCTTTGGAGATGGCCTGAAGGTACTCAAGAGTTCGGGGGTGCTACGAGTGTGTGCTCCCCAGGAGAGGATTAGGCTTGGTGTGCGCTCAGTGGGTGTCCCCCCTCTTTCCCCTGCCGTGGGCCCGGGCCGGGGCGGTGCTGGGGGCGGCAGCTCCGGCCCGGCAAACTCCTCCCCCGCGGCCGGACCCGCCTGGGCGCTCCCGCTCCACCGTTCCGCTGATTATTCCTCTTCCTATTATTTATTATTCCCGCTGTTACTGCTCTTGCCCTCCTCCTCTTCCTCCGGCCCTCCCCCGCGGTCCCGGCCCGTCCCCGCCCCAGCCACCGCCGCCGCCGAGCTCCGGACCCGCCGCCGCCTCCAGCTCCTGCCCGGCCCGGGCGCCCAGGTACGGCTCGGGCACTCCTCCGCCGCCCGCCTGCCCCGCTCCGCCGCTCTCCGGGGCCGTCGGGGCCAGGGAAAGGCTCTGGCAGGGATTGGGGCTGCGACGGGAAGGGGGAAGCCCGGGCGGTGGCGGGCGCGGAGCACAACCGGCGGGGATGCTCGGGTGGGATGCTCCCAGCACCGTCCTGCTCCCAACGTCATCCTGCTCCCTGCACGGTCCTGCTCCCTGCACTGTCCTGCTCCCTGCACTGTCCTGCTCCCTGCACCATCCTGTTCCCTGCACTGTCCTGCTCCCTGCACCGTCCTGCTCCCAGCATCATCCTGCTCCCTGCACCATCCTGCTCCCAGCACCGTCCTGTTCCCTCCACCATCCTGTTCCCTGCACNTGTACCGTCCTGTTCCCTGCACTGTCCTGCTCCCAGCACCGTCCTGTTCCCTGCACCATCCTGCTCCCAGCACCGTCCTGCTCCCAGCACTGTCCTGCTCCCAGCATCATCCTGCTCCCTGCACCATCGTGCTCCCAGCACCGTCCTGCTCCCTGCACCATCCTGCTCCCAGCACCGTCCTGCTCCCAGCACTGTCCTGTTCCCAACATTGTCCTGCTCCCAGCTCCATCCTGCTCCCAGCACCATCCTGCTCCCTGCATCATCTTGCTCCCTGCATCATCCTGCTCCCAGCACTGTCCTGCTCCCAGCACCGTCCTGCTTCCAGCACCATCCTGTTCCCTGCATCATCCTGCTCCCTGCATCATCCTGCTCCCTGCACTGTCCTGCTTCCAGGACCGTCCTGCTCCCAGCACTGTCCTGCTCCCTGCATCCCAGGGCTGTGCCGAGTCCCTGCACCACCACGGCTTCATCTGGGCGAAGCTCTGGGGTTGTGTTGCCCTACAAGATCCTGACTCGTTTTCTCGGGGCTGTGTGGTCTGACTTTGCGCTGTGTTGGGTTTGTTCAGTCCCTGTGAACTCTGATGGCAGCTCAGGTGGATAGGACAGAGTTTTCCCGTCTCTAAACCTACTTCTTTGCAGCCACTTGAAGTTGTGGAAGTCCCAAGCCTGGGGCTTAGCCTCCTGCTCCCTCTCTGGAGGCCCAAAGCTTTGCCATTCATCAAGGACATGCCAGCCCATCAAATCCCCAACCTCACCACCAAACCTCTCCACAGAAATGGTGGCTGCCTTTGCTGAAGTGGAGGAAATCAAATCCTTTTGTTTATTCCGAAGGATCTCTGTTTTATCTCTCACTGGGCTGCAGTAATTAAAGGAGACCTGTGCTTGAGCTATTTGCCTGGCTTTTGTTTTCTCTTAAGGTTATCCTGGAGGATTTTATTCCCTCCAAAAGGGCATGTGGAAACATTTAGTGTTTTCAGCTGTATTTCATTTGTGTACTATTGATTGTCTCTCCAGCAGAGAGATTTTCTAAGGGGTGGTGGAATATTCCACCCCGACAGAGGCTTGTGTTTCTGGGGCTGGTTTTTCCCTTCACAGCTTTGCCCCTTGCTTGCCTGAGCCTCAGAATTCCCTGTGCTGCTGTTTGAGGGGTTCTGTGTGTGCTGGGGCTGCTGGTTGGTATTCAGCATTGTTCCTGCAGGATCCAAAGGGTTCTGACCTGGCCTTTGCCAGGGATTGGGAGAAAAGGCTTTTCCTAGCAAGGAATTTTTACCCGTTGAAAAGCCAAGAGGGGAGAGCATCTCTAGGCTGCCATTCTTGATGTGATGGTGGACATCAAGTCAGTGAGTCCAAGCCTATTCTGGCACCATCTCCACTGGGATGTGAAACCCTCATCCATCTCTTTCCCAAGTGCTGGATTCCAGCCTGGCCACAGGCCTGAGGACAGCCAGCTCCAGAGACCTGCTTAGGAGAGGCAGCCCAGCCCAGCCCTGCACTCTTCCAGCCCAAAAGACCCTTTGCAGGGTGGAGATTAGGTGTGAAGGATTTTCCACTTGGCAAAGCCTCCTCTCTGGAGGAATGCAGAGCATCCTCCAGCCATCTTGCACAGGGCATTTTGGGTGCATGGAGAGCTGGGCAACTGTGTGTGTCTGCTGGGAAGAGTTAGGATGGAGCGTTGAGAGGAGCTCTGCTCCCCACTGGTGCAGCATCACCCTCCTTAACCACGAACAGGAACACAAGATACACTCCTATTTCTGGGAGCTGCTCTGTGGTCACGCCTCAAATCCGATAGCCCCCAGGGCAACTGGCAAACAGAAATAAGGTCAGGCAGTGGTGTTCCCTTTGTTCCTTGCCCCAACTGCCTCCACCTTCTCCCCCTCCATCCTCCATCCCTGCTGCCCCTCATCCCTCCTGGCATCTCTGCCCTCCTAACCTTCCCCGTCGCTGCTTTCCCACCAGGATGAAATATTTATTGTGGCTCTGTTACTCTTGTTTTCTTGAAAGCGAGTTTCACACTTCATGTGCAGGAGACATTCCGAGACTTCATGTTGGGTTTTCCTTCTCGCTGGGCGCGCGTGGCGGTGTGAGCGTGAGCACCCCGGCCAGCCCCGCTCCTGCTGGATCAGGCTGCATGAGGTGGAGCATCCTGAGTGATGGATGGGTCTGTAGCCCTGCCGTGTGATAAATCACTGAGAAAAAAAAATAGCAGGTCGGAAATCCAGCAAAGAGTTGAGCTCTGCAGAGCTGGACTGCCCGTGCCCAGTTTGCATTGTGCCTCCTCGCTCCAGCTGGGGTGCAGCGGGTGAAAGGAGTGTGAGCAGTCCTGTAAAACAGCTGCAGGTGAGCTTTGCCCATAGCTTTATGGAAAAGTCAGTCCTGGACCTGATCCTGGAACGGCTCCATTTGGATTTGCCACAAACAGTGGGGTTTGGGTCGGGCACTGTGCCCTGCGTGTGACCCCAGAGCAACGTGTGGCTCCAGCTTTCCCCAGTGTGTGTGCATCCTGATGGATCTGTCTCTGAGATGGATTGCTGGTGCCTTGGGCAGCAAGCTGTGGCTGGGTGACCCTGTCCATCCCATGGGGTGTCTGTCTCCCACAGCACACCATCGGCATCGCTCTGGGTACCCGTGGGTGTCTGAACTGCAGAGCAGCAAAGGGGACCCGTGGCTCTCCCATCCCTGCGTGGGGCAGCTTTCCAGGAGGAGAGAACCTCAGGTCAATGCCAGTGGATTCACTCTGGCTGTGTGGGTGAGAAGGGCAGGAGGAGCTCCCCGGTGTGTGTCCTGAGGATGGGGATCTCTGGAGCTCAGCTGGTGGCCGTGAGCTCCTGTTCCCATGGGTGACGTGGCTGTCACTGGGCCTGCGTCCCACTGGGGAGGATGAGGCACGTGGGCTCCTCAGGGGTGGTGTCAGTAGCAAGGGTTTCCCTGGCTCCCCAGTGGTGGGGTTTGGGCTGGTTCTCCTCCAAGCTGGCTGTTTTTTAGCACAGCCACTCTGTGGTGTCCCTGGGAGGGGAGGGCAGCTCATCCCTGAGCCATGTCCAGCTCTCTGCTTGGGTCACCTGCAGTGGCTCCTGTGCAAATCCCACCCTGCTCCTGCTATGGGGGCCTTAAAGCCCAGGAGGAAGTTACAAACACGTGTATTCCCAAGGCTAGGAAAGGGTCACCCCGAGGCCCTGGAGATGGGCATCCAAGATCTGGGCAAGTCACGTCTCCTCCCTGGAGCTCAGGGATGAGCAGCTGGTGGCAGCTGCCACATCAGGCAGACAGAGGCAAATGAAGAGAAGATCAGAGACTTTTCTGGGTTGTTTTTTGGATCCCAAGCACAGAGCCACACTTCCAGAGCCAGCAGCTGGCCCTGATGTCTGGCCCCACCAAAAAGAGACAGTCTGTCTGCCTCGCGCTTTCGGGGAGGCTCCGAGAGCCCTCCCGACTGTAGTACTGGTGCACGTGGGAGGCTCCTCTCTCTGTACTGCTGCCTGAATGCAATTAGGCTTTAATGAGTCATTAAAATAAATCTCTGTTTCTACTCCAAGCGAACATGCTGGGGGGATGCTGACAGTCGGAGCAGCAGGTCTTGCATCATGCGGAGGCAGAGGCTGTCCTTCCCCGCGCCCTCCTCCCCAGGGCCAGCACCCTCCATCTCCCTTTCCTTTGGACAAAAGGACATTTCCCAAGCACCATGCAGATTAACAGCCCCTGTGAGAGCGGGATTAAGCTGTAACCAGCCCTAGGGTTGGGTTTTCTGTTGGAGGAGCTGTGATCTGGGGGGTTGTGTGTTCCCTGGTGCCAAAGGGCACCTGCCCAGCTGGAAGCAGGCAGAGGTGTGCCTGGTTTGTCAGAGATGTTGACAGCCATGTCCTGTTTAACCCTTCCCTGGATCTGGTGGGCAGCTGGGGTAGATCCCAGCTGGCCCCGTGGCTGGATGGAGATGAATATGAGGCAAGAAGCAAAATGTGAAAGGGAAATGCAGTGTGTGTGGTTTTCCTAACTGTAATGTAAAAGGGTTTTAAAGACCTCCTGAGCCAAGAGGGGTGGTGGTGGCTCCTCACCTTTTGGGCAGACACAAGGCTCATCTCCCTTCATTCCTCTTAGCTGGTAAACAGTGCAATTACCCCATATGATGTCTTTGCTAATTGAATCTCCCCACAGTGGCTGTCTAGCTGGCACGCTTGCAGACAGGAGGGCAGATGCTGGCAGAACATGGGGGGACATCCCCCCGGGGTCCCTGAGGAGCAGCACCCCTCAGACACCTGTCACTGTTTCAGCCACCAGCCCCCAGGCTGTGGGAGGGCACGGGTTAAACCCAGGGGGTGAGACAGAGAATTTATTTTTGTTTTATTTCAGCGACACACGTAACCTGGGTGACGTTGAGGCACGGTGGGTCCGCCCAGCAGGGCGCGGGTGCCATGGGCCAGCGTGCCGTGCCAGGGGCACTGCAGCTGATGGATTACAGAGGCTCCAGCCTCATCCAGAGCTTCTCCCCTGGGCTTTGCTTTCGGGAGCAGAGCTTGCTGCTACGTGGAAAGGTTTTGCACAAGTTGTGTTTCGTGTGCCAGGCGGGGAGGAGCTGGGATAGGGCAGCAAGGACAGATCCATGTGGGAACTGGGAAACTGGGGAAAGAATTTTCATGGGAATGGTGGGAATGAGGTGGGAAGGGTGAGATGGCACCGATGTCCAGGGCAAGGAGAGTGATAATGAAGAGGTGCCTTGGAGGAGAAGCTGTCCTGGGGGTTGTTTCACAGAAAGCTGCTGAGAAACTGGCTTAATGAAAAAAGTCTTTTGAGGGAAACTCACTGCTGTGCTTGGTTGGATCTTGCTGGGGATGCCCTGTGGGGTTTCTCTGAACAGTGCTTCTGGGATTGATCCTCCTCTTCTGCTGTGTGCCTGGGATGAAGGTGCATTTGGTGTCACTGAGTGCCTGGTGGAATTAGCCCCACTGGAGAGCAGAGCATGCACCTTCCTGTGGGGAAGGAGCAAGTAAATCAACCTGGGGGGAAGATCGTATATCCACGGAGTGTGTTTGCAGCCCCCAGGGAATGGAGGGATTCGGCTGAGGTCTTCCTGTCCTCGCCCTCATGGGAAGAGCCCACTGGAGTGAGGAGCTGAAGGTTTCATCTTGCAGCAATGAGGGTGCTGGAGAGACCTGCCCAGGGCTGGGAATGGACAGTGGAACCTCCTTGAAGGGAGGCTGGCTCCACCACACTGCTGGGGAGAGCCTGGGGAAAGTGCTGGGAATGCTGCCTAATGCTGCCTAATGCTGGGAATATCCGTGCTATGTTGGTGCCTCACCACGGGGTTAAATCACTCGTGGGACGCCCACAGCAGCACGAGGTGCCAACGCCGAGGGTGGCATCGGGGTGGGAGCAAGTAACCCTTCCTGCTCCTTCCCGAGCTCGCAGGGATCCGTGTCTTTTTGCTGGACATTGTGAGCACCCATTGCGACAGGGGCAATGTGGGGTGCGAGTATGATCCAAGCCCTTGCCATCCAGGTCTGTGTCCCCCCAGGACCCGGCAGGATCCAGCCCGGGCTCTGGCTCTCCTCGGGCCGTGGCCTTAGGCAAAGTCCCAAGCCTTTAGCGCACGTGTGCGGGAAAATTCTTCAGGTTTTTCGGCAAGGGTCAGCCTCACCTGGGGCACACCCAGCTTGGCTCGCTGCTCCTCGGGGGCTGTGCGGGTGCTGGAGGGCCGCTGCCTGCGGCAGGGACGCTGGCCAGGTGCTGCCTGGCTCCGGAGCGCCCCTGGGATCTGACGTGCGGGATAATCTCAAAAGCCCTTCTCTGTGTGACTTGGCTTCGTGCCGTGGGTTTTGTCCCCGGTTATTTTGGGAGCGCGGCGGAGCGGCTCCCCGGCACGCGTTCCTGGCCACGCGGGGCTCCTGCCGGGAGCTGCCCCGGGAGGAGCCCTGGCACCGCGGCGGGACATGAGCCGAGGATGTGCGGATCGGGCCGAGGATGTTCCCATCCTGCATCCCGCCGCGGGCTGCCCACGTCTGACGCCTTCCCTGTGCCCAGGGCTGCACATCCCCCTTGCCAGGACCGCATCCACCCGCCCTGGCTCCCGAGCGGGGCTGCCTGCGAGCCGGCCGAGCACTCACAGCGGGTAGGAGACGTGGGGGGGTGAGGAGGGAGCCGTCACGCTCCTGCCCCGGGTTTTAAGCCGCCCTGCAATGAGGAGGAGCTGCAAACGGGGTTGGAATTCTACAGAGGCTTGCCTTGATCCAGGTGCAGCGCTGGCTGAGCCACGGGGTTTGCTGGCTGTGTGTGTTTGGGGGGACAGGGTGGGGTCACAGTCCCTTCTGTGTCCCTCCATCCTATATGTGGCTGCGGTTAATCCACGCAGGCAGGCGAGACGGGATCTGGATAGTCGCTTAAGGAGATAAAGCGCAGATGAGATGCCCAAGTAACGAGATACCAGGATAATCTGTGCCTGAGACGCCCCAGTCTCGCAGGGAAAGGAACGCAGATGTGCTGGTCCAGGATGTGCCAGGGCTTCACACACCTGGACAGAGCTCCAAGGGGGACGCTTGGTCCTTTGTGGCTGTAAAGACAACTGCTGCTGGCAGGAAAGTCCTGCACTCCCACAGGGCAGGATGAGGCCCGGTGTGGGAGGCAGTGAACATGGGTGGGCAAGAAGGGAGGTTTTGGCAGAGTTTGATGGCCGGGAGAAGGGATGTCCTGGGCTCGGTGGGTCAGGAGCACAGTGTTAGAGCAGCAGCACAGCCCCTCATGCCCACCCAGGAGCTGGGGTCTGCCCAGCAGCTTCCACCACTGAAGGCGTTTGATTTTTTTTTTATTTGCGATTAATATCTTGCCTTTTCCACAAAGCTTTTGCAAGAAAAGAGCTGGTTTCACATCCTTGTTGGTGTTTTGTCTTTCCCATCTCTGGCCTGGGAAGAGGCAGTGGGGGGCCTTGGGGAGCTGGTCCAGGTGGTGGAGGGAAAGCAAGGGCAGACTTGCAGCAGGGCACAGGATTTTTGGTTTTGATGACTGACTGTGATTCACTGGAGCCTCAGCTGGGGGACAGTGTCACCTCTGCGAGCTGGCTGTCCTTGTGGTGGCCGGGAGGGAGCAGGGTGTTGGCTGCAGCAAAACTGCTGGGAAAACCCCATGTGGCTCAAGGCACCAAAGGCATCACAGCAGGAAAAAGCCTCGGGGAGGAAATGGGTCACACAAAACACCCTTTCTGCTGGGAAAAACCTTATTTGGAGCTCTCTGCAGCAGGCTGAAAGAAAAGTTTTCCCGACTGCTGCTGTGATTTCTGTCTGCAGACTGGTCCAGACTCCAGTATAACTCCAGCAGAACCAGCAGCACGTTCAGTTAATTAGAAGTTTAAAGGCTTCACGGTGACCCAGGGGTTTGCCACCCGGGCAGGAAGCCTGGGGCCGAGCACTGGGACCAGCAGGAGGCTACAGGGGGGCTGCCAGCTGCATCCCACATTGCCATCCATCTGGGTACGATTTCATTTGGCTTGGCTCGTTTGTGGGTGTTTCTGCTGCCCCGTGGCTTGGTTTGTCCCCTCAGCAGAGAGCACCTGGCATGCAGGGAGGTCTCGGGACCCCAGCCTTGCCTGTGCACCCGTCCTGCCCCATGGCTGGGGGTCTGCAGCAGATCCCCCCACATCTGGCCGGGCTGGGGCCGTGCGGGGCAGGTCGCAGCTGCCCGGGAGCTGCCCTGTTGTTTGCTGCCATAATCTGTTTTGAAAAGGCAGCCCCTGATGCTGGTTTTTTCCAATTAGGCCCTGGGAGATGACTCTGGTGAGGCAGCGGCCGGGCTAATTTACCAGGCAGACATTTCATTGAATTATCCCGTGAGCTGCAGAGCAAAGCCAGGAGAGCAGAGCCTGGGTCGGGGCAGGACTCGTGGCAAGGTTTGGCTCAGTGCACAGCCGCGCCCTGCCCCAGCCCAAACCTGCTCCCGAGCTCTGGAGTGGGTGTTGGACCCCTGTCAGGTGGCAGGGAGGGGCTCGGGGCTGGTGGGACATCCAGGGTGAGGAAGGACGGGAGAGTCTCAGCTGGGCTGGGAGTGCTGGTGGCTGGCAAAAACCTCGCCATCGACTTGTGAACCGTGCAAATCTGCAATGGACGTCATTGAAGGAGAATAAATATAGACATCTGAGACTGCCACTCGTTCCCAGAGTCACTTTTCAGGCCATAGCTTTGCACCGTGAGGCAACATCAATTAAAGAAAATGTATCTGTGCAGCAGGCGGCTCTGCCTGGAGGAGTTTGGTAATGCCACGGACTCGCTCTCTGCCCACTCTGAGCCCTGGGGATGGGGTGACACCACTCCGAGCCCTAAGGGACAGGGTGACACCACTGTTTTATGGGCACAAACTGGGTAGAAAATGAACTTCTGGGCTGCTGGTGCACAGGGTTTGGGGAAGTGGAGAAGGGCAGGAGCTTCCTCCTCTTGGAAAACATCCCCTGCCAAAAGGAAAGTCAGTGCTTCTCTTGTGCTTCATTTTCATTTGTGGCTTTGTTTAACAGTCACATTTTTAACAAGGAAGAGCCCAGTTCCTGAGTGGAGCTAGTGAAATGCTGATGCCAGCATTCCCAGAAATGGGAATGCCAGAGATGGGGCATGTGGAAGCCCAGCCATCATCGAGGCAGCACCGATCAGACACTCAGGTCTCAGAGGTGACCAAAGGATCCTCAAGGCTAGTCCCTCCCTGCCCAGGGTCATTCTCCAGGGCTGCCTGCTCACTCCAATCCTCAGGCTAATTGGATGCTGCTCTCTGAGCTCTAAATCAAATCACAGCTCCCATGAAATGAAGTTTTCTGGATGTGAACAGCTGCCTGCATCATCCATCACCACCCAGCTCGCGGCCTGTCACTCTCGGGGTCATCAAAGGTCAGCGTTTTGCCTTTTTCAGTCACTCACTGTCACCTTTTCCCTGTTCAGGAAGGCACATGGGGAGGTGACAGCCGCACCCAAGGCTCCCTGTGCGTCTCCTCACACTCCTGGCACTGGTTCAGGGTACGGTTTGGTAACAGGGAGCAGGAGCTGAGTGTGTTGGTCTCTATTATTAGCTCTGTGCTGGGTCTCCTGATGGATGGTGATATTAGCTGGGTTATGGACATATTGATTTCTTTGGGTTTTTTTTTCCTTTGTTTCGTGTGTGAGAGCGGCTCAAGGAGGAAATCCAATGCGTGCCCGCCTTTTGGCTTCCTGCAGGAACTTCCCATGAGCTGAAAATCAATTTGTGGCAGGCAGGATGTGCAAATCACCAGAGCAGATTGAGGAGGGTGGGTGAATTTCGGGGAGGGAGGTTCCACCCTGTGCCTGCTGGGACGTGCAGCAGAGAGGGGCAGAGTTGGGAAGGTCTCGCCTGGAAGCTGCCACCTTTCTTCGTTAATTAGGGCCGCGTGGCATGCGGGTAATTAGATCTCCTCAGCTGCAATGGGCTGGCACTTGGGCCCTATCAATTATCCCTGCTCTGGACGAGGCACAGAGGGACGCGGGGGGCCAATAATGAAATGTGGCTGTGCCAGGTGTCAGCGGGGGGGCTGGGGGTGATGGGGCCGTGGCTGCACCCACTCTGTGGTACAAGTGCTCAGTTTTGGTGAAACAGCAGGTTTGGGGCATGGGGTCATCCTTTCCTGGTTCACCCACCTTTGCAGCGCCCACCTTTCCCAACAGTCTCCCTAGAAAAGCAATTTATTTAGCCCCACTGCGGTGGCAGGGGTGGCACTGGTGGGGATGGGGACACTGGGCAGCCTCTTTGGGAAGGCGGATGAGCTGATGGTGGAGTTTCTCTCCTTGTCCTCCCTCCCAGGGCTGCCGAGCCTCCCCGTGGCCATGTGGTGCTGCCCGTCCCGACCGGCCGCCCCGGGGCCAGCGTGACCACCACGTCCTGCCTGTCCTTTTCTGGGTGAGTGTCCGTGGGGTGGTGAGGGGATGCTGGGGCTCTCCTGTCCTGGAGGGATGCAGGAGAGGTTTCCCAGCGGCGCCTGAAACATCGGCCGCTTGCACAACGATGCATTCGCCTTCCTCGTAATAAATTCTCAAGTGGAAAAGGCCAAGTGCTGACTAAGCCAGGCCTGCGCCCTGCTCCTGTAGAGCATTTCTCCAAGCTTGGGAAGTGCCTCCTTTCCCTGCTTCAAATCAAAGAAAATAACGCGGGGGTGAAGCAGGGCTTCCTGCAGATGCCGAAACAAGGCAAATTCTTGGGAAACCGGGAAAGGCAGGCAGGTGCAAGGGGGGCTGTCAGGCCATGTCTAACCTCTCCCTCCACTTCTTCCAGGTCCAACGCCTCCGTCACTGAACGTAAGTGTCCCCTGGGTGCCGTGGCACAGGGATGGGAGTGGTGGCTGCTCAGCCTCCTTAGTGCCTCTCAGGCAGCTGGGGTACACTTTTGGGCTCAGACTGTTGTGGAGTTCAGAGGCTCCTCTTTGGCTTTTCCTGGTGAAAACCCAGGTTCGTTCCTGCATTTTGAAGCAGAAACTGGATTTTCTGCCAGGAGGGTGGGAATGGTCCCTTTCGGCTCAGCGAGGAGGGAGGTTTGCCAGTGGGCTGTGGGGTGTTTGACAAAGACCCCAAGCCAGAGCAGCAGTAATAGTGAGGGGATGTGATGCTGTGTCTCAGGGGTCCTCTCACTAAGAGGAGGAGGAGGATAATTTTGGATGATACTTTTCCAGCCAGGGAGAGAGGAATGAGGACGCAGTATTTTGGGATGGCTTGTGAGCATCATGTCCATGACGTGATGACAAAGCCAAGGCAGGTGAGTTTTGTGTCTCTGCCTTGCAGAGTTTGATGGAGAACCGGTCGGATGACAGCGGGAACTGTTGTTATCACCGGGGGAATCCTAGCGACGGTGATCCTACTGTGCATCATTGCTGTGCTCTGCTACTGTAGGCTACAGGTGAGTGTCCTCTGCCTCGCCACCCTCGCACTGGAACGGGCTCCCCAGGGCACTGCTCACAGCCCCGAGCCTCCCAGAGCTTAAGAAGTGCTTGGACAATGCTCTCAGGGACACAGTGTGACTTTTCGGCTGTTCTGTGCAGGGCCAGGAGTTGGACTTGATCCTTCCAGCTCAGGATATTCTATGATACCATAACCCCCCCGGGCCAAGGTGCTGCTGCGGGAAGGGTCTGGATTTTTTTGCCTGTGATGGCAGGGAGTTGAAACCTCCTATCCCCCCAAGGTGCTGCAGTAATGTCCTGCTCTCCCTCGGTGTGCAGGGTACTGCCCTAAGGCTTTTGAGGCTCTGCAGCACTTCCTAACTCAGGTTCAGGCTTCCCTGGGTTTGCAATGCCAGATGGAGATTTTTATATAATTTTTTTTTCCCCCTTGTAAATTAAACGAGGAGGCTTTCAACAACAGCTAGCTACAACCTCCTGCTCTTTAAAAGTTAATGCGAAGTCTGTGCCATGCAGCAATGCCCGTGTGATGCAAAGCACAGTGCTTACCCGGAGGATGAAACACCTTCCCCTTGCAAACCTCACGGGGGGATGAGCCTGAGTGCCCCAGCAGGTGCCTCCTGCAGCACGCTCAGGTCCGGGTTTTGTCTGGCTTCTGCTGCTCCACAGGACCCAGGAGTGATGGAGCAGATCAGCAATAGGCCATGGAGGGTTTCTCTGGCAGGGGGATGAGGGGAGTGGGGATGTGGCAGGGCCGCCCCACCGCCCACTCCGCTTCCCCTCACACAACCCCTTCCTTTTCCTGCAGTACTACTGCTGCAAGAAAAATGACTCCGATGAGGAAGAAGAGGAGGAGGAGGAGGAGGAGGAAGAGGAAGAGCCCGAGCTGCCCACGCACTCGCACCTGGGCATGTGCAACACCTGCAGCTCCCGCATGGCGGACGGGCAGGGCAGCCCCGCGCCGCCGCCCAGCGAGCTCAACCAGCACGGGGCCCACACCTACTGCCCGACCTGCTCCCCGTACGGCTCCCCCTTTTACATCCGGACTGCCGACATGGTGCGCAACGGGGGCGAGAGGGTGGCCTACGCCCCCGCGTGCTACCCGGAGCCGGGGCCGCCCCTCGGCATGGCCGCGCTGCAGAGCTACACGCTGAGCCGCCGCGGCCTGCTCCGCGACAGCTTCCCGAGCCCGCGGGCCCTCAGCACCGACGTGTAGCCACCGCTGCTGCCAGCACGGGGCATCCCCCGCCGGCGCCCGCTCCAGGGAAGGAGCTTTTCGCTTGTCTTTGAGGAGAGGAGCCCGGACACCCAGCCTGAGGCCAGCACGGTCCTGCTGAGCTGCCTGGCGCGGCCAAGCTTTGCAGGGCCAGAAGGCGAGCGAGACCTCGAAGGGCGACGTCGAATTGGCCACCTCTGAACCCGTCATAAGTGTCATTATTATCTACTCTCTCTCCCAAAGGGACTTGTCTAACGAGGGCTATGTACAGTACAACCTAATTTAATTACCCCAGGCTGCCCTGGCTCCCTGAGCCGAGCGAGGCCTTCGGTATCCCCAAGGTGCCACCGCCGCGGGCACTCGGAGCGATGGGCTGACCGATGGGCTGACCGACCGCCAGCTACCATCCCCGGCCACCCCCAGTGCCCAGCGGGGCATGGCAGCGCTCCTCGGCCATGGGCAAGGGAAGAAGGGCACATCCAGGTCATCCAGGTCATCCCGCTCCCTTCGTGCTGCGTCAGCTGCCGCTAGCAGTAGGCTTTTCTGCTCGAGTGTAAGGTAGGGCACCGTCTCCCACCTGCTTCGGTCGTGGCATGTGCTGAAGAAGTTCAGGACATGAATTTAGGTCACTGCCGGGGGAGGCGAAGTTCCTCGCAAAAGTGTTCACCCATGCAAACAGGCACAGGCCGGTCCTTCTGCGGCCAAAGCCCCCACCTCTCTTCCACTCTTCACGAGCTTTCTTAGGAGCTATTTTAACCTGGACCCATGAATATGGCAAGATTTTACTTATGGGAAGAATTGAATTCCTAAATAACTGCAGTTTTGGTCACCTTCAGCTTTCAAAGCCCCACCCTGACAGCTCCAACAGCCAGAGGAAGGTTGGCTTGAGGATGGATTTTGCTTTTGACAGCAACAGCAGAACCCACTGGGTCACGTCTCCTTTGTCCACAGCCTCCCACTGGAAAGTGATGTTCAGGTGGTCGGGGTCCCCCTGCTTTTGCTTCTGGAAGAAGAGGGCCCAAGACCCAAATGTGTCTTGAATGTGTTGTGAGCTTGGGTTCACCAGCACTGCAGCTGGCAACGGCAGCCAGTGACTCTGCCTTTCTGCAAAAATGAACGTGGGAAAGGTTCTTCTTCCTCCATAAATCAAATCAGGTGAAAAATTATTAAAGGGACATCTCCATCATTCCCAGGTACTTCCATAGCAACCAGTGCAGGACTGCTCAGCTGAGCACTTCCCATTCATGGCAGGGAGGAGGGACCAGGACAGCAGCGATCCCTGCGGATGCTGTAGGAGACAACGGCAGCAAACCCTTGCCACGCCTTCGCAATATAGGGTAGGACTGCTCAGAAATGTGAATGGTGAGGTTTTATTTTCACCACTGCAGTTTAGAAATCATCCCACTGCTCACAGAAGGATTTGGAATTGACCTCCCCGTCCACACACAGAAAAAGTAGGTCTCAGCACAGAGACACACGGCACGCCAGCCTCGAATGTCCACGTCACCAGGCAAAAGGCTGATGTACACGTCGGACCTGCCCATGCCTTGGCACCTCAGATCTGAAGAAAGGAGCCAGACAAAACGTGGTGATGGTCCTTGTAACCAAACACCTTGCCTCAGCCTGCATTTCTACACACACTTCTGAGCAAATGTTATGCACCATCTCCCCCACCTCCGGCCCAAGAAGACATTGCATTTCCATTATCCGGAGACTCGGTCTGGCTGCGTCGCTTTTAGAGTCTCTTTCCACTCTCCAAATAGTGATAGCAGGTTTTAATGTCCTCTCACATTAAGGGCAGGCAGGAGGGAAGATGAAAGTTAGCAGCAGCAAAGCTCTCTGGATCCCACTGGTCAATGGTCTGTAGCTCCTGCTGCCTCCCACCCAGCCAGTGCTCCTCCCTGAAAATATGGTCTGTAACTGGAAGAAAATCTTGGCTAACTTGATAAATCCCATTCTTTCCCACTAGAGCATCTGCTTGGCTAGGTCTCATCATACTGGGAGCCACAAGGAGTTAATGTGTCCCGGCGTGGTCTCTGCCAGCCAGCCCTACGATGCCATTCCCTTGGTGGGCGCAGAGCCAGCACACGGACACAGCGGCTCCCGGCACCCAACTCTACCTCTTGGCACACAAAAAGGCTTCCTGCCGCCATGGCAGCCTCCAGAGGGTGGCAATAACACCCTTCTGTGGGTCACCCTCGTGGTGAAAAGAAGGCCACTCCATTGTCATCACCATCGTGAGCAAATTAAGCGTGACCTGTCACCGGCTAACGAGGTGCCGAGGCTGGGGCCAAAGTTCCAGAGCAGCCAGATGGCCAAGATGAGGGTTGGCCTTGCAGCCAACACACGCCCTGGGTCTGGCACAGCTACAGGGAAATGGGTGAGTCTGGAAGGGCTGGAAACACGGGGGATGCATCTGAGGATTAGAATGTTTGGGAGCTGGTGGAGGAACAGGATGGGGTAGGGGCAGGGATCCCAGAGTTTTTTCCACTTCAGATTCCTCCTGTTACTATTCTCTGTCTTTGTTGCTCAGCTATGGGTCCAAATTCAATGTCAGAAATAAATGAGGACTTTGAAATACAAACCAGGAGCGGTTTCTGTTCTTTTGGCAGGCAACACCAAAAGGGCTTTATCCAGTGCTGCCTGGAAGCTCTACTGGTGCAAGGATTTTTCCTCCCCACCCTTCCTGCTCCTGCTTTTGCTCCTCTTGTGTCCCCCACTCCTCCCTTGGCTCTGGCCTAGGCACATGCATCCCAAATCCATGGTTTTATAGTTTATCTCTTTATTGTGACACAATTTTTCGGTGTGTTTGCCAGTTGCCCTTGCTGTAGGAAGCCTGCAGGGCGGAGCAGAGGGACACTGCTGTCCCTGCCCCGCCGCGGGCTGGCCTCGGTGTCCTCAGAGACGGTGACAGCAGGGACAGCTCTCCCAACTCACTCCTCAGTAGCTTTCTAGGCACTGGTGCTTTGTCTTGTGTAAAACCCTCTTGGTGGAGAGGGAACAGTGATGACCAAGCCGTAGGAATCCTTCCTCGCTGAGCAGGCTGCTCTAGAGGGACTGGCTCCACAGCCAAGCCAGGTGGGGTGGCTTCAAGCGGAAAGTCTGGCTCGAGGGGGCTGCTGCCCCTGGACTTGGAAGGGAAGCAGGGCCCAGCAGCGCTCAGGGTGCCTTGAGCCGACAGGACCAGCAGCAGGCCTTCCTGTAGTACCAGTGAGAGCACAGCTTCACCTTCAGCACCAGCACGCAGTTGGCCGTCGCTTTGTCTTCACAGGCGTCTTCTGGGGAGCAGCAGCACGCAAGGAGGGGTTAAAAAGGAGATGTGCTCCCCCAGCATGGGCATGAGCAAAGCCGAGGGCTCCCGCACCTCCCCGCCCTCCCAGACGTACCTGGTGCCTCTGTGGGGCAGGGCTGGAGCTGGCACATCTGCCTGGCCTCTGGTTTGGCAGAGGGGTCACAGCCCTGTGCCAGCGCTTCCCCCTGGTAACACTTCACCTCCCGCAGTCGCACGCCAGCGCCACACGTCTTGCTGCACTGTCGGGGTCAGCAAACAGGAAAGAGAGCGTGAGAGGCATTTTCTCTTTTTCTCTAGCTCCCAACTTCCTTGCTCTACTGAGGTCTCCCAAACCCTGCTGTGGAGACTGTTCTTGAGGAGGTTGGGGTCAAATACCACACTGATCTCAAACTTGCTCTCCCTTTTTTTTGCTGGAGGAAAGCATCCCTGAGTTGGGGTTGGGACAGAGCAAGGGAGAGTTTGCTTTTCATCTCTTTCTTGCAGCTCAGAACTTTTTTTGTTTGGAGCGTTGATGCTGTGACAGAAAACTGAGAAACTGGCTGCTATAAGCCAGACCCAGCTCCCCTGTCTTCCCATTCCCTAAATGCTGACCAGTTACCATCAAGGGAAAGAGGGAAAGACAAACACGGACTCCTGACAGAGGAGGAGACACGGCTGTACCCTGCATGCCTGGGGTGTGGTGCATGCTCTTGCTTGGGGCAATAATCCCCATGTTCCAAGATTTTCTCCAGCCTGCGTGTGCCAGTCTCTCAGCCCACTGCCTGTTCTGCAGCAGAGCAGAGCTCAGGGTCCCATCCAGACTCAGCAGATCCTTGGCGGAGCAGGCTGCCAGAGAGCCTCAGCGCAGGTCCTGCACCACCAGCCGGGGCTCCGAGACCTCCCCTGCCCCTTCCCCACCACCCCAGCCCTACCTGGGACCAGGAGGTTGTGAACCACGTTGAACACGGCCTCCTGAAACAGGCAGCTTGTTGCTCAGGTTTCGGGGAGGCCTGGCAGTGCTTCTCGGGGTACTCCCGGTACAGCCCATTCTCCAGCCCCGCACACAGCACCAGCCGGCTCCTCGTGCCTCGCCCGCAGCTGGCATCGCACTGGGGGGAACAGAGCAGCCTGGTGACAAGTGCTGAGAGGGTGTTCTGCTCAGAGGGAAGGCTCGATGCCCACCCTAACACTGGCCTAGCAGAGGGAAGCGCTGCCCGGACTGCAGGAGCAGGGACAGACGCTGGTTATTAGCGTTCAGCTGAGCTCACCTGGGCTGGCCTCGAGAGCAGCTACCACAGGGCGCCTGGAGCAGCCAAGGTAAGACTACAGGAGGCTGCTCCTGCCTTATTTTATCTGTATCTATGTTCTGAAAAACCACATAGCATATGCATGTAGCAAGCTACATCTTGGTGTACCGCCAAGCCCTGTGTGGGCCCGAGGGGACCGAAGTGGTGCAGTGCAGGTGATGTGCACAGACAAGCACTGCTGAGCCCAGAGCTATGCAGGCTCTGCTGGGAGGGCTTTGTCCCTCAGGACACCACCAGGAGAAGGTGTCCACAGGATCTGCTCCCTGATGCCCATGGAGGCAGTTGCCAGTTTGAGGTTTCACTGTTTTGAGTCCTTTTTCAGCACAGCAGGGCCAGCACAACTGGCTTGCATCTGCCCTTAGTCATGCTAAGAACTCAGAGCTCACCAGCTGAGAGAACACCGCAAAGAAGCTGGCACAGGCAAAGGTGGGGAGCTCAGCTGCCCTTTCAAGAGCTCTGATGAGTTTCTTAGCCGGGGCACAGCTGAAAATGGCACTTCAGGCCTATGTGTGACCCACGCGGAGGGCCAGAGCAGGGGAGGGTTACAGAACTGCCAGGTTTAACCAGTCTGTGCTTGTTACTGGTGTTGGAGGAGACTCAGCTGAATGCAGTCAGCAGCTATAAAGGGAGCAAAGTGAGAACAGAGGCTTAGCCGTGACTGGAGGGAAGAGGGTTTGGCTGCTGCTCTTATTTCCTAGAAACCTTCCTTAGTGCTATATGAATCCCTGTTTTGCTCGAGACTTCAAAGGAAAAGCTGAAGCCTCACAACTGACTCAATGTGTTTCTTTGGATTCTCTGGGATTTGGATCACTTTGTATGGGGAAGCCCGAAGTCTTTAGGCCTTGAGCAACAGAAAGAGAGTAAAGAGATGAGCAGAGACTGATTGTTGGGTGGAACAGAGCACCTGGACCCTGTCCACAGGACTGTAATCCCTGAAGCAAGCACAAGGTTATGCTCGGGATGTGGCTTTCGGCACAGGGATCTGGGCTGTCGTTCAGGTTCATCTCTAGCTGTTACTTATCAGAGATGAAGCTGGTCTTGTTCAGACTTTCTCTGTAGCGGTGGGACACTCGTGTCCCGTGCGGGGGCGAGCGAGGGAGGCTCTGCCGAGCTGCCGGGTGGGAGAGCAGCTTCCTTGGGGCATTGCTGCCCTCTGGTGCAGCTCCCTGGCAAGGCAGCCAACCCCACAAACATCAGGGTGTTCTGTGGGGTACGACAAGCTGGGATATCCACTACTCCATCCCTCTTTCTCAAAGCAGCGGGGACAAGGATACGGAAGTCACTGTACAACTGGGCTCTGCCAAGGGAGCCAAGCTCCCATTGCATCCTATGGGGTATGGGGTGGAAGAAGGCCTGAGGACCACAGGGCTTGGCTTGGCTTTACCTGGTCCCACTCCTGCTCCACCCAGTGTGCAGGGCAGTTCTTGTCTCCGCAGGGGTGCACAGCCAGGGGCTTGGTGGCCGGGTCACACTGCGAGCTGGAGATGACCTTGCCCTCCAGGTTGCGACACGCGATGAAGCGGCTCCTGCGCCCCTCGCCACACGAACCTGAGCACTTGGAGAGCAAAAGGCATTTAGACACAGCAGAAAGCAGGGGGTTGGAGAGGCTGGGCTGGTGGTGCCAGGAGAGCTGAGTCCAGAGTCCAGCCCTGACACTGGGACTGGATCCCAAGGGGCTTTAGAGGTTCGTCTGGTCAGGGGCTTCCATTCTCCAGGTGCCCTGAGCCTCCCAGATTGTTGAATGGAGCTCAGCTCAGAGTTAACCAAAATTTACAGCAAGGAGAGGCAAAACCAGAGGTTATTTTAGTTTCTTCAGCTCAGCCTCTGCCAGAAGAGAGCCGAAAGAGAGCCGCAGCCCGCCTGCCCCGCCGCTCCCACCCTGCAGCCCAGCGGGTGCCCGCACTTACGGGGCCCCAGTCGGAGGCGGTCCAGCGGCGGTCGCAGGGGGGGCCCGAGCACGGCTGCTCGCTGCTGGGCTTGCGGGACTCGTCGCACAGGGCTGTCTCCACGGAGCAGCGCACCTCCCGCTTCATGGTCCCCGGCGTGCCGCACCGCGCCGAGCACTGCAAGGGTCACCATCAGCCTCGGGGCTCAGGGACAGGGAACAAGGGTGGGGAAGCAGCTGTGCCGCCTCCCGTTTTCCTCCTGCTGCTCTGGGAGAGAGGGGAAGGGCCCGGGCAGGGACAGAAAAAGGTGTGTCCGTCTCTGTCTTTGCTGCTTGTTTACTCTGGGACCTAGAGCTCCAACACATCGATGTGCTGATGCCCAAACTGCTGCTCACTGGGCCCCAACCCAAGCAGGCTATGGGAAGTCAGTCAGAGGGGCTGCAATGAGCTTCTAGTTTTTCTGTACCCCCACGGTGCTGTTTCCCAATTGGCCCTCAGTTTGCATCCTCTAGGTGAGGAAGCTTCTTCATGGCAGGGCTTTCACTCGGTCAGTGTCCTGCTTGAGAAGTGACCTTAGAAAAAATGTTTTGCAATGGCCCTTGACTGCGGAGCAGTGCCAGAACAGATAAAGGCACTCCTTGTTTCCCCAGGGTGCAGCTGGCCAGGGGCTTCCTCGGCACCCAACATCTGCCAGCCGCCCTCCCGCAGGCTCCACCCCAGCCCTGGCTGCTCAGCTCTGGGAGCAAAGCCTACCTCTGACCACTCGGAGAGCTCCCACTGGGGCCCACAGGCCTTGTTCCTGCAGGCTTTCCTCTCCATGGGCCTGGCCAGCCCTGCTGCCTCGCAGAGGTCATCGTAGACGGAGCTGTCGAAGCCTGGCGCCAGCATCTTCCAGCAGCGCACGGCGCGGTACTGGGAGCCCTCGCCGCAGGTCCGGGAGCACTCGCTCCAGCGGCTGGTCTCCCACCTCGGCGAGCAGAGAGAGCACAAAGGAACACCCAGGTGAGGCCCACAAGGGGCACGGGGTGGCAGGGCTGCCCGGGGCTTCCTCACCCCACAGCCACTGCTGCGGCTCTGCTCACCACATACAAGTCTGTGTAAATGCGGGGCTGGCCTTGAAACCAGATTTGCCCTTAGCGGGCAATTCAGGTCCCAAATTCTTCCCTTCTTTTTGCTTACAAGGGGATACAAGGACTTCTTAGTTTAAGCATACCTTTCAGCCCAAAAACGGCTGCATGCCTTGAGCAGAAAGTGATCCTCAGAAAGATATCTCCCTGCGGACAGCTGATGTCCCTTCCACTCACCTGGGCTGGCAGTCTCTCCCTGTGCAAAACTCGTGAGTAGGTTCAGGTCGGGTCAGGGCGTCGCAGTAGGATTCATCCACTTCCACCCCGTCATAGCGCACGCACATCGCGTAGGAGCTGCTGATACCTGCTGGGCCAGCAGCACCCTCAGCCGTGCTCCATCAGATCCCAGAGCCTCCTCCCACTGTCACTAAACAACTGGAGTGCTCACTGCATCTGAAACTCTCCCTGTCGTATAAAAAATACCAGGATTCTCTCCCTTAATGGCCCAAAAGGACCTCGTGTGGTCAATCACCTGAAGCCAAACCTACCTGAAGTGCAGGTGGAGCTGCAGGGGGCATAAGCTGAGACCTTCCACCGGTACATGTCAGCCAAGCTGATGTCATCGTGGCCCACGGGGCTCACATCGAACTCATTGCTGTGGAAAAAGGAGGCAGTGTGAGCTAAAAATGAAAAAAATCGCTGTAAACACAATGTATAGGGAAATTCCTCCTTGGTGTCTTTGAAGATGGGAAGAAAGCCAGTGTTTCTGCTTTCCATTTCCCCCACCTCGGGCAAGGCAAACCACTGATGAACGGAGTGTAAAGCCTCAATCCACCTCCTGAATTCAACTAGCAAGGAGGAAGCATCGTTCATAGTGAGTCCTGTGTGTATCATGGTTTGCCAACCACGTGGGTGCCCTCAGCCTCAGCTCGTACCTCACCCTGAGACACGATTTGGGTTGGAAAGGGAACCTCAAGCAAGGTCCCTCTCATATCACATAATGTGGTGGGGAAAGTTCATGTGTGGCTTGCCAGAAATATTTAAAAGCTGGTCCTCAGTCTCCTGCCGAAAGGAGCTTCAGAAGCTCATGTGCCCAGAGGCGTGGGGACAGCAGGGGCGTGGCGTGATGGCAAACACGTTTATGTGACATGCTATGGACTCCTGGCCTTCTTTCCAACCACACCAGCGCTGGCCCTGCAGGTCTTTCAGCACCCATTTAACTGNGACAGAAAAAGGTGTGTCCGTCTCTGTCTTTGCTGCTTGTTTACTCTGGGACCTAGAGCTCCAACACATCGATGTGCTGATGCCCAAACTGCTGCTCACTGGGCCCCAACCCAAGCAGGCTATGGGAAGTCAGTCAGAGGGGCTGCAATGAGCTTCTAGTTTTTCTGTACCCCCACGGTGCTGTTTCCCAATTGGCCCTCAGTTTGCATCCTCTAGGTGAGGAAGCTTCTTCATGGCAGGGCTTTCACTCGGTCAGTGTCCTGCTTGAGAAGTGACCTTAGAAAAAACGTTTTGCAATGGCCCTTGTCTGCGGAGCAGTGCCAGAACAGGGGAGCTGCAGATAAAGGCACTCCTTGTTTCCCCAGGGTGCAGCTGGCCAGGGGCTTCCTCGGCACCCAACATCTGCCAGCCGCCCTCCCGCAGGCTCCACCCCAGCCCTGGCTGCTCAGCTCTGGGAGCAAAGCCTACCTCGGACCACTCGGAGAGCTCCCACTGGGGCCCACAGGCCTTGTTCCTGCAGGCTTTCCTCTCCATGGGCCTGGCCAGCCCTGCCGCCTCGCAGAGGTCGTCGTAGACAGAGCTGTCGAAGCCTGGCGCCAGCATCTTCCAGCAGCGCACGGCGCGGTACTGGGAGCCCTCGCCGCAGGTCCGGGAGCACTCGCTCCAGCGGCTGGTCTCCCACCTCGGCGAGCAGAGAGAGCACAAAGGAACACCCAGGTGAGGCCCACAAGGGGCACGGGGTGGCAGGGCTGCCCGGGGCTTCCTCACCCCACAGCCACTGCTGCGGCTCTGCTCACCACATACAAGTCTGTGTAAATGCGGGGCTGGCCTTGAAACCAGATTTGCCCTTAGCGGGCAATTCAGGTCCCAAATTCTTCCCTTCTTTTTGCTTACAAGGGGATACAAGGACTTCTTAGTTTAAGCATACCTTTCAGCCCAAAAACGGCTGCATGCCTTGAGCAAAAAGTGATCCTCAGAAAGATATCTCCCTGCGGACAGCTGATGTCCCTTCCACTCACCTGGGCTGGCAGTCTCTCCCTGTGCAAAACTCGTGAGTAGGTTCAGGTCGGGTCAGGGCGTCGCAGTAGGATTCATCCACTTCCACCCCGTCATAGCGCACGCACATCGCGTAGGAGCTGCTGATACCTGCTGGGCCAGCAGCACCCTCAGCCGTGCTCCATCAGATCCCAGAGCCTCCTCCCACTGTCACTAAACAACTGGAGTGCTCACTGCATCTGAAACTCTCCCTGTCGTATAAAAAATACCAGGATTCTCTCCCTTAATGGCCCAAAAGGACCTCGTGTGGTCAATCACCTGAAGCCAAACCTACCTGAAGTGCAGGTGGAGCTGCAGGGGGCATAAGCTGAGACCTTCCACCGGTACATGTCAGCCAAGCTGATGTCATCGTGGCCCACGGGGCTCACATCGAACTCATTGCTGTGGAAAAAGGAGGCAGTGTGAGCTAAAAATGAAAAAAATCGCTGTAAACACAATGTATAGGGAAATTCCTCCTTGGTGTCTTTGAAGATGGGAAGAAAGCCAGTGTTTCTGCTTTCCATTTCCCCCACCTCGGGCAAGGCAAACCACTGATGAACGGAGTGTAAAGCCTCAATCCACCTCCCGAATTCAACTAGCAAGGAGGAAGCATCGTTCATAGTGAGTCCTGTGTGTATCATGGTTTGCCAACCACGTGGGTGCCCTCAGCCTCAGCTCGTACCTCACCCTGAGACACGATTTGGGTTGGAAAGGGAACCTCAAGCAAGGTCCCTCTCATATCACATAATGTGGTGGGGAAAGTTCATGTGTGGCTTGCCAGAAATATTTAAAAGCTGGTCCTCAGTCTCCTGCCGAAAGGAGCTTCAGAAGCTCATGTGCCCAGAGGCGTGGGGACAGCAGGGGCGTGGCGTGATGGCAAACACGTTTATGTGACATGCTATGGACTCCTGGCCTTCTTTCCAACCACACCAGCGCTGGCCCTGCAGGTCTTTCAGCACCCATTTAACTGGATCCTGAAATACATTCCAGGAGGTCCATGCCAGGCCAGCTGTACCAATCAGCCTTTGGAGGGAGCACCTACAGCAGCTGCCCTGGCAGACACTGGCACTCAGGGCCATCGAGGACAGCAGGGAGACTCCCAGAGAACTGGCCCGGCCCTCCCTCCCCAGCCAACCCCGCTCTGCTTTGCCCAGGAGATCAGGTGCCACCTTTCCGTGCCAGGGGCTCGCAGAGGCTCTTTCTGGCCGCTGGCCGCGGTCGGGCTGGCCCCTGGCAGAGGGCTCTCCACAGATGCCATCGTGCTGGAGTTGGCTGCTTCCCCCCGGCTCCCAGCAAACGCCTCCACCTTCAAGTCCTCCAGCGAGTTCTTGCGAGCCAGGGCTTTGTGGAGGCCCTGTGGCCAGCGGGCAGCTGCCCCGGCCCAGAGCCCGGCCGTGGAGTTCCTGGGGGCCAGCCTGGCTGCCAGGGGCTGCAGCTCCCTGCAGAAAGCAGCGTTGTGGGGGTCTCGGAGACAGAGGCGCCTGAGGAGACGGAGCCTGGAGGATGTTCCACGGCCGTGCTCCAACAGCTCAGGCCTCCTCATGCTGTAGGGCATGGCCGTGCTCATGGAGATCCGGTTGAACCCGAGAGCTGGAAGGAAAATACAGGAATGCTTTAACTGTACTGGATGGCTTGTGCTTCAGCACGTCACATCTGCTTCAGCACATGCAGCATTCAGCCTAAAAATCCTACATTTCTACCAGGGAGCATCAACAGGCTTTAATTACCCTGACCAACCCCTCACCCTGTCTGCCCACTGGTCTGGAGCCCCATTTAAGCTCCAGCCTGGGCCTTCAGTCCCAGGCTGCACAACGGTGCAGGTGTACTTTGTTCCTGAGTTGCTGTTTGGCTCTCCCAGATGGACCTCGGGTGTGACTTGTCCCCTTGCTGTCCCCTGATGGTCACTGGGCTGTAGCTAGGCCCTGCTGCTGTCACTGCCTCGCCTGCCGAGCTCAGGCACTGAGTGAGTGCCCTGCCTAACCCAGACTGTGGCCACTCTCTCCCAGCCTCCCCTTCCCGCACGGAGCTACTCACAGTCTCCACCCCACTATTAAAAATCCTTCCCTCCTGCCCACCCCAATGCTAAAGCCACCTTGGATTTCAAGAAGACCACCGTGGAATGTCTGCTTTCAGTCAATAAAATGGGAGAAGGAAGAACAAAGTGACCAACCCAACCCTGTTTCTCCACCAACTGCTGCTGCTTCCTCCTCCTCTTCCTCTCCTGCTGCATTTGCATGGTAGACCTGTCTGATCTGAAAGTCATACTTCTCCTTCTCTTCACTTTGTTCCCAGCCCCAATCCCGCGTCTGACTGGTAGAGTTGGTCTGGAAGAAGTGCGGCGGACCAAAGTCTAAATCTTCTTGCCCTTGTCTCAGAGGAAGCTGTTCACTGGTGTCATCTGGTGACAGGGAGAGCCACGTGGCGTTGAAGTCCTGGGCAGCTCTGGAGCTGGCTGGGATGGGATGGTTCTGGCCAGTCTCTGGGGGCTGGTGGTGGAGAGGCCTGGCGAGAGCAGGGGCTGCTGTTGAGAGAGGCAGCGTCCGTGGGGCAGTGTAGTCGTAAGTTATGTGGGGCATTTTCCCATTGAAGTTATAGTACTGCAGGAAACAGGGGAAGAAAACAAAACTGCTTCTGTTTTGAGGGTATGAATTTCCCAAAAGCCTTTTCTAGCCACATCCATTTGGTGATGGCTGTTAAGAGAAGGCAGCATCCTCATAAATCCAAAAGGAAAGCCTCCCTACCCCACCTGTCTGGCTTCCTACACGTGCAGGTCTGGCTTGGGAACCTGGTTAAATTCCTGTTATCTGAGGGAGGCAGGCAAGCCAGGAAACCCTGCAGCTGGCTCCTGACATACCATGGCATTCAGGGACTGGTTAGTGGGCCCCTGGGCTATGATGTACTCCAGCCCATCCGAGTTCAGGCTCGAGGGCCGCCGGTACTTGAAGACGGTGCCAGCTACCCTGAAGTTTTGAGGGTTGTCGATGGCGGAGTTGCCGTTGAAGAAGAAATGCCCAGATTCATCTGCCAGCGCTTCAAAGAGAGAGAAAACAGACAAATGGGACATTCTGCAGAGCTCCAGCACTGAGGAGAGCAAAGAGCCCACGAAGGAGAAAAGCCCAGCAGAAACAGAACCCCAGGCCCTGCCCATAGTGAGTCTTGGGTTCCAAACGTCTCTCCTGCCACTGCAGATGTGGTAGCCTTGGTTTTTGGAGAGGTGAAGCAGCCACGTGCTGCCCTGGAGGAAATGCTCTCAGCAGCTCTCTTCCAGCCTAGGTGGGAGTGCACAGAACCTCCTCCCACCTCCCAGGCAGCTGAGCTGGGGTCTCCACACCCACCCAAGCCCCTCTGCTCACCCAGGATGTTTTCTGTTCTCCTGCGCTCGATGATGAGGATGTCCGTGGCACCAGCAGGGATGTTGGTGATGAACACGTAACCTGAGGAACAGAACAGAGTGTGAGGAGACCCCAAGGACAGAATAAGAAGGTCTGGGTGGGAAAAGCAGCTCATGGGACAGGTGTGTTTGTAGGGAAGCAGTGCTGCCCTTCAGGAGCAGGAGGCCAAGGACCTAAATGCGTGTTGTGCCCATCTGTGAGCTCTCATCCCAGATCTCTGAAATCCCATCACAGATCACCATTACAGTCTGAGCACTTCTGGGTTTGAGTCGGGAAGGAACTGCACAATGAAACAGTCTGGCTTTGGGGGTGTGGATGAATGTGCTTTCACACTCTTTCTGGCAAGAGTACAGAAAAAAGCTTAGTAGTGATCAGGGCCGATGCTGAACAGAGGGTGGAAAAAGACCACAGGTCCCCTCAGCTCCTAACTCCATGGAATTCATCTCGGGAGTAACATAAAAATTGACCTTTAAAGGGAGAGGAAATAAGAGGCTCTTAGAGTTGTGTGGTTTGGCAGTTTGTCTTTCCTGCAGGAAACGCAGGTCTTGTCTGTTCTGTGGGATGTTGTGAGGGCTGGAATGGGGGGCCAGGACTGTACCCACACTGCTGCAGGGGGTAGCACCATTACCCCTGCCCTGGAAAGAGGCCCGAGTGCTTTTCTAGTCTGGTGCTTGCAGGGAGTGAGGCAAACTAGTGAAACAACAACAGTGTGAAATGTTGTTCCAAAACATCCTCAAACCACAGTTAATTAATTACTAATGAGCACACCACAGCGCATTCCTCCTGTGGCTGGGCCATCAGGCTGCAGCCTGATTTCAGAGGGGACTGTCCCTGTGCTGTGCCAGCCACAGGACTGGGCACAGCAGGAGATTAAGTGCAGGCTGAAACAAATGCTGTGACCCTCGTCATAGCTTAAGTTTCAAATGAACACGTAGCACAAATAAAAGAGGATTCATTGATCTCTTCACATTATCTGAGGTGGGCGAGATGCCAAAATCAATAGGAACAAATAGATCCCCAGCTGCTTCCTGTTGTAAAGAGGTGAAGGGAAACCTTACCTGCCTAATATAGAGCACATCAAACCAATCTCCTCTGTTGATTAAGTGAGAAGGACAAAATACAGGCATTTAAGCAGGGGTGGTGGCACTCCTCAACTCTTTCCACCGAGCAGCTGGGAAAGCTCCTACCCACGCTCAGGCCAGTCCCCCTCCGTGCCAGCTGGTGGTAAGAAGCAGCAGGTGAAGTCTCCAGACTGGTAGCAGGGAGTACCTATCTGTGAGATTGCCTTTCGGAAGCTGCCCGAGACGCGGTGGCAAGTGCTGCCGTCCCCTCCACACACCCTGCATCTGTCCATGGTCCGGGGCGAGTACAGGCTCCCGTCACACCCCACTGGCTGCAAAGCACAAAACAAGAGAGGGTTTCCTGGGGCCAGCTTATCTCCTGGGCAGGGTCTTTCCCAGGAAATGCCCCTGTGCTATTTGGGGAGGCTCCGGGGGGTTGTAAGGAATGAATCCAATGCCAGGCCTCTGTTTCAATTCCCTGCTGGGACCCCTTGGCTTTGCCATGACCAGAGGAGGCCCAGCCATGCAATTACAATCCCAATTTCTCTACTACTTCCTCCCAGAGGCTCACCTCACACTTCCCATCGATGCAGACCCCTTGATAGGTCCTGTCCTTGCAGGAGGTACCATCCTGTGCTCGGGCCATCAGCTGCCTCTCTCCGCTCCGGGTGGTGCACTGGAGGTCGCACGGCTTGTTGGAGATGCTGGTGTAGTCATCTGCAGGGACAGAGGAAGAGGGTCACCAGGCAGCTCGAGGTGCCCTGAGGTGGGCAGCGAGGCAGGGAACCTTCCCCTCATCCCTGCTGATGGCTGGGTGTCACCTCGGCTGTTCCTGCTGACACCCCAAGGCCACAGATTTTACAGGAGTGAAGGGCTCCCGGTGTGAGGCTGCACTGGGGACTGTTACAAGCAGAAATACTTCTTGCTGGCAAACCCTCTTCCTTGCCATGCCCTAGTAGTGCCATCACTGTGCCAGACATGGGAATGTGCATCAGCAGATCCTGATGCATTAGGTTTTAACTTTTCTCTGTTCCCAGCCCTGCAGTGCCCAGTGTCACTCTGCAGCTCCCTGGAGCTCGTTCAGTGCTGTTCTCTCATGCTCACACTGACATAACAAAGCCTCTCCAGCTCCCTCTCCAAGGACACCCAGACCCTCCTGGGCCCAACAACTGCAAACCTTCATCTTGGGGACAGGGGGGCAAGCTTGGGCAAATTCCATCCTTGCCTGGCTTCTGCTTGGGGAATTGATGCTGCTATCAAAGTGGGAAGAACTCGGGAGCTGTCATTGTCCATGTTGGGATGCACTGAGGCAGGAGCCTCTGGAGCCCAGAGTGTGACCTCTGAAGACCTTTCCAATCAATCCCTCCTTTATTCCTGTCTAGTCTCTGTTTCTAGGGAGCCATTTAAGGCATCAATCCCAGGCTGCACATAAATGCACAAGAGCAAAACAAGGGCTATCAGAGGGACACTGTCCATGTGGGGCTGTGGCCACCTGTGCCCCTCTCACCTGAGCAGCTGCAGATGTTCCATGTCCCCTTGGCAGCTAATGGCAGAACAGGTGAGCCCAGAAACAGGGTGATATCTTAGGTGAACTCAGTCTGGGCCCCGAGGGACCCCTGGACACCCATGTGAAATCACTGTGCAGGGAATGGATGAGCATCCTGTTCAGAACAACCCAGAGCAGCCAGCAGCATCCACCCCTCATTCCCTGGGACCTGACTTTCCTGTGCCCAAGAAGATCCCTGTGGGTGTTTTCTGACCCTCACCCCTCGAGTGAAGCTGTGGAAACCCACCTGGATAGAGGGGCATCCAGTGGTAGTAGCGCTTCCCAAAGGCTCTGGCGTTGAAACTGGAGCACTGCTGCTGTTTGAAGCTTGCTGTGTTGGCTGGGCAGGCCTATGGAGGGGACAAATGCAATCAAAAAGCTCCCTTATCTCACAGCCATTGTTGTGACAGCTGCTTGTCCCTCCTGCATCCTTGCAGGATGAGAATGCCCTGTCCACCCTGGAAGGAATTGGTGATGGACGTGGGGGTCCACTAGCAGAGGCAGAAAGGCCAGGCCTTCATTGCCCAGGGCCTCTCAAACAGCTGCATTTAACAGCCCTGCAGAAATTCCTGCCAGCAGTGGGAAAAGCATGCTGGAAAAAACTTCATCCCTCCCCTCAGCCCACAGCAAATAGGCTTTGGCATCCTTTTGCCCCATCTCCCAGTCCCAAAGAACAGAGCCCCTCTCCCACATCCTCAAAGGCACACCGTGCACCACCCCGGGAGTGGATCATAGCCCATGCCTCCATCCTCTGAGCGACCAGTCCCACCCCAGGAGTGGATCATAGCCTGTGCCTCCATCCTCTGAGGGACCAGTCCCACCCCAGGAGTGGATCATAGCCCGTGCCTCCATCCTCTGAGGGACCAGTCCCACCTCGAGCACTGATGATTTTGCAGATCCAGGTAGGACCCCCTGAGTCCGAAACCCCCCAGTGAGGACTGGTCAGAACTGAAAGTGGCTCTCACCTGCTGCTGGCACAGTTGGTAGTGCTTGGCCTGACCAACACACATGGTGCTGTTTGTTCCCTGGGGCATCTGGAGCCTGCAAGGCAGAAGTTTGCAGACATGAGCCTGTTGGAGTCCAGGAAGGTTGGGAAGCTTCTCCTGTTACCCTAAGAGATTTTAAATACCCTTTGACACCCCAAAAGGACACAGTCTTTGATCTGTGCCCCCGGAAGAAACTTTCAACACTCCTAGATGAATTAAAAGCATCGAAAGCCACAAGCAGAGGGAAGGTCCTGCAGCACACTCAGACCTTCACTGTGCTCCCACAGGAGGTGTTTTCTGCCGCAGGAAGGAGGGCAGGCCGGGGCCCTGGCATGGGTGTGCTCTGCTCAGGAGCATTCACGCAGAAGGAATGCTGGCGGTGCTGCAGGACACTGCTCGCACTGCCAGCCTGGAGCAGCAGGCTACGGAGCTGCTGCAGGAGGAGGAGGAGGAGGAAGGGGAATTGGTGGCAAGGTAGCCCAGAGAGGACAGCAGGAGCTCAGGCAGCTGCAGTTCCCTGCTCTCCCCACTCCCACAAAGCCACTCCGACTGATACCAGGACCGTGGCAGCTGTAGGGGACAAATGCAGATGCTGTCAGGTGACAGCCAGATAAATGACAGAGGGGAAGAAACTTGCCAGCTCTGCAGGGAATAAAGAGGGGAAATGGCTGAGATGTGGCCAAGCTGGCTACTGCCAGGAGTAAATCAGGTCCCCATAAGGAGTCTGGCAACGTGTGCCCACATCCTTAGCATGGGAACCAGCCACAGATCAGGGCTGGCTTGGTCGGAGCAGCCATGTCAATGAGGGCTTGTGAGGGAAAGGGGAAGAGGAACAGAGCCAGCCTTCTCCAGCCCACAATTCCCCTGTCTTCAGGACTCCGAGAGAGGACCAACTCCTTGCTCCCCATCAGACAAGTCAAGCTGAGAGGGTGATGTGTTCAGGGAACCTGTCACCTGCCCCTCTGCAGCTTCTCCTGTCACCTGCCCCTCTGCAGTGTGCTTCCCCTGTCACCTGCCCCTCTGCAGTGTGCTTCTCCTGTCACCTGCCCCTCTGCAGTGTGCTTCTCCTGTCACCTGCCCCTCTGCAGCTTCTCCTGTCACCTGTCCCCACCAGTGCCCACAGACAACAGCCACCTTCCTTTCCCGGAGGCCACAGATGGCCCATGGCCGTGGCCCACCCTGCACACCCAGGAGGTTCAGCCCCAAAACACAGGTCTGGGGCACCCCATTTCCCTCACACCACATGAGAGCTGGCCACGGGCCCAGGCTGGGACACAACTCACCTCTGTTGCAAGCAGTGCCTCTCCCGGGACATCACACCTCCTCCACAGGACCGGGAGCAGGTGGACCAGGAGCTCCACTCTCCCCACCACTTGGTGACCTCTTCATCCCAGGAGCCAGCCCCGTCTGCTGCCTCACTACTGTCCTGACAGAAACAGAGCACGGTTAGCTGAAGAACCTGGCTCCCCACCACCAAAGGCAGCTGTCCTGTCACCCGGATGCCTCCTGAACAGGCAGCACTGGGACAGACGTGCCAGGATCTGAGTCCTGTGGGGCCACGTCAGGATCGCATCTCCAAAGTGAAACTTCCCTCCAAGACTGAGTTCTGCACGGAAGCAGGATGCCTCGGGATCTCAGGGCACGGAGAAGGGCTCTTGGGCTGGGTGTGAGTGGCAGTAACAGCAGCTGCAGCCTGGCCCCACAGCATCGCTCCCAGCCCGGGTGAGGCAGAGCAGCAGAGCACAGCTCACGCCTGGCTCAGGAGAGAACAGGAAGAGCTGCAGTTCTTGGCCATGCAGGGAAGCTGGGAGCACACAGGTGTCTCTCCTTGGAGCTGCACTTCCATGAATAACCTTCCCTTTGTGACTAAAGCAGCTCAGATCCAGGCTCCTCATCCCCCAGCCTTCACAAAGGTTATTTTCAAGAGGGCTTCAGAACCAGAGCCTTTCCCCACGCACCCCGCTATGCCCAGAGGAGGAATGCTCCCTCTCCCAGCACACCTTCCTGGGGCTCAGCCTTTAAATTTGGCAAACCTGAGTTCCTCTGGCCCCAGCGTGGTCCTTTCAGCAGGCTGCTGTTGGCTGTGCCTCCACAATTCCCAGCAGGTAAGCAATTCTCTGGTTTAGTTGGGGTTTTTTTCCTGGCAATATTTTCCTGCTTAGTGTGTCTGACAGTCTAAAAGCTCCCAGGGACTTTGGCAAACTTGCCTGTGCAAGAACTAATCTGCTGTTTACTGAAACACAGCTGTGAGCAGTGCTGAATGCAGCCACAAGTTTAACACAGGACAGTGACTGGAAGGGATTTATCCTGCTGAAATGCCAAGTGTTTAAATATTAATGGACAAAAATTAATACTCAGTGTGTGTGTGAGGTGTGCTGTACTAAGGCAAGGGCTCAGGGAAGTACCAGTGCTGCTGCTAGCAAAACACGCTGGTTTTGGTGGCTGATGGTCCTGCTGTGAACAACCCTCTGCAAAGCAGAACTGATGGGTGTGAGAGAAAGCTCAGCAGAGTTTGCTCATCACTAAATGTGCCCTGCTCACTATTTGGGCTGACTGTCTGTCTCTTGGCTTGACGCTCTTTCATGGTGTAACAAAGCCAAAGTGCTCTTCATTTCGTAGTATGTGTAATTCCTGCCTGAGAACTTGTGCTCCCTCAGTGCCTGCCAGCTGAACAGCCTCTGGGCAGAGGAGATGCAGCTGCTTTATGCAAATGTTTTTAAGTTGTAACTTAGATGGTTGAAATGTGCACAGTGCCTCTTCTTGACGGCCAGAGCACGTTGGAAGAAATCTACTCTGCTGCAGAGCAAGCACTGTGTTAGCTGGTGCTTCACTCTCTGGCCATTGCAATAGCTGATTTCAAAAACAACACAACAAACTTCCTTCTTGTGCTCCTGTGCTCTGGCTGGAGCTGACTTGCCTGACAGGCACCAAATGTTGTGGCCAGCAGCTGAGATGCTTATTAGGAACACAATATTAAAAGAAACATGTTTTCAAAAATACCTTTTTCTGTTCTCCCAAACAATCATCTCAACCAATTTCCTACAAGAATTTTTGTCTCACTGTGTGCTATCAGACTGTAAATGGAAATTCTGACTATGCAGCTTCCACATTTACAAAGGAAAGAAACCAAAAGTCTCTCATTGTAAGGTATTTTCAGCTCAGATCTTTCCCTGACCACTTCTATGCTTCTTTGTGATAAACATTTCAAGGCTGGGGTGGAAGAGCTCTTCACAGCTGTCAGAAAGGAGAATTCCAGTGATTTATCTGGTGCCTGAGTGGAGAGCTCAGCACAAAACTGATTCTCCCATAGCTGGGGGAAAAAGCCAAAGCTGGTGTCTTATCCCTTCCCTGGATCCCTGAGGCACGTGGGCTGCCTGCAGGGACAGCGTGTGGACCAAAAGCTGCAATATTAGCACAGCTTTTCCCCAAATGGCAATAAAAATCCGTGTAGCTGTAACCCACAAGGCAATCCTGCCCCGAGGATCTTGTGATGCGAGCAGGTGAGACAGGGCAGAAGGGAAGCAGGTGAAGTGAGCCTGCTCTGCTGATCTGCCCCGGATACAAAGTGGGGTTTGCATGTCTGGCATGGTGCAAAGCTGCAGCCCCTTCAGGGTTTCTGCTCTTGGGGTGTCCTGCCTGGGTGCAAGGGGAGAGGGCATGTGGGGCACAGCCGAGGTGTGGGCAAGATCAGCATCCCTGCCTCTGTGAGCTTCTTCCTCTCAGACAGGATAAGGTACATCTGCAGCTCACTGACAGGAGCCCAGATGAAGATTCATTGAAAGATGCTGCTCAGGGAGACTTGTCCTTTTAATAGAATGTGTTCCCATATCCATAATCCCTGTTCCTGCTTCCTCTCTGCGCTGGAGGAATCAATCACTTTTTAATTAGATTGATTTGGCTCTCAGGTTTTCCATGACCAAGCTCCCTTGCCAGACCTTCCCTAGGAGCATTTATTTTCTTGTGTAAGCAAGGACAGTGCTGAGCTGTCCCCTTGGCCGTGTCCCTTATGGCACGACTGGATCCGAGTCCTAGGCCTGGACTAGGAGTGGGAACTTCAGGTACTCAGAGCTGGGGCAGCTGGTTCCAATCTGTGCTGAATTTATTGTATTGTCAGAAAGAAATCTGCATTGCCCACGACACACAAATGGTTCTTGTTTTTAATTGAAGATATATGCATTTTCCAAAAGCCCAGATAATAAATTAAGGACTGTGGGACAGACTCCAGATTAGATTAACTCCTAGCTTCAGTTTCCCAAGCCTCTCGACAAATCCCAAGAGTGGAATCTGGACAAGTGAATCCCCTCCCCACCTACTCCTCATGGAGGGAGAAATCAAAGGGGCTGGATTTTGAACTCTTTTGCACTGTCCTGGTTACGGGAGATGCTGGAGTCACTCTAATCTGCACTCTGCTGCAGAATCATGGAAAAGGAGCAGGCTGGAAACACCAGAGCACAGGAGATGCACATTTAAGGCTGGCTCTGCCTGCTCTTGGCCAAGGGCTCTGCCTAAAGGAGGTAAGAGGGCCAGGTATGATTCCTTGGGTGATGAGAATTTCCATGCCTAGGAAAGACAGACCATATTCCAGTTCAGCCAGGTGCTCCCCGCAAGAATTTCCCCCGAGGTGCTTGTGGCTTGGCACCTGGTGGATACAGAGCTGCAGCTTTTCCTCCCCGAGGCTCACCAAGGAATTCCTGGCCAGAGGAGCTGAGGGCTGCCCTCCTGTCCCCTTGCTGGGGGAGCAGAGCTGGGAACCCCAACCCACAGGGAACTTTTCCAGGATAAAATGCCCGGCTCCAGATCTGCCCCTATCAAAGAAACATCCCTCTCCAAGCCAGAGTCGCTGAAAGACCTTTCTGCCCGAGCCAAGGCCCAGCAGCTGCTTCCCCTCTCCCCCCTGCCAAACAAAGGCTGCCACCAGCAAAATGCTCCAGCCCTGCACAGAAGGGTGGGCCTGGCCTGACATCCTATCGGGTTTCCAGGCGGCCTTTCTGAAGGCTTGAAAGGGATAAAGTGAATTCTGCGCTAACTCTCTGTCGTGCTCCGGATCAGCTCGGAGCTGCCCTGGCTTTCCCAGAAACCTGGGGATAGCTGCAATCACCATGTCGGTGGCCCAGTCTCCTGTGCTGCTTATTGTTGTGCCCAATCTTGAGATTCATTAGAGCCTGGCTCCTGGAAAAAAAGCTGTCTGGGAAGAGAGACCACAAACATGCCTCCTTAATAGAGGAGCTGGGGGGAAGGCTCTCGCTGCAGCCTTGAGGGCTGGCCCACCACTGAAGGGCACAGTAGCTGTCATAAAATGTTCTGCTCAGCCCTGTCTGAGTGCGGGAGACAACTCAAAACAGCAGCTGAAAATGAAATAAATTCCTCCCAGACCTTTTCCGAGGCCGTTAACTGCATGTCCTCTACCAAAAATTTCCACCATCCCTTCACTTAAGGGCTTCTCTCTACAGCAAACCACACTACTTACTGAAATACTAAGTAGCTTCAGATGTCTGAATGCCTGGAATGAATGGCAGATTATTATCTGGGAATGAATGACCGTGTTCAACGCCCCTGGTTTGGGTTCCCCATCTCATTCTCTGACTAAAGCTGTGGTGATACACTCTACCACAGCCCTGAGAAAAAACAATAGCGGCTGCAATTCTGCCCTGATGTTTTACAAAAGAAGTGGTGTTTGTATAAAGCTATTTCTCATCCTGTCATTGTTTTACACTGTTTGGGTAGACTAGATAGTTTGTGTGAGAGATTCAATATTGGAAGCAGACACAAACCCAGATTTTCCCTAGAAAAGCTGAAACAAGCTATCTGAGGAGTTTTTCATAGGGGAAGGTATCTTGAGGTAAAACAAGCAACGCAGAGTAGTTTTTAAGGGATTAGGAAGAACAGTAATGGGTGGAAAAATGGAAGCTTGTTAAAGATGTGAAATTGCAGCAGATAAGTAACAGAAATCTGGACACATGACGAGGCACAGATGAAAAGCAAATTGGAAAACCAGTGAAGAGAAGCCAGTGGAGAACCACTGAGTTCTGTTCATGATCCTGCCATGACAGAAAGTTCACAGGCAAGTGCTGCACGTCGCTACAAAATGCTTGGTCCAAGTCAGTTAAGTCATTCCCTGCACGTGGGATAACGCACTTATCCTGGGGCGAGCCTGTAGAAAGGATGGAAAACTGGGAAGGGGGAGAAGGGAGAAACAGGCAGTGTACACGAGACATGCCTATCCTCGGGTTTTCCAGAGGCACTGAATGCCTTTAGGAAGGAAGTCAGTTAGGAAGCTGCTTGCCCAAACTACAGATTGAGGTTTTCCGACACTCTTTGTATAATGCTTTATATGGAAAACAGGAGGGCAGGAGGAACCACAGGTTAGTTAATTCCCCAATGCACATTTTGTGCGCTGCCTTGCACCAGAGATGGACAGCAGTCAGTGCCAGCCACCAGGACAACTCGTACCGTGTCATCTGAGATCACACTGCTCCCTGGGGATCTCCTGGAGCAAGGGAGTCCTCAGGGCGGAGCTGGACACAGAACTGGTGTGTGTTTGTCCTGGGGAGCCCTCCTCCCACCCGGGGACGTCCTTGTCTGTGTGCAAACACAGCTGCTGGGGGCAGGGGAAGGCGAGCAGCCAAGGCTTGTGCACACTGTTGATGGAGGAGTCCATCCAGGTCGGTCCCAATGAAGGACTTCACACCTGCTTAGCTTGACCTGGCTTGCTCTGCCTGGAGCTTCTGACTTAGCCCTGCAGCTCAGGGGTAAACACGACAGGCAGCAGATAAGCAGGAAGGTAAAAACGAAGTGGAAATGAGACACTTGAGCTTTAAAATTAAGACAAACCCCAGAAGAGGAGACGCTGCTGCTCCTCAGACCTGAGTTATCCCCAGTAAAGTTGCGGTGCCTGGTCTTCTCTGTGTCTAAAATGGCTTATGTGAGATTGCATTATCCCAGCCATGAGTCTGGGGGTGGGAAAAGCAACCCAAAACCCTCTTCCTTTAGCAGAGCAGAATTCCTTAGGCAGCAAAGAAATCCGGCCGGGCTCCCCTCGAGGGAACGGGAGCGCCGAGGCACAATGCAGGCAGTGACCCGTGCAGGCAGGGGCACCGCCGGCGCCCCGCGAAGCCGGGATTCCTGCCGGGATTCCTGCCGGGATTCCTGCCGGGATTCCTGCCGGCCCTGCCACGGGACGCAGGGACGATTCACCCCGGCTGGGGCCCGAGAAGGAGACGGGACAGGCAGAGGGGTTTCGGTGCTGCTGTGAAACAAGTGCCGCAGGAGGAGGGCCAGGCTGAGGGCTCCTTTGTGGAGGAGAGCGCAGATGAGGGGAGCGCGGGACTCTGATGCCCGGACACGCACCCCATGGTTAGCGGGGAAAGCAGCTGCCTAAAGTCATGCTCGGGGTGGCAGCAGGGACGGGGAATGGGGAAATGTGTTTGTTTTCAGCCCTAAACTTGAGCCGAGCTTCTGCTAGGGACGCGTGTGGAGGGATGAACGCGGTGGGAAGCTTCGGGCGAACCCCCAGCCAGGGAAAGGCGCTTCGCTCCCGCGGCCCTTCTGGTGATGCTGGGACCCTCTTCGTGCATCCTCACAGCCCCGTGAGCCTTTTGTTAGTGCCAGGCACGGCGAGCGGGCACAGCCCGGTCCTCGGGGTCAGCTTCGGGGAAAGGCGGCGAAACCCCCTTGGCAAGCAGCGCAGAGGGAGGGAGGGAAGCGGGGAGATCCCGGGAACCCGAAACCTGCGGGGAAGGGCGAGGGGCCGCGGGTCGGACCCCGCTCCGTGCCTGCCCCGCGCGGCTCCCCGAGGGGAGGGAAGGAGGGGAGGAAGGCAGGAGGGAAGGAGGGAGGGAGGGCGCGGGGGGAGGCTCGGCGGCCGCCGCTTACCTTATCGCCCTTATCGCCGAGGAGGGCGGCGGCGCGGAGGAGGAGGAGGAGGAGGAGGAGGCGGCGGT
>VZRF01013945.1:585697-599142 GCA_013396875.1 Vireo altiloquus
GGATGGGATGGGATGGGATGGGATGGGATGGGATGGGATGGGATGGGATGGGATGGGATGGGATGGGATGGGATGGGATGGGATGGGGGCCGGGCGCTCCGCGGGCCCCGCCGCGCCCCGCCTGCCCCTCGCACCGCCCTGCTGCCGCCGCGCCCGGGGCTCGCAGCTCTCTCGCCGCTCCGTGCCGCTCCTCCCGAGCCCCCGCAGCGGCCCCGGCACCGAGAGGTCCCTGCGGAGCCACTCGCGCTCCCGAGCGGAGCCCTCCGTTCGTCTCCCCCCGCACAAAACCCTTTTGCTGCCCGATTCCTCCTTCCTGGCCTCTGTAGGCAAGCTCTGCTTCTCAGAGCATCCCTCAGGCTGTGCTCCGTGCTGGGACAGAACACAGCATCGCCCAGGACACGGGGAGCTGCTCTTGCTGAGGTGGTGGTTGAATCATAGAATCCTCGAAGGGTTTGGGTTGGAAGGGACCTTAAAGATCATTTTGTTCCACCCCCTGCCTTGGGCAAGGACACCTTCCCACTAGATCAGGCTGCTCCAAGCTCCATCCAACCTGGCCTTGAACACTTCCAGGGATGGGACAGCCAAAATTTCCCTGGGCACCCTGTGCCAGGGCCTCAGCACCCTCACAGGGAAGAATTCCTTCCCAATATCCCATCTAACCCTGCCCCCTGGCAGTTTCACGCCATTCCCCCTTGTCCTGTCACTCCGTGCCCTTAACAGAACATCTCTCTCCAGCTCTCTTGGAGCCCACTTCAGGCACTGCAGGAGGCTCTCAGGTCTCTTGCTCCCTCCTTTCTGGGTTGCCCTTGCTGTGCTGGCGGTCAGAAGGCAGCTTTTGGCAAGATGCTGGCACACCCCGGCGCTCGGGCTGGGCAGAAATGGCATCAGGTGTCCCGGCGGGCAGCCGGGGAGCAGCGGCTCCTGCCTGCCAGATGTGCTGTAATTAGTGCGGGGAGCTGATCCGAGTCCTCAGCGCTCCCTCACCGAGGGTTTCAGCCTCAAGGCGGAGGGAGGGGAGAGGAAGGGCAGGGATGTCAGCAGGGGACTCCTGATCAAAGCTGTTCGCTGGCAGGGAGGGGCAAGGGGAGGAGGGGGCGATCTGCTTCCGACCCAGCCGGAGAAAACGAGGGTGGGAAGCACTGACAAAGAACACGGCTGTGCCTACAAAAGCAGGGAGGGGAGAAAAGCTTCAGTCGGCTCCTGGCTGTCCTGCCCTGCTGCAGCCCCGGGTAATGTTCCTGCGGAGCTCCTGCCCCGCAGATAAGCGAAAAGCCGGGGAGAGGCTGTGCCTAAGAAGAAAGGGGAGGCTGGCTGGCTCCAGCTGAGCGAGTTTCAGCGTGTCTGATCTTCTCCAGCCCCTCTCAAAAGCAGTGTCCGAGCAGGAGCCCCGGCAGGCAGAAGCAGGCTGTGCAGCACAGATGATTTGGAGAGGGATCTGCATGTGAGGCTCTGAGGGAGAGTGACGGGGTAAACCCATGCTCTCCCCTCCGGGGCCCCTCTATGCTCCCTCTCTCCTGACCCTTCTTGCTAGTCCTGCTTTCATCCCCTTTCATCACTCCTGAGCCTCCTGCGCTCACAGGGATGACACAAGTGCAGTGTGGAAGGCAGAAAGGCAGCATTTAAAATGCTGTTGTCATTTCACATCCTGAGTTTAGGCAGTGTGGTTGCTTCCTCGAGGTGCACAGGAGGTTTTGAATACTCTCAGTGTGGGAACAAGGATATGGGAGATAAAGATTCCCTTGCAGCCTTGAGACACTCCCACACAATGACCAATGTATGGGAAGGTTTGATAGTATTACTCAACTGATTAATACATTTTAAATCTTGTTAACGAAGACACCACAATTCACTCCCAGTCTCCTAATCATTTCCAATCCACTTCTCCCAACTCATTTTTTTTTTCCTACTGTCTTTATTCAGACCCTGAAGTAAAGCTGCCACTTTCTAACTGGGCCAGCTGGTTCTGCTGTGGGATCTGTTGTGTGTGAGCAGACTGAGCCTGGCACGTGCAGCAGCCCTTTGTGGTTTTGCATTCAGTTCTGCCATCACGAGGGGCTTTTCCCCAGTTGCTTCCCAGTTTCATGTGTCCTGTCAGCAGAAAGCAGGTCTGTCCTGCCACCAGGCAAGGTTTAAAGGGTTCACAAGGTTGAGGATCTCCCCTGTACCAGCCCCCATGGTTTCATCCCATCAGTCTCTCCAGAGCCAGTGCTTTTCATTGTAGGAGGCTGGTCCTGTTTGGACACAAGGGACTGATTCACACTCATCCCCTGCCCTCTGGAAGTTGCCTGGGATTATTCCAACCTCTTGTTTCATTGAATCTGGTTCTATCAGCCAACAGCTTCTCAAAAAATCTTCCAAACACAGTCAGGAGGGGAATGACAGTGTATTGCTTCTGGAAAGGAGGAGCAGTGGCTGCTGTTGCATCAGGTCCTGCAGGGCTGGAGAAGACCATCCTTTAACATGACCTGAAGGGATTTATTCTGCTCACAACTCACCTGTCACAGGGAGCAGCTGCCTTCTCGTGAGGAAGCTGCTTTGATCCCAAGGCTTTCCTTTTCTCATGAGGAAAGCCTTGGGATCATAATTATAGAGTTTGGGAGTTTAGAAAAATGTGTGTGAGCCTGGCCTGGTGCGAAGAGCTCTGCAGACACTTCTATTTCTCTGTGTGTTCCTTCTGCTGACCAGCCTGCCGGAGGGAGCCTGGTGCCTGCCCCACAACAGAGACCCCTCCAGCCCTGGGAGCAGAAACAATTGGACTTCTCTCTGCCTGTGAGGAGGAACCTGTGTGGTCCAGGCACTCTGCAGGCACAAGCTCTGTCCAGGGCTGTGGCTGACCCTTCTTTCTCCTGCTCTGAGCAGCCCTACGGGTTCAGCTGTGTTAACACAGAGGGCAGGGGCTTCATTCAGCTCAAGCTGTCATTGTGGGAAGTGGCCAGGTCCGCTCCTCCTGTGGACATTGCCACCTCCTGGTTTTTGTTTCCCAGAAGTGTCTGAGTGGTCCCTTGGCTGCTGGGGCAGGGGATGGAGCAGACCCCAAAGGACTGAGTGCTGTGGGGAGGCTGTTCTCATCCCTCGTGCTGCACTGCCCTGATGCCTCTGCTCTGGCTCCGAGAGGATCCTCAGCTCTGGAGTGCCCTCACGAGGGATCTGCAGAGCCTCTCCTCAGCCTCAGCATAACTGCACAGCCCAGCTACAGCAGCAAGAGGCCAGTGGGATGCCTGCCACAGCTTAGCCCCCTCCCTCTTCAACTTTGAAGCTGCATTCTTTGAGCCTTTTCATCGCAGGCTCCCAGATCCACATCCCACAGGCTGAAGCTGAGCTCCTTTGTGTGGTGCCTTGGACGGCTGCTTCCCCTGCAGTGTCGGAGGTGGGAAATAAAAACAGATTCAAGCTCCCAGTATCTGCAAATCTCAATTACAATGGAGGTTTTGTGGGCCAAAATGTGGCCCTGAAGGAGCAGCCCTGTGGCGGGGGAGCCTGTGCACGGAGCTGCAGGAGGGTTAAGCTGCAGATGAGCTCACAGGGGTTAAAGCTCAATAGGAGATATGTGGCTGAACTGGGCTCACTCTTCCTCTTGTGCCCTGCCTTCTTCCCACTCCAGCCCGTGCTGGTGCAGGAAGGTGAGCAGAGATGTGGCAGGCAGGGTCCTGTGCCGGGGTCGGGGATGCAGAGATGTGCCACACAGAGGATGTGCCACAGCTGGGCAGCACTGCCCAGGCCACTGGGCTCTACCTGCTGAGGATGACCAAGTTACACAGGCTTGCAGGACAGCAGCACATCCACAGGGACAAACAGAGCTAATTTTGTGGTGCAGCAGTCCAGGCTTATTGCATACAGGTAAAACTTTATAAAATGAAAACCTTGCTGCCTTTGTAAAATCATGGCCCAGGCCTGTTACTCTGGCTGGAGAAGGACAGTGAGAAAAGTCCAGGAGGAGAAAAGCCCAGGAGAAGAAAAACAATTCGTTTTTACCCATGTAAATGTAGTATCAACAGGAGCAAGAAAGTTAAACAACAGATGGAGAAAAACAGCAATATATCTGCACCTGGTATTTTTCTGAATGCCTGAATGCCTATGCTACAGGTGACCAAAGGCAGTATATTGTAGCTAACAATAGCCAATGAATCTACTGTGATATTTTGGTAGGCAATGAGTATGTAACTCAAATTATAACATCCAAAGGTCTATAAAAAGAAGCTGCTTTGTTTAATAAAGGCTTTTTTGCACATTGTCCAAGGCACAGTCTGTATGTGTCGTGTCTGCTCCAGCAGTGACACAGGCTGCCCTTCCAGGACTGGTTTTGCCCCTCGCAGTTGTGCTCCTGTGTCATTTTCAAGGCGATTTTTTGGAACGTTGAGCACCTTGTGGCAACACATCCTGCAAGAACTGCTGCTGCAAAGGTTGGGACTTAAAAAAGGGAGGAGTTGAGAAGTGGGGTGCATTGTTGAATAGTGTCACCCAGTGGTGTCCCTCGGCAGGGTTCTGCAGCCGCTGTGCCCCAGGAAAGCACGTGCTGGAGCACAGGAGCTTCCACATCAACTCACAGTCTGGGAAGAAGGGAACTGGAATCCCTGTCTGGGAGAAACCTTACTGGGGGTCCTGCTTCTCCTCAGCAGCAGCAGCAGCTCAGCCTGGTTTTGGAGCAGGTACAGGGATGGTGATGCTGCTCACAACACAGATCACAGTGAGCACATTACCTAGGGAAAACCACCAGTGCACCCTCCTGCCCCTGAGTTTATCCCCTCGCTGTTGGATTCATGGGCAAGACTTTAAAAAAAGCATCCAGTGGTTTTTGCATCCAGCATCCCTGCTCCTGGGGGCACTGGGTTTTCATGCAAATCTTTGGGGTAGGACCAAATCTTGTCCTGTGGCATCAGACAACAGGAGATGAGTGTTTACTTCTAGCAGTCAATCACATGAACATCTGTGTGAAGGCAGGTGCCAATGTTATGAATATTGTTGTCAGGGGACTGAAGAAAATCCAAACTAACAGGGTAAATCCTCTTTTTTTTTTTTTTTTTTTCCCAGCCCTTCCACTGTTTAGGCTAGAGCTAGGCAAAATAATTCATCACGAAAGTAAAACTTTGTGTGTGCTGAGGTGGTGGAATATCAAGTGGAACCAATCTGTTGAAATGAGAAATATTTGCTTTTTGTATTTATAAAACACTTCAGTTGTCAGTGGATTTCAGTTTCATTTATTATCATTAAGTATTACACAAACCCCAGTGTATTTCAGCCTGGATTGAATCCAGCAGCTCCTTGGGGGTTTGTTTTTAATTTTGCCTCAGTTGAAAAAGCTGCAAATATTTGCCCCAAACAACTGAGAAAAATGTTGTTTAGAGTTTTTCCAGGAGAAGCAAATATTCACTTTGTTTGCATGGCTACAGCCCTGACCTAAATTAAACTTTGTCCAATACCATGATCTCTTTAGCTTAATGAAAATAGCTAAGAAAAAATAATGGAATACAGTAAGACTCCAGCCTCACTTTGCTGGCTTCTTTCACAATCTCATCATTTATTTTTTAAATAGAAGTCCCATTTCAGAAGCAAGCAGATGCTTTGTCTTTAAAGAGCCATAAAAATATCTCCATGTTGGAAGAGCCTGGGTGGGTGACACTTCCAGCAAGGGGGAGCTGCCTTTGCATCCCTGGGCTATGCAGTGCAAGCACAGCGTGCAGAACGGAGAGAGAGAACATGAGAACAGAGATTTCCACCAGAACATTGGCACAGCACGATGGATGCTCTGCTGGTCCTGACACCAACACCCACACTGAACCGTGCAGAGCAGGACACTGTGTTTTCTCTCACCAAAGTAGTGTAAGCAACAGAGAGGAGGGAGAGGAGGAAGCCACCTGTATCTTGTACCAAACCGTGCCCTGGGCTCCAGCAGGCAGTGCTCACATTCAGCCCAGTGCTCGTCACGGTTAAAGCCCCAGTGGTCTTGTCTTCACGTCCCCAGCCAACCAAAAAGTCTGTTCTTTGGCTAGAACATGAACAAATAACCCTCCCTCTTCCTTCATTTTGTCCCCTCCTCCAAGTTAAGGGCCACTAATCTCCTGAGACAGGTCAAGGCACATGGCAGGGGGAAGGAGGAGAGGGGCTGTGGATTTCGGGTGCAGGGCTGAGCCTCCCCGAGCCATCGGTGGGGCAGATAAGCAAGGCACCGTCGGCAGGAGACCCATCCAACAGCAGGGTCCAGCTGCTGTTAGGAGCACACCTCGGGGCTCTGGCCACCTCGGTCCCTAGGGTTTGGCAGAGCAGCCTCCCTCCTCGATGCTCTGCACCGGGTGGATGGGTAGGACCAGGTGGGAGATGCGGCTCCAGAGCCCGCTCAGCTTGTCAGAGTCCATGCGGTCGTGGGAGCTGGGGGTGCTGCCGCTGGTGAACTTGGCCCAGAGGAAGTCCCGGACCCTCTCCTCCACCTGCCGCAGGCTGATGTGGCTCTCCAGCACGTCCTCCTCCAGCAGCACCGTCAGCAGCAGGGCCACGTCCTTGAAGGCGGCGCTCTCATGGTCGCAGTACTTGTAGAAGATGAGGGTGGCCCCGGCGGGCAGCAGCTCCAAGCGGTGAACGACGGCGGCGCGGCCTGCGGCCTGGAAGGCCGAGCTCAGCTCCGAGTCCAGCTGCAGCTTGGCGCGGTCGCTGTGGAGCCCGGCCACGGCCCCGCCGTCGATGAGCAGCGTGCTGCCGTGCAGGGCGGCCGAGTAGGAGTCGGCCAGGCGGGCGCTGAGGCAGCGCAGGGTGCGCTCGGCCCCGCGCGCGGCCGTGAGGGTGACGACGGCAGGCTGCGAGTGCCGCGACGCGTTCAGGTGCTTCTGCAGGAACTTGCGCCCGCGCAGCCACAGGTCGGGGCGCTGGCCCGGGAAGTCGTGCTGCAGCCGCTCGAACTGCGACAGGAAGGCCTCCACCGTGGGGTTCTTGCGGGGCTGCTGCGAGCTGGAGGTTGGGCTGCCGAAGCAGAATATGCAGAAGCCGAGCACCACGAGGCCCACGATGACAAGCCCTGTTCAGCAGGAGAGAGACACGAGACAGGGAACAGGAGTCAGTGCCTGCAGTGGAGCTCCAGGGGCTCTTCTTCCCCTCTCAGACCTTCCCCCCTGCACCAGCAAAGTGGAGCAGGCTTGATGCCTTAAGTTTTAACATTTATATTGTTCCCAACCCTGCAGTGCCCAGTGTAACTCTGCAGTTCCCTGGAGCTCGTTCAGTGCTGTTCTCTCATGCTCACACTGACATAACAAAGCCTCTCCAGCTCGCTCTCCAAGGACACCCAGACCCTCCTGGGCCCAACAACTGCAAACCTTCATCTTGGGGACAGGGGGGCAAGCTTGGGCAAATTCCATCCTTGCCTGGCTTCTGCTTGGGGAATTGATGCTGCTATCAAAGTGTGAAGAACTTGGGAGCTGGCATTGTCCATTTTGGGATGCACTGAGGCAGGAGCCTCTGGAGCCCAGAGTGTGACCTCTGAAGGCCTTTCAAATCAATCCCTCCTTTATTCCTTTATTCCTGTCTGGACTCTGTTTCTAGGGAGCCATTTAAGGCATGAGGCTGGCCAGGAAAGGCGAAGGTGCTGCTGGCTCTGCATTGTGACTCCCACTCCAGCACACCAGGCTGCAGCTCTGGGGATGAGGGCAAGGCTACAGCTTTGTGCAAACCTTCCTGAGGGAATTGCAGCTGCCCACCATCTTTCTTCTCTTTCCCCCTCCTCTGTTTTCTTTAGGGTTTGTGGCTGTTCAGAGCACCACCTGTGGAGGTGTCTGACCCAGGTAAAGTGCTGTGTTCACTGCCCTCCTCCACATCGTGAGTGAACAAAGGCCACCGTGCTTCTGCTCAGAAAACGCATGGCAGCAAGGTCCAGACACAATGGCTTGTGTCCCTCTCCATGGCAAAGCAGGGTCTCTTCCTAACAGGAGAAATGTGTGATGCAGGTCAGCATCACTGCTCCTGCCTAGAGCCCCATGCCAGAGCAGGGCTGGGGACCCTCAGCACAGCAGTAGCCCCCCAGACCTCCCAGGACATCCCAGGGCACTCACAGCACGATGAACACAACATGCCAGCTTTGGAGGCTGAAGAGCTGGAGGGAAAGCTGCTACCATGGGCTCAAACTGAGCCTGTATTGAAGGGGATGTTTTTTTCTCTCAAACCCTCAGAAGAGGCTGTGAAAGGTCCCGAGAGAGAAGAGTAATTTAATTAAATGTGCTGCATTACTTGTTCCTGGAGGATCAGGGCCTTCTGGTCGATGAGTAACATGCAAGGGAAGCTTCTTTTCCTCACCTTTCCACAGGAGGGACTCTTTGGCCTTCTCCTGCTCTGTGTTTTGGGTGGTGACGTTCTGCGGGCGAGACTGAGTCTCTGGGTTTGGGGCTGTGTCCCCTGCAGTAAGAGAAAAGAAACACGCCACTCACTGCTGAGGGAACAGGTAAGTGGAGCTGTAGTAAGAAAAGCAGAAGCTCCCAGCTGAGAGAGGAGTTAGGAGTGAATACTGCTGTGGGTTAATGCTGCCCTGAGCCTTGGCTCTCTCCTTTTGGGCTGGGCGAGGAGGACAACGCAGAGTGCAGTGTGGCTTCATGCCTTTCAAAGCACAAGAGGAGCCAAAGAAGAGAGAAAGAGAGAAGCCAACTAATTTCTTGTATATTCTTTCCTGCTTGACTCCAGAAAAGTGAAGATGGCTACTAGAGATCTCACCCAGCTACTAATTAATGCCTATGGGAAGTGTAGGCCTGGGCACAGAGGAAGAGCAGCAGTGTGCAGCCACCAGCTCACCTTTTGGTCTTTTCCTTAACGTGTCTCGGGACTCTCTCTCCTGTGTTTCCTGCTCTCTGGGCGCCTCTGGCTCCCAGTGTGGGAGAGTGGCACTCGAGCTCTTCTCAGCCAAGAGGCCGCTGGGGACATCTTCCACCCCAGTCACATGCAAATCTGTCATTTCACTGCCAGAGCTCCACGCCTTGCTTGCTGGTAAAGCATCTCCCTCTGCTCTGTGGAGGCTTTCACGCTGCCTGGCTGTCTCCTGGTGCTCCTGTGCTTCCTGCACAGGGCTGCCTCCTTTGCTGCCCACGTCACCATGGCCCAGCCCAGCTGTGGGGAACAAAATTCACAGATCCCTTTTAGCCCAAGAACCAACAACTCTTTCTCCTGCTCCGCCTCCTCTAAGCCAAGGCCCAAGTCATCAGGCCCAAGGGTGGGGAGAAGAGACTCACCTTCATCCAAGTCCTGTTTTTCCAGGGGTCTTTCTGAGACACCTTCTCTTGTCTTGTCAGATTCTTCTGGCAATGCTTCAGCTTCCTGGGGAGCTTTCTCCTCTACTGTGGGACCAACTACACCCAAGAGCACTGCCTCTCTCCCATCAGCAGCTGATTCACACACTGGAGAGTCCTCCTCTGGTTTGCAGGATGTCTCAGGCCACCTGCTTGTCACTTGGTGCCCAAGTGCTTCCTGGTTGGGCTCCTGCTGCTCAGGGGTTTCCTTGATGGGCTCCTGCTGCTCAGGATTTTCCTGGGTAGGATCCTGCTGCTCAGGGGTTTCCTGGGTAGGATCCTGGTGCTCAGGAGTTTCCTGGTTGGGCTCCTGGTGCTCAGGGGTTTTCTTGATGGGCTCCTGCTGCTCAGGGGTTTCCTTGATGGGCTCCTGCTGCTCAGGAGTTTCCTGGGTAGGATCCTGCTGCTCAGGGGTTTCCTGGGTAGGATCCTGGTGCTCAGGAGTTTCCTGGTTGGGCTCCTGGTGCTCAGGGGTTTNGTGGTGCTCAGGAGATTCCTGGGTAGGATCCTGCTGCTCAGGGGTTTCCTGGGTAGGATCCTGGTGCTCAGGAGTTTCCTGGGTGGGCTCCTGCTGCTCAGGACAGTCTGCTGTGCTCATCACCTCACCCTGGGCTGCTCCAGCTGTTGGGATCAGTGTTCACAAGCCCAGTGAGCCACACAGGAGTCAAGAATGCCCAGTGCTTTACCACCACCCACACAACTCCCAGTCCTGGCACTGCAGAAACATTTACCCCCAGTAAGACAGAGGAGAGAACAGAGTGACCAGAAGTGAGAAAAACTCTTGGGTTGAGATGCAGACAGCCAAGTGAATGGAAGGAGAGAATCAGGATGCAAAGGCAATCGCTCACCATCTCCTACAAGCAGATTGATGCCAGGCCAGACTCCCAGCAATGGCCACCTTGGAAGCCACCCTCTCCTCCCTTTCCTCCTGTGCCCCAGTTTTTGTTGCTGAGGGTGATGTTATATTGCATTCAGTAACCCTTTTCTCACCTTGGGTCCCTGCCCAATCTTCTGCCCACCCCAGGGTATTGGCTGGGCAGGGGCAGAAGATGGATGCTGTGCCAGCACTGCTCAGCAGGGAACAGCCCAGCTCTGTTTTCAACATTCTTTTCTCTAAACCCACAAATCCAAACCACAGCACTTACGTGCTAAAGCTAACTCAATCCCAGCTTATGCCCTAGGTGGGGTGGGCAGGCAATTCCTTCATCAGGTGGTAGATATGTTACCACATCTCCCACAGACAGTGGGTTTCCACAGACAGTGATGGATTTAAAGAATTCCTAAGGCTGTTGTTGAGTACAGTTATGCCTGACTGTGAACGATAATTCTGCTCATGCTCTGTCTCTGTTTCTGTTTCTGTCCTGGAGCTGCTCTCCCAAAGAGCTATGGCAACATTTAATTAGAAACAAACACTGGAGCATGATTCAATAGAGAGATGCTGGGACTGAACAGCATTTGTGACATATTCTGACTCTAACAGAACCAAAGTGCAGCTCAAATTTCAGGCACTATTTGTGAAAAATTGCTCATGAATGACCAAGCACTACAGTGACATAAACAATTATGCTATAATGAGAATAAACACTGATTAAAAGGGCAAGAAACTCCCTTCTAACTTGAAACCAGAGAAAAAGCTGCACTTGTCACTTGTCAGAACATGATTTTTACATTCTGTGTTGCTGATTCTTACAGTAACACTTCTGACTGTGTAGGACAGACCTGAGCTGGTGATGGCATCACCGTATCACTGACACTCGTAGGTACTAGTCAGAACAAGGCTCCCACAGAATGGAAGTACACGGTAGAAACTGAGGCATGAGGAACTTGGAGATAATCTGGGCACAAACTACTCCTGCCCTGCTTCTTCCAGAGTTTTACCAACCACAGGTGGTGGAAAACTGGCTTATTATTTAAGCATCTGAGGATGGCAAGCACTAAGATGTAGGGAAGAAAACTCTTCCAGTTTGGATCTCTCTCTTCAGCATTCCTTGTGCTGCCACCTCAGACACAGAGTCTACACCTGCTGCAAATCGGAATCAAAAATGAAAGTAACTTGTTCATCTTCCACCCTTTAAAACATGATGGCAACTTGCTTTCCTCGGCCTGGAAAAGATGGGATTCTTTTACTGGGTTATTTTTCTTTTGCACAGGTTTCCCATGTCACTGCTGAAAACTTGTAGCAAAGGGATTTTCCTAGCAGATGGAGTAAGCGCGGGATTCACTCACCCCCAGGCAGATCCGTGCTTGGATTCTCTTCCATTTTCCTTTTCCCCTGGAGCTCTGCAGGGTTTGGTTTCACTTTCCCCAGCGTTCACACGGAGCTGTATCTGCCTGCTGTTGGAAGGGCTGAGCGAGTCCTGCGCCCCTCACAGACACCATCCCGTCCCGGCCTGGGCAATTACGCGCACAATTAATAATTACCGCGACGCCCGCAAACCTGATAAGCAGAAAGACGGGAGCAGTGATTCACGGGGGAGGAAGCTCCTCCTCCACCATTCCCAAGGTGAAAATGGGCGGATGTCACCCATAACCATGAACCTTCAGCCCGCGGGCTGTCAGCTCCTCGGCTTCCCGTCGGTCCAGGGGTTACAGCAGAGCGCATTACCCTGGGACATGCCAGGGGGTGAGGCACTGCCTTCTCACCCCGGCGGACTCCGCCGTGCTCCCGGCTCGCCAGGCTGCCCCGTGTGCTTTTGGGCACCTGGTAGCTGGCAGCCGGGCCGGACCGAGCCGAGCCGGGCCGAGTCGAGCCGGGCCGGAGCGATGGCTGTGCCCCTCGCAGCCGCCGGCTCCGGAGCGAAGGGCCGGGAGATGATGGGGCAGGACCGACCCGCGGGCTCGGCGTGCCCTGGCCGGGGGCTGCGAGAGGAGAGCCGCAGCCTGACTCCTGCACCCCTCCAGACACACTCCTGCCCTGCCTACAGCGCTCTGGGACAGGCACGGCCGGAGCCGGCTGCTGGTGTAAAAGCCGATGGCTTTCGCAAGCACAGCTAAGGCGGCGTGGAAAAACTTCCAAGAAACTTTCCCCGCTGGAAAGCGGCCCGTGCGCTTTTCTGTACAGAAACCTCCAGCGCAGCCTCCTGAGCAGCAGTTCGGCTCAGGGGGACACCCTGTCCCCCAGCACTGCCCCCAGCACACGGTTCGGGGTGCGGGGAGCAGTCGCTGCTCCCCCGCCCGGCTCTCGTCCCTCCCGTTCCCGATGCTGACGCTCCCGCAGGAGAAGGAAGTCAGCAGAACAAAGTGGAGTCGGACGCTTACCCAGGCAGGTTCCGAGCCGGTCAGGGCGGCGATCAGAAGCAGAGGGGTGGCAAGAGGAGGCCAGCGCCGGCCTTTCCCCTTGCCCTCCCTGCCAGAGGCCCTTCGGTGGCAGGACACCAGCGCACACCCTGGATCCTCCGCTGGAAGCGTGCGCTGAACTCTGCCCTTCCCCGGCTCCCGGCAGCCTGCCGGGAGCTGTAGTTTTCCTTCCCACAGTCGTTCTCGGGAGCGTTCATGAATCAATAATTTCCCTATTTTGGCTGTATTTCTACGACTCTGCGGTTGTGCGATGTCCTTCGGGCTGCCGCCTGCATTCGATAACAGTGTTGCGGATTGAAACAAGGAAACCACAGGGAGGAGGGAACTGGATTGAGAGTCCATTTAGGAAAGGTACTACAAGAAAAGCAACCCAAACGCGTAGGTAGCAAAGCCCAGACTCTGCAAATGTCACACTGCCAATGCAGGGAGGCTGGGGAGGATGTCAAGGGGAGGGTCTTCAGCATCAGCCTGGAGGGAAAGGGATGTGGAGCCCACCCAGTGTCCTCTGAAGTGGTCCCAAGCAGGGAGAAGGTCTCAATCAAATATTGTCAGCCCCCGACCTAATTCACGCAATGCTTCTCCAAAAAATTATGTTCTAAGTTGTGGTGCCTGCACAGTGGCATGTGTAGGCATGGGTATGTTCCAAGCCCCTCCCTATTCCCCCTGCCCAGGACACATTTCATGGAAAGCAGCAGCATGGAGCACGCCAGGGGAAAGACATGAGCTCAAGGAGCAGCAGAACTCAGACAGCAACCCACTGGAACTCGGCTTGCTGCCTTTTCACCAGCATCCCCAGAGCAGCCCAGCAGCAAATGGCTGTGACAAAACACAGGGAAAGGCAACTGAAACAGTGCTGGTGATGCCTTAAATGGCTCCCTAGAAACAGAGACTAGACAG
>VZRF01013945.1:603320-615270 GCA_013396875.1 Vireo altiloquus
GCGGTTGAGGGCGCGGTGCGGCGGCGCGAAGCGGGGCGGGCGGGCGGCGTTCCCCTCGGCCGGTGTCGGGACGGGACCGGCGCTGGGAACAGCGCGGGGTCTCGGTGAGGCTGCTGCTCCTGGAGGACTCGCAGGCCGGGGCCCGCTGCGCTTGAACTGAGTTGCAGGCTCTGGCACTCACCCGTTTCTCCTTTCAGCGGACGAGCATCACTTTGGGACCCCGGACTCCCTGACGCGGCCCCCTATAAAGGCGTACAGGTCGCCAGGTAGGCTTCATCTCTCAGGGGTCACAGTCGGCCCGAGTGCCCCAAACGCAGGGAAATGGGGTTTATTGGGTTCTGGCTCCTTGGCAGTGGCACCGTGGCACACAGGCGAGGAAATCCCGCGGTGTGCCATGCCCAGGGGATGGAAGGAGGGCAGTCCTTCGGGGGATCGGGGCGTGCCGAGCACGCCGAGGCCCTTAGGGCGCTGCTTTTCATAGGGCATCACTCGGAGCAGTATTTTATCTCAATCCCTCCATTGCTGTGCTCCTTGCAGGGAGCAGCATTGTTTGTGAGGAAGTGCACAGCTGGGGCTTCTCCTTCCTCTGAAACACCAGGCGTGCTCTGGGCCTTGCTCCAGGACACTGGGCTGGACAAGCTGCTGTGTTAGCGCTGTGTGGCACCTACTTGTTGCTTTAGTTGATGAAACCTGTGTCTTTCTCAAAACTACAGAAATATGCTAACTCACTGTAATACAGTCGTGTGGCTTTAGCCCGTCATTCCACCAGGAAACTGTGAATAATTTGTACTTCCTTCCCCTTTACTCTGTTTTGGAGTGTGTACGTTATCAGTGTGTGGCAGTGCTCAGGGATGAGTTGGACTAGCCTGGGGCTGTTCTCCATTCCCATCTCTGTTCTTGTCGCCAAGAATTGCCTGCCCATATTCTGCTCCAGAAGCAGAATTTCCAGGAGGCATGGAAGAAATCTTACCTTGAGGAAGGAAGAGCAAGGTTATGAGTATTTAGGAAAATACAGAGGTTTGTGTGTGAAAAAAGCAGTGGCAAGCTCCTGCTCTCACATGGTGGCTAACAGGGTATAATAGGCTTAGTGTTTGAAACGTGACTGTGCTGCTTCAGGAGGTACAGCTGAGGGTTGGGTTTTTAATTAGATGTCTCTAAAAATGAGGCTCCTTTCCCTGCCACCGTCCCCAGCACTTAACAGCTGTATTGGATTACAGTTGCAACAGGTGTAAAAGAAGAGACTGATTGTTTATATAGAAGCAGAGGAGTAGTTTCGCCCCTCACAGTCCCCCCATCTGTAGATGTGCAATGTTGTGCTTTTCCTGCACAATTTAGGGGATGGTCTGTGAGGCAGGGAAATAAGTAGGGTGGGTTGTTGTGGGAGCATAATTGTCCTGCTTCCCTGAGAACAGAATGGAAGCAAAACCACACCTTGAGAATCTGGTTTCTGCTAAGAGGTTTTAAATACAGGTTAGGAAAATTGCTTGGGGGGCTGAAAAGCTTTAAGAGCTTTAAGAAGAGCTTGAAGGATTTTAAGAGCCTAAGAACCACTGCCTTGAATCAGGCAGCTTCTAGATCAGTGAGCTGAAGATACATGGTAGCAATCTCCATGGAAGTTGTCTAAATAAACCTTTTTACAACTTCTAAGAAATCTTTGAGATACAAAGAGTACTGATTGATACCAAGAAGGGGAGAGGAGTTAAGAGTAGAGACTGCCTGAGTATCCCTCTTCAGATTCATAGATCTTTTTGGTCTTCTGGTCACAGTTACTAGGCAGATTTTCCTTGTAAGACTTGGTTGCTTAATGAAATGTTATGGATATGTGGTTTGGCATTCCTAAAAATAAGATAATGTGGTGAGTATCTGTGTTCTGAGCTTTGTGGGAAATCAGTCACTTAACAGTTTTTTAAGATGGATTTAAAACACGGGGACCCATTCAGTGTGTGCAAATACTTTACTGTTGCACCTGTGAGTTACTACAGTTTAAAATTTCCAGCTTTTTTCCCATTTTTTGTGGTTTGGGTGGGCTCAGTGGTTTTGTTTTTCTCCACTGTATGTTTGACATACACTGGTGTGCTGAAACTGCCAGAACACGTTAGAAAAAGGCTGTTTTCTTTGTTGAAGTAAAATCACTAAACACTAGGTGGCAAGCTATGCATTGCCCTTGGCATATGGTAAAAGAGCTACAGAAACACATTAAACCCCAGGAGAATCCTGGGCTGTTCAAAGAGTAAAAGGGCCACAAGTGAATGTTAGAAACAAGTTTACTGATTGTATTCTTGCCTTTGCTGTTTGCTCTGCTGATGCTTGATAGCTGTGCCATGGTCTCTGTCCCCCTGCTGCCCTACAGCTTTTTATTCTGTACCTGAGCTTGTTCTTCTGAGCCCCTTGATGCTGGGATTGCACTTTATCCTTTCCTGTGTTTGGCTTCCCAGGCTGACCTTTGCTCCGTGGCCTGTGCCGCTCCACGGGGCTCTGTTCTGTCTGTCTGGCTGCATTCACTGAGCTGAGTTTGCCAGGTTTCCCAGCTCAGTGACTCTGTGATTTGGCAGCCTGGTGGAAGATGTTGCTTTAGGTTCTTCCCAGCTACCTGAGGGGTGAAATTAGGTTGCTGTTAAGGATTAGGAGAGAGCGAGGCCTGACTGAAGGATGGCCTGGACTACGTTAAAAGGGGACTTGTTTTCTATATTTGCTTCTGTCTCTTTTCCCCTCTGCCCAATGCTGCATGGGACAGCACAATTATCGTTTGTAAGTTGAGTGTCCAAAGCTGTGGGAAAACCTCTCTGTACTCCCATGGTGTGTATTTACTGGTTTGCACTGAATCCCCTCAGTGTAAGCAATTTCTTGGCTCCTAGTATTCATGCTTTTAAGCCAAGAACTCCTAAAAATTTATTTTCTTTTAAAGAAGTGTGTGGTGGTGTAGGCAGCTGTATTTGTAGTGAACTCAAATTTACCATAAGCATTTCAAGTCTTAGCTGCTTTTTGGGTTTTTTTTTAAGAGAGTAACTTCTGGGAGTTCACAACTTGAAAAATGACTGATTTAGATCATAAGTGTTCTGAAACTACATCTTGGTCCTTCAGATTGATGATGTTGCCAATCCTCTCTTTGTTGTTTTTTTTTGCTCCTGACAGGTGGTACTACAGTTCACTTTGCTGAGAATCCAGTAAAGGAAAATGCAAAGGCTTGTGACAGTAACGAAACTGAGAAACCAAACCTTTATACACCATTAAAAGGTAACACCTTTTATCAGTACTTCTTCCATGGTGTAACAAATGATTGCTTAAATGTACTAAAATGACAGCCATTCAGTTGTGTTAGAAAAGGGGGAGTTTTTGAGCTGAAATCTGAATGGATTATTGGGTTTTTTAAAAAAATAAATTTTCAGTGTGTACTCCTGCCTGAGCCAAAGTAAAACTGGTTGTAGTGTGATGTTAATCTGCCTGGGTGTAAAACCTTAAGGTTCATGAAAATGCAGATTCCAACTTTGATAAACACCCAACTGTGTGGTTTTGGAAAAGCAAAACAAAGAAAAGAGCAATATCATACCTGCTTCAAAAAACTGTGATGAGAGTGGATCTTTAATTCCCTCGGGCAAAGAAAACTAAAACTGTTCTTTTTCTAAAAAGGTGAGTTATCTTTGACTCTAGCAGGGGGAAGCTGACTCTGCCAAGTGATTTCAAGGTGAGGGAGCACTTTGCTCCTTGCTCAGAGATTTCTTGATGTGTATTACAGGAGCGATGGGGAGGTACCAGGAGAGAAAAATGGGATCGTTTTTAGCCACAGGAGGTAGTTATGTGTCTGTTTAAAAGAAGACATAAGAATGATTTGTCATATTGGCAGAAGCAGGGTGAAGGGCCTTTGTGACAGATAACAGTAGCTTTCTCCAGCCCAGAGGGGTCCGAGAGGCTGTTCCTGTGCTGCAGGCCTGGTTTGGCAGCACAGCACATCCTCCTGCCCCAGGAAGCTTTGAGGATTTCATAGAGCTGGAAGCATGTATGGCTGCTCTGTCTTATTCTCACCTCTGATGTGGTAACTGGGTTCTTCCATTTCTGCTTTGCTTTCAGAAATAAAGGCTGACTTCCTTGAGAAAAATCAAGGGTGCTACTCGACTTCTACACCACAGAGTAAGTAAAACAAGAGAACCTAGTCTTTCCCTGTCATTAGATGGAAAGGACAGAATTATTTTCCTTTCCTCTGCTTCTGGTTTTTCTTGTGCCCTGGGTCTCTGGAGGAGACAGATTCAAACAGAAGCTGGAGAAGGCAGCACACTCCAGTCAGAGCATTTCTGTGAGGTTATTCAACTTGCTGACCCCAGAAAATGCTCCACTTTCTCTTTTATTTTTCTATCTGGAGTTGGCTCAGGGGACAGTAAGTGCAGAGCATGTAGCAGAGGCATTGTGGGGCTGAGCTGAGGAAGGGAACAAATCCTTCACGTTTTGGCCATGCTGAATGTTAGTTTGTACACAAACCTTCCCTTTTATCCTTTCCCTGAGAAGTGGTGGCTTGCTCTGATTGAATTAGTTGTTCTATACCCCTGGAAAGGAGCAGCATTTTTCTTTGCTGGCAAAATCCAGACTTCTCATCTAACGACCAGCTCCCAGTGTTTCAGGCTTTTGGTTGTTTTTGTGGGTTTGTTGGGGTTTTTTGGTTTTGCCTTTTTTTTTTCCCCCTGTTTGGAAGAGTACTTGAAAGAAGAAGAAAAAAAATATTCTGAATTCTTGGTAATGTCTTGGTGCTTGTTTCTGTCCTCAACAGGTATAGGTATAGATAACCAAGGTTTTATCAATCAGATTTCAGTCTGAAGAACCTGCAGGGGTTGTTTGGGGTTTTGTTTCTTTTTGGGTTTTTTTTTTTAAAACCATGGTGTCTTCAGGAAGAGCAGCTCATCTTGTGGTAGCTGTACATCTGTGAAATGCTTTTGAAAAATGAATTTATGCAGGGACTTCTCTCCAGTCTGGTACTTGTACTTTTCCATGCCACTCCGGGTGCTGCAGGAGTGATTATTGGGTGTGTTGGGTGAAGATTATTGTTGTGTACTGGGTGAAGAACTTTGGAAGATCACTTTAAACTTTGAAATCCTTGAGGTGTCTGCAGAAGTTACACTTTTCAAGTTAAGCTAAGACATAATTCACTTGGCCTTCGTGCAAATTGTGCTGTAAATAAGGCACAATTCTTAGGCAGAGTAGATCTGGTTTTAGACTGTTTATTGAATTATTTTTTTCTTTAGTGTATGAGTTACAGCTGTCGCCTAAATATGAAACCTAATCTGCAAACAGAGGTGCATTGTGAAGTATCACAGAATCGAGGTGATTTTGAGCTGTTAACTCTTAGAAGATTGAGATAAGCTTAGCCAGTGACAAGCTCCATGGCTGTGCCCTTTTGGGGTGGGGGGTTGAAATTACAGAATAGGGCAGTTCATTAAGCCAGTTAAGCCCCAGCTTAAACCAGAGCTGCTTTTAGCACCTTCTGCGATTACATTCATACAGAAACAAGGCTATAGAGTTTATTTCAGTGTCTTTAAATAACTCCTGCAGGGTATGTTTGTTCAATTTATTCTCAATAGTGCCATTGACAGCATCCTCATTTGGTTGTATGTTATTAAAGAGCCTTCAGCTTTGAACCAGTTGCTGTAGTTCACAAGGAGCCAGAAATTCTCCTGTCTTTTTGATTAAGTGGCTAAATGCAGAAACCATGCTGACCAAAAATTGCACAGTATATGTTCATACTGGTCTCTTGGGAAAGCTGTTCATAACACCTTATGGATAATGCCTCTTGTACTTTGCTGTCTGAGCCCATTTAAATAAAGAGACCAAAAGTGTATTTTGAAGTTGAAAGCTTGCATTTTGCTTTAAAAGCATAATTCATCCCAAGAAACTGACTGCTGACGAAGCAGGCCTCCAACCCAAGCTGCATGGAGAGGGAAAATAGGACTAGGCATTTAACATATTGCTTTGTTTCTGCTGTTCATATCTTGCATTATGTCGTTTCTCTAGTCTGTCCGTTAATTAAGTTTCCATTTTTTATGCCTCTCAAATTCTTGAGCAAAATCAGGAAACTTAACTGGGACATGGGATCCTTGTGAAGAAAATAACAGGTTGTTAAATCTCTTCCGTTTTTCACCTTGTACTTGAAATTGAATGTTACTTGCACAATTCTTCAAGAGTTGACAAATCTTTGGGGGTGATTTGTGGTGGAGTGGGGACTTGTGCTTTCTGTGCAGGATTGTCAGGATGGCTTGGGACCTGGATGTGGCAAACAGCAGAGATGGAGAGTTGCTCTGACAGCTGAGTGAGACCTCTTGGGCTGGTGGCAGGGGTGAATTTTCCTTGTTCAGGATTAATCTGTTGAGCAGAGGGGGCAATTGATGCAGAAAAGAACCAAAAACCCTGTACCTGACACAGGCCCACCTGGGATGAGGTGACAGCCTCACCTTAGCTCTGACTTAGCAGGACAGTGTTTGCTTCAGCAAGGTTACCCTTCCTGTAAGCTTTGTGGAATTTTGTCTGTAAAAGCAGAACTATGAACAGCTTTTCATTGAAAATAATGCAGTTTGGTGATTTCAGCTCCCTGCTGGAAGATTGGTTATAATTGCTGGCTTAGTGTTTTTCTCATGTTCCTTTCTTCATCTCTGAACAGGCAGAAGTAAATCTCGGAACCAGCCCAGTAAAGAGAAGCAGTCACAGCCTCTGGGCAAAAGTAAGCCTTCTGCTTTCACTTCTCTTTCGTGCTTGTGTAACTTTTAACCATTTTCATGCCTTTGCAAGCATTGCAGTTCTGGGGAGCTGCTGCTAGGCTGAGGGTCCATGCCAGAACACATGATTTGCTTGCTAGGACGTGTCATCAGCATGAAGGAGGGGAGGCTGTGGTATAATGAGTAACATTTTCACCTGAATTTAAGGTCTTTCATCTGTGGTGTTTACAAGATTAAACCTGAGGCAGGGCTAGTGGTGGTGTTATTTAACTATTGTTGTGTTGCTGTCCTGATAAAAGTCAGAGTATAAAAAGGTAGCAAAAGGAATGCAGTTCTTCCTGTTTCCTGGAAGATTGGTGTGCTTTGTCACTCATTTTACTGGGAATAGAATTGAGCCTTTTGCTTGTAGTACATGAAACAAGTGTTAATTTAGCTGTTCAAATATGAAACCAAATCAAAATACCTGATACTTGATGTGCACTGTTTGCTGTGTGTACTCTTTGCGAAGCTCACTGATCCAAAGGCCACAACGTTTTCTGATAGTGTTGACCACCAGTGTTTGAGATGCAAATACTGCTGCAGAAACCACTTTTATCCTTAGGGGAATAGGAAAGAGAAATAACACAGAAACCATTCTGGCCCAGCCAGGTTTCCTGCAGGGACGTTTTTATGTAGGAAAACCTTTGACCTTTTTCAGAACCATTTTAAGCTCGTAGTTTGGATTTTATTAAATCAAATGGTATATATGATGAACTTTAAGAGCTCCTTTTTCAGAAGAAGGTCTAATTTAGTCTCAGCCAATCTGGGTTGAAAAGAAAAAAATTTTCTTTTTTTTTAAATGCTATCACTTCACAAAATTGCTTAAGAAGTTCAAAACTGTGTTCTGGTTTGTTTGGGGTTTTTTAACTAGATCGTCTTTTCTGTGCTCTTCAACTACTGTACCAGTATTGAGAATGGGATGATTTCACTGTTTCCTCTTATTTTCCTTTCACTTGTTGACTTCTGGTGCCTTTTAAAACATTGTTTTCTTCTTGTTTGCTCCCTCTCTCCATAGATGGTGGCAAATCGCAGAATGGATTTCACAAGACGTGGACTTTGTTACTGGTTCTGTTAATTAGTGTCCTATTGCTTTATGTCCTGTGGAACGGAATTGGAGGTGGAACCTCCTCAAGAAGAGACGCTGAAATTCTGCAAGAGTTTCGGGCCCGGATGAAGAAACTAAAAGAGACTTACCAAAGTCAGGACCCCAACCTGTGGAGAAGAGCCCACGTGTTCCTCGAGAAACATCTCAACGCTTCCCGTGTGCACCTGGAGCCAGCTATCCTGCTGCTCACGGCTGCCCGGGAGGCTGAGAAGGCCCTGAGGTGCCTGAGTAACGAGATTGCCGACGCCTTTGCCTCCTCCCAGAACGCCACTGCCATCAGGATCAACGGCGTGGACAAGGCTGTGCTGGACAGTGACACTGTCAAGCTGGAGGTGGACACGGAGCTCAGCTCTGGCTTCCGAGAAGGCAAGAAGGTGGCAGTGGTGCATCGCTTCGAGTCACTGCCTGCAGGCTCCACCTTAATCTTTTACAAGTACTGCGACCACGAAAACGCAGCGTTTAAGGACGTGGCCCTTCTGCTGACAGTTCTCCTGGATGAGCAGTCGCTGAGAAAGAGCTTCACCTTTCAAGAAGTGGAGGAGAAAGTCAGGGATTTCCTCTGGGCAAAGTTCACCGATTCAGATGTTCCTAGTTCTTACAACGGCATGGACACAGATAAGCTGAGTGGACTGTGGAGCCGAATATCTCACCTGGTGTTGCCTGTTTGGCCTGAAAAGGGCCTCCCTCTGGAGGGATGCACATAACAGTTGCTGGAGAACACTTGGGAAAGGAGGAAGCCACAAAATGTGTGTTGCAAGGCAGAACAGAGAAGAACTCAGTGTGGCTGCTGAGCTGAGGCAGCAGCAGACCAGTCCTTTCTGTGCAGAGACTTTCCACCAACTGGCAGAGCTGTTTCTGCCACAGTAACTGGGACCTCTAAGTAAACTACACAGTGTAAGCAAGGAGCTTGCTGGTTGTTGGTAAAGTGTATTCAGTGATGCATTCAGCCTTGGTGTCCTGGGGCTGGACATTGTTGTGCAGGGTCACTTGTCTGCCTCTGAACCTGTCTTGATGTGCTGTTGGCTTTGCTGTGAGGATCCTTCTCTGGTGGTGCATAAAGCTGGTATCACATTTGACAAGGTAACAGAATGTAAAAAACATCTCCTTCATCTGCCAGAATTGCTTACTTTTCTTCTAACGTAAGAAATAAACTGAAAATGATGATAAAGTGATGTTAGTCTAAGCACAAGCTTTTTCCTGGTCCATTAGATCACAACATAGATGCAGCTATCTCTGGCCACTTGTTGAAGTGGCAAAATTGCTTGAAGGATCTGACTTGTAGAGAACCTTTCAGCAGCACTTCTTCCTTAAAGGAGTCTGCCCCAAACAGTTCTGGAGAGAGAGAAAAGCTGAGGTACAAAGGTTGCCTAAAGTCAGTAGTACTAATGTCAGCTAAATAATCCCTCTGTACCTCTTTGCCTGGCTGCTTGCAGGAGTTCTCTACTCCTTTTCAAAGTTTTGCAAGTCTTAAAATTTGGATGGAAATTGTTATTAAGTCAGCCCTGTGTACATACTATCTCCTTTCCAAACAAAACTTTAGGAAGACATAGGTTATTTCTCATTTTACTAAGATAATTATTTTTGCATTGAGAGAATCTATTTATTTGTGGTACTTGATATCCTAAAAAAATAACTTTTCTTCTTGTATCTATGTGTAACATGCTGCTTGCTGTATAAATTTCTAGCAAAGAACAGATTTGCAAGGCATGCTTTTAAAATGTTTTTTAGTCTCTCATGTCAAGAATTCCTCACACCAGATTAACAAAAAGTATCTGTTTCTATTGTTAAGTACTTTGTGTAAAAAAATAAAGAGAATAGCAGCACTTCCATTTCCTTGCTGTTACTTCATGCTCTGAGCTATTGGTCCATGTCCATTTGGTTTTATTGAGTGGGAAGGAATGTGTGAAGAGGCTCTCAAATCAATAGGATGTTTTCTTGTAGCAGCTGAGAGGTTGAACCCACCCTTCATTCACAAGCCCCTTGAGCTGTCCTGTTGCGAAAAAAAGTCCTTTTCAACCAGGAAAACCTGTTGATGAGCTGGAGCTTGTGGCTTCTTTGTGCAAGGCAAGGTTGGGGGTGTTACCTGGAATCGACCAAAATCACCTGAAGCATATAAAGGAGCAGAGTTTGAGAGAGACAGAGCTGTGGTCACTTAAACCAGGGGTGCATTTGTTCTAACTGTTGAGAGCCAGCAATGGATAATGCTTCCTATTTTAATAGAAATAAAAACAGTAAGAAGACATGGAAGTGCTGTTGTTCTGGATGTTTAATAGCTCAGGAAGGAAAAGATGGCATTTATACTTGGAACATTTCACTGGACAAATGTTTTTTTATTAAAAAAAACCCAACTGTGACTTATTTTCAAATGTGTCCTCATAGCATATTTGTTTGTATATTATGTAAACTATTTTAGTAATGATTCAAAATAAACACTTGTTTGTTTTATAAAGCTGTTTTAAAACTTGCCCATTGAAGTTTAAATGGTCAGACTTTTTTTCCCCATGTTTAGATTGCTCATTTCACCCTTGACCACAGACGCCTAAAATACAACCTTTGGCAAAATTCAGAACTTTTTAAGAGACTTGAGTGGAGTGGTAGATACTGTGATGCAGAGGCATGTATTTCACAATATCAGGGGCTTTTGTCTAACAGGGAATGTTTTGGGAAATGGCTGTGAATTGTTTTTTACTTGGTGTTCTTGTATTAATTGCCCAGTTCTGATTTCAGCTGGAACTAATGATAAGATATGGTTCACTCGTTTCATTAGCCCAATACAAGAGTCAGCAGCTGACAAAAGGGATGACTTCATTCTTGTTCCACTCCCAGCTGCACGTTCTGTACCTTTGCTGTTGCAAACTGGTGCACTGTGAACTGACTGGAGGGACAGTCTTACTGAAAAGGAACTTAGAAAAAATTATCAGAACCAGCCACCACAAAAAAAAAGACTAAGTTGTGACATGAAGACAGGAGCTTCCACGCACATACAAATAAAACATATCTAATATGGGTTATTTTCTGTTTCTAAAACTTCTCTTCCTTAAAGTTATTAAAGAGCTAAATTCCTGGTTCAAGAGAAAATAGGATGGTGTCTGGAAAAGACTTAATGCTGTGTTAGCCAAAGGAGAATCACTTTGTTGTTGTTGTGAACTATGGGGAAAGCCTCCAACGGTGTATTTCCAAATGTATTGTGCTTCTTAGTCTGAAAAAAATGAAAAACAACATGGTATAGTCAGTTGTCACTTCCATGGGAGGGGGAAAGGCTCGGGATTAGAGGACTCTTGCTGCTCTTGAAGCAGCAGGTCCTTTGTAGCTGTTTGTGGCTTTGTCCTTACAAGGCCCTCATTAAATATCCACAGGTACTTAATGCAGATCTCATTAAGCGACTCCTACTCAGCCAGAGGTGAAGAGTAATGTCTGTCTGTGTTCCTCACAGGCAGCTGATTACTATCCTCGTATAATTATTTCGTTGCCCGGGGCAAACGGAGCCATTTGACGTTTTCCAAACTGTAAAATAGTTTGGCTCCTTCTAGAGAATTCTCACTCGTGAAGTTGAAGTGTCCCTGACTGTCAGCAAATCAGGAAATTAGTTTGTGACAGAAAAAATGTGGGATTATAGACCAAAGACGCCAGATCTGCCTTGGGACTGAAAAGGGGTTTTCCTTCTAATGTGGCCTTTAGCAAAAATACTTTGGGTAGAACGTGATCTTTTGAGGGGGCTGAACCAGCTACACACCCAAGTTGCAGACCAGATTTGCAGTGCTCCTGTCAAAGCGCTCCTTGGGGTGTGAGCAGACAGAGCTGCAGCTGCAGAGAGCCCCTTGCAGGTGGAAGGGGGAGCGTAGCCCCTCTCCTGTGGGCACCTGCAGGAGGGAAACACCTCACTGCCCTAGCAGTGGACGTTGTGAAAGGGCTCCAGAACAAAGCACTGCCCATCTGGTGTTACCTTGTCTCTCACGCCCTGCTCTGAGTCACGCTGTGCTGTGCTGAGAATGGAGCATGATAAGCAGGTTCATTGTTTCCCTCATTTTTTCACATCAACAAAATCATAACTTCTGCAAATTAAAAAAAAAAAAAAAAAAAAAAAAAAAAAAAAAAAAAAAAAAAAAAAAAAAAA
>VZRF01013945.1:619541-695835 GCA_013396875.1 Vireo altiloquus
GTAGATGCAGTTTTGTGTGGTGTATTGCCTGCTGTCGGTATAGTTTTTGAGAATAGTTCTGGGGGTCAGGCACTGGAATAGGTTGCCCAGGGAGGTGGTGGAGTCACCATTCCCGGAGGTGTTCAGGATGTGTCCGGATCTGGCGCTGAGCGATGTGGTTTAGTGGTTTAAGGGATGCAGTCGGTGAATGACTGGACTTGATGATCTTAAAGGTCTCTTCCAACCTTGACGATCTCTTGATTCTCTGGTTGTTTCTGCCTCTGGATAGAAGCTGTAGCTCAGCAGCCGAGCATCTCCTGGTACATTGTGTAAGTTTGCAGGTAGAGGTTTGTCTGTCAAATAGCTTCATTGTGTCGGTGAACAATCCAGTGTCTTGAAATGGAAAATTTTAACACTTGACTGGTCAGTTCTGGGTGAAATGTCATCTTAAGCTGCTTCAACTGTTATACTCAAAGTACGGTGACCAAAGGTGCTCGTGGGACAATCGCGTGGAGCTGTAAGTGATTCACTGCTTTGCATGTAAGTTCTCAGTGTTCTGTCAGGCTGTCTGCACGGACTGGGTAAGTTTTGCTGTCTCTCTGCTACAGTTCTGGTTGCTGCAACAGTTTCATTAGGTAATGCTTCAGATAATTAAATACAACTGAGGGTGTGGCCACGTGAACACTGTAAACTGTCGAAGGCTTCGGTTTCTGCGAGTGACGCTACTTTAAACAGAAGGTATCCTGCACCCACTGAACAGTGTGGCTTAATTTATGTAGTAATGGCACATTTCTGCAAGGGCCCTGGGTGCCGCGAAAATCACATGCATCTGAAGGAGTGTGGGCAGCAGCTTGAGGGAGGTGATCGTGCCCCTCTGCTCTGCTCTCCTGAGACCTCACCTGGGGCACTGCATATGGTTCTGGTGTCCCAGCATAGAAAGGACGTGGAGCTGTTGGAGCAAGTCCAGAGGAAGCCACAAAATTGGTAAGAGAGCTGGAGTACCTCTCCTGCGAAGACAGGCTGAGAACATTGGGGCTGTTCAGCCCAGAGCACTGAAGATTGCATGCACAGCATGTTCTGAAGGGACCTACAAGTAAACCAGAGAGGGACTCTGTCAGGAGCTGTAGAGGCTGGACAAGAGGCAAAGGCTTCAAACTGAGAGACTGGGTTTAGATTGGTACTGGGAAGAAATTGTTCCCTGTGAGGGTGGGCAGGCCCTGGCACAGGGGGCCCAGAGAAGCTGTGGCTGCCCCATCTCTGGAGGTGTCCAGGGCCGTGTTGGACAGGGCTTGGAGCACCCTGGGATAGTGGAAGGTGTCCGTGCTCAGGGCCAGAAGTTGGAACTAAATGATCTTTAAAGTCCCTTCCAACCCAAACCATTCTAGGATTCTGTGTTGCTGGTTGGCATGGATCATCTTGTAGGCTGCCTGGGCTGGGTGTCGGTGACTGAAAGAAAGTGATCTTAAAAGTATAAAACATCTTGTTTTATAAACGACATGGGTTTGTTTTGCTAAGCTTTGGTGCGTAGCTCAGGTTTGCCACGGTAGCACTGGGAGCACTTTACTGGTAGGCCAGTCCCAATGTGGATCATGGCTTTTATGTCTTGAAATACCTTTATTGGTAATCTGTGTCACCACAGCAAAAGCATCTCTTAAGTGGATAAGAAGGTAATCTTAGAGTTGCTACATCTGTACCGAAGGTGTTGTTGACTTGGATGTAATGAACTTTTTGTCCCCTTTCACCCCTCTGCCAGACATACAGCTACTTTCTGCTAAGAAAGTTAACTTGTGGGTAAAGTCATTAATGTGTTTAGTCTCATGGACTTTAGAGTGCTCAGATGAGGCTGCAGTGCTATGAAGGTGTTCCCAGCTAGGCAGGTGTTTGGAATCAGGAGTGTCAGTGCACACAGCACTGGATCCATTCTGTATTACTGTCTCTGGGAGGCCAGTGAAGCTGCACAGGGTAACATGAATGGTGTGATGGGCTGCTGCTGCTTTCCTCCCACTTTGACTGTTCTGGCAGCAGCCTGATAAACTGAAAGAAAAGTCACCGTAAAAGAAAAATGATTCATTTTCTGCCAGGTTAGTGAGTTGAACTGGCTTGTGATGCAGTCAGGTGAGCATTGCATCTATGACAGAGTGACATGATTGCTAGAGAAGGTAGGGAGGAATATATGCATTCCTTCATCACTGTGGAGCTGCTAAGTCTGCTCAACTCCACCTTGAAAATTTACATCAGAGAGCCACCTTTTTATCACTAGAGCAAGACTGTTGAAACTGTGCTACTGATGTACTTAAACTAATGAATGCTATTCAAATCAATGAGAGTGTTAATATGAGATCAGGTGTAGTGATACAGTAATGATAACAGAAGGACTTTGGTAGTTGAGTGCAGAAAGAAAACTTTCCCAGTGCAGTTGATATATTAGGCATGTGGCTGGATTAGAACATGAGTGTAAAATTTATCCATAGATGTAAGTGCTTGGAAGATAGATGTGTATCATTGTGCTAATGATATAATAGGCTTTAATGGACTGCTCCATTGAGAATAAAATTACTCCTATGCCTCAGTCTGAAACCTTTGTCAATATACTAGAGAAAGAATAGAGCAAATAAATGAACTCATCAGTTATACCAGGTCAATTGAAACTTAGTGAATGCTAACAGAAATTCTGGCTGTGTTTTAGCTTCCTAAGAACACTTCTTTCACCAATGGCAGAATTTCTGACTAAGTCAGATCCATGGCAATGCAGCAGGTGGAGTTCTCATACTGAAACAGAAAAACTTTTGAAGGCATGGTGTTATTTAAATACAAGAAAATCTCTTACTACTGCATTTAGCTAGATCAAGAAAAAGCCTTTCAGCAGAGCTCTGGTATCTGCCTTTGTAATGCCAGGTCAGAAACAGAGCTGGTGGTCACTGTTCAGCTTGTCATGAGGTTTTGTGTTTGGGGTTTATTGACATCTTCTGTTGTTATTGAGACACTTCTTAAATGCTCCTTCTGAATGCAATTCTGAGCAGAGACATCAAAGGTGAGAAAGTGGCATTTGGAACATTTCCCTCGAAGTTTTCATGCGCTTTACTCTGCTTTGAAAGAAAAGAGTGACCATCCTGCAGTTGACACAGCTGCAGATGGAGTTGCTTCTCTGCCCATGTGTCCGTGGTTGTGGTGAAAGGTTGGAAGCTGTTGTCTTTCTCAAAACTGACAGGTCTGGTTCTTGTACTTGGCTGAGAGAATTGCCTCAAAGTTCTAAGAAAACTCCCTCACAGTGGAGTGTTCCTTGTGAGATGAGACAGGACTTGAAGAATTTGAGCATATTTTGCTGAATGGATTTCTTATGGGTCAAAAGAACTGACATCTTCTAATGTGCAGTTTCTGGTAACTGGAGGTGGAATGAGTGAACAAACTCTTGTTTTGAAGGCTGAGGAAACAAAATGCAGGAGTACTTTATTGGGCCTAGAAACTGGGGTATTTTCTGTCATAAACGCTAACATCTTTGAAGTCAAAGGAAAGACAGAACTTGTGAATGGATAGGCAAACCCTTGTGTGCATCTCCTTAATAAATGGATGCATTCTCTGTGCCTTTGTACTGTGATTTCTTCGCGAACAATGAATCGAGTTACACTAGCTGTCACAACATTCATTTCAGTAGATTTCCTCAGAGTACCTCCTGGCACGTGATGCAGCAGAGGAAGACATTCAATGCATTTCACTTTCAGTAAAACTACTCGTCTCTTTTTAGGGCCAGTTTTATCTTTTTTATCACTTCTACATCACTTGAGACGAAGCAGAGACACTTGCAAGTTGCCATGTCTTTTCATAGCAAAAGGATGTGGTAAATGTCCTTTCTCAGCATATAGCTGGAGAATCAGATTCAGAAATGTTTCATTTATAGAGAAGTCTTCACTATAGCTTGGATGCAAATTTAGTAGCTGACTGGTGCCAGTGATTTAATCATAGGACTTATGAAACATATTTGTATTTTCCACTAGTTTTTTTGACATTTGATGGATGTGTGTTTATGTCATTTATCTTCCTGGTTAACAGCTAGAGGTAGTGACACATGCTTTGAAATTCTTAAATGCTCTTCTATCTGCAAGTGTGTCTGTGGTGTGTCTTGATTGCTCTTTTTTTTGTACTGCCTTAGTATTCCTAAATTCTTTTTGTTATCTCGCTTAAGACAGATAGAATTTTATTTAATTTCTTTTACTTTTGAAGCTTTTTTGTTTTGTTTTAATTATTTTCCAAAGTAATAATGATTGGAACGTGAGTTCTTCTAGTATATTTACTTCTTGTATTACGAGACAAAATACTGACTATTATCTAAAATTAGATCATTTTGAGCAGCTAATGTTCATGAGCTCCTTGGGCATTGCTGGTGTTCTTTTCCTTTGCATTTCATTTGAAGGCTTATTGTATAAATGAGCATTGGAAGGAGGTGGAGGGAGGACCTGCCTCATTCTGCAGTGTCAGCTGTAGATTCTGGAGATGTGGAGGGTTTTGGACAAACACATCACGCATTCGTTTGTTGTGCTGGAATTTGTCCTCAGTCCTGAGGAAGGTCAGTACATTGCCTGCGTGTGATAGTGTCGAAAGGCAAAGTTTTCTCAGAATACGCTCTGGCCTAAAAAAGAGTTTGTTACTCTTGTATCAAAAAAACATTCTAAAAGCCCATATACGTAACCAAAACAAGTCTTAGAACAATGTATTATGGATATTTTTAACTCCCATTTAAATGGGATAATGCAATATGGTAAGAACTCGGATTCCGGAGAAAGTAGTAGGTTAACGTTATTTTTATTCCAGACTCAAGCATATCATAATAAATTGTAGTCTGTGGCATTTGAGAAGACATGGAAAGTGTTTCTGGCATCTTTAAGTACAATTTCCATCACTTTCAGTGGACTGGCTCAGCAAAAGAATTTGCTTGACTGGGTCTGGCTGTGCCTATCCACCTGTGTCTGTTCCAGCCAGCAATGCAGAGCTTTAGCTGCACTGACAGAAGCTCCAGAGGGTCTTTAAGATTCTAAAGTCACCTTTGTATTTATACACGGAAACTTAAGATGTTTTTGCAGACAGGAAAAACTGTCCCAAAAAGGGATTATTTGTGTCTGTGCCCATTTCCTCCACAGACAAGTCTGCACTGTGTGGGGTGTGGGTGCAGTGGGATGCTCTGGAGCAGGGCGTGTAGTGCTGCCCTTGAACCTCAGTGGGATCTCCACTGCTAAGAAGAAGGTGAATGGTTCTTGTTTTCCCCAGTCCCACTGTTCTCCTCGAGACAAAGGCAAGAGCAGCTTCACATGTTTGCTCCTGGGGAGCAACAGCTAGTGCAGAACTGAGACTAATCTGACTGTTCACCAGTGTTTCCATCCCTTCTCATTCTGCCTGCATGGAGGTTGTTGCTTATGGCATCACATAGAGAAAACTAATAAAGCAAAAAGAACAGGCAAAATTCTTTTAGCCTGTACCATACTCCCAACTCACTTTGTTTTACCACATAATCCCATTGACTTTCTGCCTGAGTAAGGCAAGAGAGACCCAGACATAAAGAGAGGAAAAGATGGCTTCACTGGTGCCTTAGTTTTGCTTAAACTGCATGAAATGTTGTCCTTGTGCACTGTGTAGCCAGTTTGTAGCAAAATCTTCCACTAGGTGGATAAAACATTTGAGAATATCCCGTAGAAGTCAATGTTAATAACTTGTTTCATTCCATGCTCGTAGCAAACCTTCATCTTTTCTTTTGTGGTATCCCTTTTGTTTAGGATCCCTTGTGTTTTTATAAGAAACAAAGTCTTGAGGAGTACTGTTCCCTATGCACACTGGGGATTTTTTCCATAACCACTAAATGTTAGTGAAAATAGCAGTGGGTAATCTCTTGCTCACATTGTCTTCCTTCTCTGAATCTGCACAATTCAGTTTCCTCTCCTGGTTTCCTTGTTCCAGTGCCATGACTTCTGAGTTTCCTCTTTCCTTTTCTCACTGAGTCTGTGCTGCTAAGAAAAAAAACCTTACCGAGGATACTTGAAAAAACTTCACAATTGGACCAATACACAAGTTTCTTTTCTTCCTTTTTGCTGCTCTCTATGCCAGTTCTTCAAAACTTCATTGCATTTCTCTCGCCTTCCTACCTTTCTTATTATTTTCCTTTTTATATCCTGTTTCTCTCACCATTTTTCTTTTCTTTCTCCCAGTCTTGTTTTTAATCTTTTCACATTTTTGTATATCTTTGCTAAGCATATTCTACTTTCATATGTCCTGCTCTTTTTAAAATGCTGTGCCCCTATGTTGACTTTTTGTTTTGTTGTCTGTTGTACCTTTCAATGCCATCCTCGGTGTGTTTAGTATTAAATTTGTGGCTTTCTCGTGTTCCTTTTTTATGTGGCAGTGGTTTTCTCTTTGTTTCCATTTCGTCCTTTCCGGTGCTTTCTCATGCGTTTTCTGATCCGTCAGTTCTCTTCAGCATCTTCTTGTAGGAGCAGTGTTTGTAGAAGAGAGTGGCTGTCATGTCCTGTATCCATCCCACCGCCAGTTTCTTCCAGGAGTTTGGTGTATATTGTTTCCTTTCGTGTTTCCTCTTAGCTTCTCATCTGTAGCAGTTCTGCTGTGCCTTCTCTTATGTACATTTTTTTTTCCTTTGGCCATGTGAGTAAAGAATGAGATGAACACTTGGTGTGGGACTGAACTGTCAGAACACAATGGTGTTTGTATCTTATTCACTCACCCAAGGAGAGGCTTGGATAACCAGCCTTGAACAGACCTGTGTGGGACGTCTGTGTCTCCTAGTGAGCAGCCCAGTACCTGTGAGATGAGTTCTCTTGATTCTGCACTCTTCCACCTTTTTTCCAACAATTGTAAGATTCTCAAAGCTTTATCTAGTCTGCATCTTTTGCCATCGGTGCTATCTCCTCACAAGTTCTTTGGCATTTCATCTTTTGAGCTCAGTCTCTTTGTTTAAGGTCAGTATTAAACAGAGATGATCATTTAGTTTAGCAGAACAAGATCTCTTTGAAGCAATAGTTTCAGAATGTAGTTTTTATGTATTTTGTCTAAAAGTTATTAGTGGGACTTAGAGACAACTTTTGTATCGCTGTAAAATGTATTTAACAAATAATTTTAATTTCCTTCATATAATTTTTTGATTAGTATTATTCTCTGATCAATATTCATTTGAGTGTATTTTAGTGTTTAACTGGTCCATGCAGGTCCTATAAACAGGCATGGTAACTGTGTCTGGATTTACTTCTTTTTTATTCCCCACCCCTTTCTGTACTCTCGGTAGCATTAAAGAGTCTTCTCTGTCCGGTTTAACTTCTTGCAGAGGCAGGGTGTTGATAAGTGCTGGGGTTTTTTGCAGAGTGCTGCTTATTCATGTAAACTGTAGCAATAGAGAGAAGTTATTTTAGTAGTACATGGGAATTCAAAGGTTTACGTGAATCAACATAATTTATTTGTATGTAGGTTTTGAAAAGCTCATCAATTTCTCCCACCTTTCCAAAGGATTGGGAGAGGGACACCTAAACCCCAGACCCTCAGAGATACAATTATGTCAGGACTGAAAACTTACTGCAGCGTTGCCTTCCTGAAACTGTAGACAGCTCCGGAGTGCTTGGCTCTGACGTGTCTTTCTTTGCACTCAGCAGCAACCTGAGCGAAGCAGAACTGCTCTGGGAATCTCAGCCAGCAAGGGTTGAACTTTACACTTGGAGCTGCACTGCAGGTGTGCTTTGGGATAAATACAGCAAGATGCTTTCTGATTTCTTCCCATCTTGGAGGAGAGGTTGAGTGGCCTTTTCTGGAGGGGCATTAGAGACTTTTGAAGGAGTTGAGATAGAATTATTCACCACTAACTCTGTTATTCTCAGAGATGTGTGCTGGTGATCGCTATGTAAAGTGCACACTATAATGTCTTCTCTAAAGTGTTTTACTGTGAGTGAGTTCTGTTCGGCCCTGGGAAAGGACTGGCAGTTTTTAGTGTCAGGATGAAAGCTATTAACAAGCTATTTCAGACTTTTTAACCTGGTACTTTTCATATGGAGTCAAGGAATACGAAGTGTGTTACAATTCTACAATCACAGGGCGTGCTAAAATAAACTATATAGATTTGTGGGTGTAAAATAAAAAGAACAATTCTAGTCCCTGATTAAGTTTTCTTATCTATACTAATAATTCTAATGATAAGAATAAATCCCAAGCAATTACATGAAGATGGATACTTAATCCCTTAAAAGATGGTTGCTTGTCCAGAAGTTATTGTATGGTAAATTTGCATATTGAGTAGGTTTTGTTACATATGTGTTTGGGCAAGAAACTGATACTGGTATGACACAATATTTTAGCAGCTCTCAGAATCAGTTCTCTATGGAAAATTCCCTGATTTTTATTAATAGTTGTTTTCTCCATTTCTAGCCCAACAGCTCTTTTCTCCAGTGATGGAGAGGATCAGCTGGATGATTTCCAGGGCAGGACTGTTATGATTTACAGCATGAATGATGTGAGGCACAAAGTGCCGTTCTGCATGGATGAGCTCTTCAACACCTGTCCTAGAAGCAGAATTCTCTAACTACACTTGGCTTGATGCCCATAACTATTGGATACTTAGAAACTAACACACTCACCCTTTCTTTCTAGAACTGGTGTGTTATTGTGTACTTCACTGGTGTGTGTGTATGGGTGTGTTTCTGTACCTACATATTTAAGCTTTCATACCTTTTCCACACTCTTTCAAACACTTCCTTGGACTCTTCAAAGAAAGTCACAACCAAAGGTCTTTTGAAGACCTGTGTTCTTATTATTGGTAGTTTTTCTCAGGGCATAAGAGAGGTTTTTTGGGATAACCTACTGCCATAAATACGAGATGTCTGAGTGAATGTGAGACCAAGCTTTACTGCTGGTCACTGTGAGAATCCTTAAAACCATATATGATAAAAATCCTCAGCACAAAATATCCAGGCAACAATCTGTTTCAATAAGTAGTAGATAGTGTTAATTTTGGTCTCCTTTTACCAAAAGATTGATCTTTATATTGGATTGCTTTTTTATGTGGCACACAGTGTAGGGAAGTGAAAGCAAAAGTTTCGGTAATTAAAAAATGAGGAAAATTACATCTGGGAGTTCATGAAAGAACAGAGAGGAAAATGTGCTTTTAGGACTCTTTCAGAGGTCCAACTCTTTCTGGTCCAACTTCCTGTTGGAATTCTGTGGTCACCTGATTTTTTCTTTCCATAACAGAAGTGTTGTCAGCATGTTACAAAGACAGCTCAGTTAGCACATGCTGGGGTTTTTTTTGTTGTTTTGGTTTTGTTTTTCTTTTCTCCTTTATAAAAACTGCTATGGTGATAGTGGCTGGGAGTTCATACTTTAATTTTAGATTCACTGTGAGTCTTACCTTTGAAGTTCCCAGGAAAACAGTGACAGCATCAGTCTTGTCTTTTTTCCTGGCTGTAGTGTCCTGACATGCAGTTCTGCTCTGCCTTTTCCAGACATCAGTGGCACATTCATTCTGTCACTGGTGGAGTTGGGTATTTCCCCAAGCATTTACAGGTTCAAGCCATGTGGTGCTGTCTCTTTAGGCCTGTGTGTGCAATATTCCACTGTGGGCATCTTCAGACTTGCTGCAGTACTTGTTACTATGATCTGAATTGCATTGTCCTCTGGGTCTTCTTTTATCAAGTTAATGCTTCTTTCTAACGAACGAGAACAAAAGCAAACCCTTCTTTAGCTGTGGAATTACATGGTTTCTGCAAAACTGCAGGAAGCTGTAACCACATCTGTGACTTCATGCTGATTATCTGACCTTGGTCATGACGGGAGTTTGGAGTCATCAGATGAGGTGGACATTCATTGTAATGATCAAGGTTATGTTCTCTTTAGACTAAGATACTTTTGCTTTTACTTTATGTCTCTTTGATTCTTACATGATGAATTTTTTTTTTTTAGGTAAATTGACACGATGTGGAGCAACAAGTCTAATGAGGTGCCTCTACAAAATCCGAGGCATAACCAAAGCAAGGATTCTGCCGGAGGTAAGGATTTTCTCTGTTCTGCTGCCTTGTTTTGGGAAGTGTTTTGTCATGAGTTGTTTGAAACTTGGGGGAGTTGTTCCAGAAAGCATTCTTCTGCCTCAGTTTGGAGCTGAGAGCGTGTGTCCTATGGCTTCCACTTCACAGACAGCAGTTTTGCACCCTGATCTCTGGAGTATTTGCTGAGCTGCATTCGCAGTTGCTGGCCTGGGATATGGTTGCCAAGATGGCACAGAGACAGATTTTTTTTTTAATTGCTGTAGAGGAGGAGCAGTGCAGGAACAGAAACTGGGAGCTGTTGGCTCTTGAAAGAAGGGAGGAGGAGCCTCTGTGACAGTTGCTTGATTCCAAAGTGGTGAAGACGCTTGAATCACAGCAGTACCTCTCCACTAGGATGACTTTTGCAGCACTTCTGTCTCCCTTAGCTGGAGAAATCACATTAGCTTTTTACTGTTAATGATTACTCTAATTTAGGAATGGAGGGGACAGAAAAATTTAAAAATGACAGTACTTCCCTGAAAGGAAGAAAGGTCTCCTCTGCACAGCAGTTGAGTCTCATGCTGAGCCTGTGGTTCGAGATCGATCATATGATCTCCCATATGACAAAACTGGACTCCAGAAGTTATTTTGAAACTAGAGAAAGATGATTATTTTATCTGTAAGAGGGCATTATTGCAGATTATTTCATATGGTATGTTCGGTTTCTTTTATATTTACCTACTTTTTGGAGCGGTAGTGTTCTGTGGACAAGAAGCATCTCTGGAAGTCAAAGCAAAGTTGTTTCTGTGCAACTTCCCTAACCCTCTTCTTTTGTGTTGTTGCATCTTGCTTGAAATGAAATTGGCAGCTTTTTTACTATCAGGAAGAGATTGTTTCTTTCCACTCTCTGTTACTGCTACTCTCTGTGGTTCTGACACGCAGATGTTTTGTTTTATAAACCATTAGATTATAAGAACCATTAGAAAACAAAAGAAGAGGGGAACTGAGGAAGTAAATATTTATAGAGGAAAACACTACTACATCCTACTGAGCTGGATTGCTCATAGAGTAAGTGCTGTCTGTTTAGATTAAAGGGCTTTGGTCAGTGCCTCCTGCTTGTTCACAAACATTATTTCTCTTTTGTTTGTAGGGTGTACAGTTCAGAAAGATTACTGTTCATAATTCTGCTGTTCGGAGCTTGGGTTTTGAGTAGAGTCTTTCAGTGACCATGTATTCATGCTTAGTTTACTGAAGAAGAAAATGGAAGGGGGAAAAGAAAGGTAGCTAAACTATAGTATAGAAAAATACAAGATATTTATGTTGGGGTAGATAACCAACTTCATTTTATCTTCTAAACTATTATATGTGGTGGATTTGATTTCAGGTGTCATCATGCATTCAGCCTAACTTAGTAAACTCGTAACATGTTACATTAAGTACTTTATAGCTTTGTTAAGATGAGCTTTGACTGATAACTCCTTTGACTGATAACTCCTTCCACAGAGGAGATTTACTGCCTGGAACTGCATAGGGAAAAGAATTTGATTGGCAAGTGCATGAAAATTGTTTTGAAACATTTTGTTTCATTGTTTTCCATGTACTAATGAGAAATTAATTTCTTTGTTTCTGCCCTGGAAGATCTAACTGCAGCATGGGCTTCTTTTTCTCAGACTAAGGCTGCTGTAAGTGCTTTTTTTTACTTTGGGGTTGTTTGGTTTGGGGTTCTTTTCACTCATTTTCAAATGAGTTAATGTCTACATAAGCTTTAACCAAAGTATTATTTCACTCAGTGATTGTCTCTTCAACAAGTTGTAAATGGGACAAAGCCGTTGGAGTTTGTGCATGTTGAGCTTTGTTGTATCTTGGGAAGAGTCTTCTGCACACAGGGAGAAGCTTTTGCCACAGCAAGCTTAGTCTGGAGTGCAGGAATACATGCTAAGTCTTGAGTGTAATACTACCTTTTTATGCAACAAAGTGGTGACATCACATTTTTCTGAAAACTTGGAAAAATAGCTCTCCTCTGCTTACTCAAACTAGTCAGAAAATGGAGCTACACCAATGTATTTAATAGCTTTCCATTCTGACCACTGGAGTTGCTGTATTTCTGTGGGAATTAACTTAGCTCCTTAAGATGATATAATAGTTTCTAAAACCTGGCTTCAGTGAGGCCAAAGAGTTTGGGTTTTCATGGAATTCAGCTCTTTCCCATAACCTTGTCCCTCTTTTTGCTCAGTAGCTGAGCATCAGTGTGGGGTTTTACATGTGGTATTTGTATCATGCTCCATTTATAAGGGACTATTACAGAATTGTTTCCAAATGGAATTAATATTTTATTCAGGCCAAGCATTAAGTCTCTGAATGGCATGTTATTATTAATTTTTTCAGAACAGCCTACTTAAGGGAACAAAACTATGCAAGAAAACCTAATTTAGATAATCTTATTTAAAAAAAACTTAATAGTAGTTTCTGGCCATAAGACTGCACAGTTTTGCAATGTCAGCCTTGTGAAGTCTCTCTTGCCTGCAGTTTTATTCGTCATGAAAAAGGAAGAATTTGTCATGTTCGGGGGGAAATAAAAATGTACCTTAAAAATAGAAAGCAGTGTTCTAATTTGCATTATTTTCCAATTCTAGCTCCGTCATATAGAGAACAAATTGGAAATAGCTCCCACCAGCACAGCTGTGTTCGATTCAGTCATGGATGTCAAGAAGGCCTCGGTTAATGCCAGCAGGAAAAGCAGCAGGAAGGGTATGTATTATTGAGGAGAGAACGTGCAAGGCACTGGAAACCACTGCATTCTGGGAAGGCTTGGCTTCTCCCTGCCCCCAGCTTGTCTCCTGCCAGTGATTTTTATCCCTGAAACTCGAATTGCCCGGGAGAAACTGATGTTTCCTTCCCTGAGCTCAGGAAGGAGAGTGTTCCATCCCTCTGGTTAGAGGGGTGGCAGGACTTGCCCCATGCTGTGAGCAGTGCTTATCCCACTCTGAGAAGATGTTTGCTAGATCTGACCCTTCTGTTATCTAACTGAAAGACAGCATCTGCTTATAGAAAATAAACCCTCATTTTATATACTAAGAGCATTCTGGTAGTGTGCTACTGGAGAAAAACAGACAGATCGACCTCTAGTGGCAACACAGTCAACTTCACAGATTTAATTACTTAAAATTAACCTTTAAGCATTATTATCTCTCTTTAAATATGATCATTGTTTCAAGCACTTACTGCCTTGCTCCTGGTTGTTGAAATCAGCTGGTTGAAAGAGAGAGAGCTGCTCGAACCCAAGAAAAACAATGTCAGTTATTCAGCCCCAGGAGCTTTCTCTTTCTCTGTCTGGAGAGGGAGATACACAGAGGATTCCTTGGTTTGTGCTTCAGGTTCCCGATCTGCCAGCCAAAATAAATCGAGCAAGGAGAAGTCCTCACGCAGCCCTCTGCGAGCAACCACTCTGGAAAGCAATGTGAAAAAATGCACTCGTGTGGAGTTTCGTGAACCACTGGCTTCGTACAGGTTAGTGCTGGGACAGGTGACTGGTGAAGAAAAATATGCTAAGGTTAGATTTAAGCTAATAGTGGTGTTTTTGACAACTCCTCAAAAATTGGTTTGCTTCCTTCCATCACCCACCCATATGACAGCGTGTGGTGTTGGACTTTTTACTAAATATTACAAATTTATTTTTTATTCTGTGAATATGGGTTTAAAGTCAGCTGTTTTGGAAATGAGGCCAGGTCATCAAGTGGTATGGCTGTGGCCTTAGTGAACTGATGGTTTAGATTACTTTAGTTTGAGTAATAAGAAGCAAAAAGGCTGTTTCCACATGCTTTTCCAGCTTTGTTTCATTAGTTCTTCAGCATATGTTCCCAAATGTATTATCAAGACAGTGTGGAGCAGCAGCAGTACTAGTAGTACTAGAGGTAGTACTAAAGACACATTACATTTTTGTGAGTGTAAGAAACTCATATATATAAGAACAGCCTCCCATGGAACAAAAATGGCACAGAACACAGAGCAGGCCATAGAACACAATTATTATCCTGATGTCTAAGTTTTGGTCTTTTTTTCCACTAGTTTCAGCTGTAAGGTGGTTCTCCTTGTGGCATGTGAGACTGATTTGGGTCAGTTTTGTTAATTGATTAGCTCATGTACTAGCTATGCTTGTCTTAAGTTCTACACTTGTTATTTAAGGCTTTTTTTTTTAATTGAAGGGTGACATTACTGGTTGCTCAGTATATAGCTATATATAAGCTCAGTATAAGCTGAGCTTATATATAGCTCTTTTCAGACAGAGAGTGCAACAAACAAATTTTGAATGAAAGTCTTTCTCTGTTTTCATCAGACTTGCACTATAAAATGTGAGGGATCAGACTTTAAAAGAACTTGCCTTTAAAATGGAGCCAAGGCAGAGGAAGTCATTCATTCAGTTGTGGACCACGGTGATTGCTGAGTTTGAGGGTCCTACATTTGTGTTTCTGACGGTGAATTTTTTTCCCCCTCTGATACATCAGGAATATATTATATAGTTCTCTGTCTTCTCACAGTTCTAGCCAGCTTGAGGCCAAGCAGCTGCTGTCTGGTTTGGATGTGGGTGAAGAGGAAGGGAAGAGCGAGCTCCCAGCGCGTCTGGCTCGCGAGCAGGATGAGCAGAGCCGAGCCTTTGGCAGCTCCTTCCCCTGTGCTGCAGACGAGACCATCGTGAGGTACCTCAACGACCGACCAACCATCGATGCCTTGCAGAGTAACGAGGCCTTCCTCAGGGCTGCAGCACCTCCGAGGCTGGAGGAGGAAAAAACCAGTGGCTCCAGGGGAGATGAGAGTAGCACTAGAGCTTCTCAGAGTAACACATCCCAGGACAGTGAACTGAAAGTGTCTTCCCCTTCTGCCACGAGTATTTGCAGTGCTCACAGGCTGGAGATCCTGAAACAGCGGCAGCACGATGCCAAGCTGGAGAAGCTGAAGGAGAGGATCCGGAAGCAGTGGGAGCATTCTGAGGAGCTGGGTGGCAGAGGGCAGCACTCGGGATGTGCTGAGCAGCCTGTGGTGGTCAGTAACACAGAGAACACGGTGACTCCCAAGGTCAGGAAGGTGACAGCTGTGCCTGCTGCTCCATCATACAGAGGTACGGAGGTGCAGCTCCCCTCCCTGCTGGCTGAGGGAGCAGAGCTCAGCCCACTGAGCAATGTGTCAGAGCTCATAGCTCTCTTTGGGCACTATGGGGGTGAATAACACGGTTTGATCACAGATCTCAAGGGAAAAGAAATTCTTGCAAATTTACAGAAGTGCAAATTCCTTTGAAATTCTTCCTGTCTCTTCTTAGAATTACTGTAGAAAGAAGCCTGCTGTATTGGTGTTTGGGTTGATTGCAGTAATTTTTGTAATGGTCTCACAGCTTAGTAACATTGATTGAAATTAATATTGATTGAAAAAGCCTTTCACATTTTTAATAATCTTTTCCTCAGCCAGTCTGCTGGTTTTCAACTGCGAGCAAGCTGGCAGACTGGTATATTGCTTTCTTCTAATTTAGCATTAGAAATTGACGTAGTTCCTTTTTTACTTGGCAGTTTCCCATCCCTTCCACCCTGACAAAGCTGTATTTACATTTTAAGGAGTTATTTTAAACTCTTGAATGGTTCACTTTCAGGTTTCAATCCTGCTGAAACAAGGATTCGTGCCCCAGATGGGAAGATCTGGCATGCGGATGAGTTCCGTATTAGTCGGGAGCTTTACAGAGACATTGCACTCCAGTTAAAAGGTGAGCCACAAGTGGAGTTGATTAAGCCTCACAACCTTCTCTAAGAGGCAGAGAAATATATTTTGTGTAAGTCTACAAAGTCATGGAAACAAGAAATTGAAGCAGTGAGTGTTAAATGTATAGTGCTGCTTTGCACAGGAGGAATAACTTACTGAACACTAAAACAACAAAATAAGTCCTTCTCCTCATTCTCTCATTCAAATACTTTTAATAGAAAACCAGTACTGAAAAGAGTCAAGTAATGGCATTTCTTTGAAACAGGGTAAAAAGAAAAGTCTTCATTAGAATAAATTTTGTTTAATTTTGTGATTTCTTTATATGTGTTTGCATGAATGAATACAATTTCCTGGTTAAAAGGACAAAGCCCACTTTTGGTTTCTGTTTTCAAATGTGCTGCTCCAAGACACAGTCTTTATTAATTGTTCACTCTGAAAAGCTGCAGTACCACTGGCAGGTCTTTTTTCTGGGTGAGCTGAAGTAGGATGCCCTAGTGTGCTTTTTTATTTGCTAGGCTGGTTACAGTGGAGTGCTGTAAGCTTGAATTGCCTCTGACTGGCTGAGTTGGGGGAGGGGGAAGAGATCAGGAATAAAATGGAAGGGAATGGAGAATAAAACCCCCAGAGAACCTCTAGTTTTGCAGCTTGCTTATTACGAATAACTTTTCTCTTTGCTCAAAACATTTAAGACTGAAGGAAAATGCATTGAGATTTAAATCTGTAGGTATCTGTGTAGTGTCATGTATGGCAATAAGCAACTGTCTTTTTTCCTTGTACAACTTGATAAGTTACTGAGGACTTTTTCTGGAATCACTCATAAAAAATAATTCAGAAAGAAGAGATGCTCCTTTTCAGTAAAATTATTTTGCAAATTCAGATCAGTCTGTGAAATTACTGCCAAATTTCCACAGACTTTTAATCACACTAGCATTTATTTTTTTAATTTTGGCAAGCATATCGAGCTGTTTATAGAAATTCAATTTCTTTTAAAAGCTTCGTCGAAGAGATCCAATTAAAAGGCATTTGGATCATGTGTCCAGTGCCTAGAAAAGGAAGGAGCTGTGTGTTGATCCATACTCCTGTCATGGTGCCATATGTAGAACAGCTGTTGTGGAACGTGTCTCCTTTCTGAGCTGAAAAGATTACACTGAATAGCTGATTTCTAGTAAACAAATGCTGGTACTGCACATAATATGTACTGTAAATGTATTTTTAGCTTGTCAGATTATCTATCCATGTGTTACTTCTGTATTAAATTGGATGCATACAGTCAGTTCTATCTGAACTGTTCTTTGCTATCTGGTGCTAAAATAATCTGTTAGATCTCTGAAATCTACAGCAGCACTTGTTCTTCACAACAAAAAGATTTTTATGTGTAACGGTAGACCGTGTAGGGTGTCTTCATCTCTGTATAGCAGTTAGGCTAAAGGATATTGTATGGACCCCAAGTTTCCAGTAAGTTTGTCTTACAGGTGTTGAGGATTTGCCATACTGGAACAGAATTGCTGTAATTAGGAGCAGGGTGGGAAGCAGCTGCACTTTGCTGGTGTCAGGAAAGGGCAGTTTATTGCTAAAGAGGTGAGGAGGAAAGGTAACTTCCTGCAAATGCCATCACGGAGGCCTCTGGTGCTCGGCACATTGATTGTCTTACCTGCTCTTGTTGTCAGCCTTAAAGGCAGCTAGAAAATGTGTAAGGAAAGAGTGCTGAGGGTCAGAAAGACTCCTAAAATTCCATTCCTTTGAAATATAACCTCCTGTTCTGCCTCTGATGCTTCCTATGGACATCCACCAGAGAGTGGATTCAGATGCAGTCAGGGGCTGTAAATGTTTGCATTGGCATCTAAATAAAGCTTCAGATGTGTCCATAGAAGAGGTTGCATCTTGGTTGGTTTAGGTTGTCTGATCACATTCTTTAGAGAAGAGAAACCAGCAAACCGTGGTAACAGTGGCCACAGAGTTCCTTATGTGCTGAATGTGCTGTCAGGCGTTCATGTGGAAGCTGCAGCAGCAGTTCAGGAGTGAAGGAACATGTCCTTGTGGAACATTAGAGCAGTGAAATGTCCTGTCTGTAGCAGAAGAGAACCAACAGTTGTTCATGTTAAACTGCCAACAGTTTATTTTAGAACTGAAAATTAACTTTGTAAAGATCTGTTGTGGCATTGCTGTGGCTTCACTGCCTTCCTGTGCATAGGTAAACAGCCTTGGTTCAAAATTGCCATGCTGTGAGGATTTTAAAGTGATGGACTGGAAGTGATTGATCTGGGTATATAATCTGGGAAAGTCAGTGGGTTCTATTATGTTTCCCTGAGTTCTGGTTTTTCAAGCGTTGAAGCAAGCTTGTTATTCTGTGTTCTCCCCTGTGGGATATCACTTAACAGCTTTTGTTTGTTTTTAGAGGATTCAACAGTGAAAGGAAAATCTGGTGAGAGAAACAAAGAGAAGAAGGCAACCAGACCAGTTCGGAAAGTGCAAAAACTGACACGGTTGTCAAGTCCAGAGTCCAAACAAGGTGACTATTTCTGCTGAAGAGGGGGGATTGTCACATGTCCTTCAGAGATGAGTTCTGTCTCAAGAAAGAAAAATTAAAGCATATTGCTTTAAAAGTCTTAGCTGTGCAACAGTGCTGTTATAGTGAGTCTGTACGCTGTGCTGCACTGGGCATTGTGTGTGGTTTTGTTGTTGGTCAGTGGCTGTGTGCACTTTTTTGTGGTTTATTTTAATTTTTTTGCCTTTCCACTTGCTGTGTGCGCCTTGAGGAAACTGCTGCAGAGTCTGAGTTTCTCATGGGGGGAGGTATCCTTAGGTAGCTGTCAGGGCAGTGCAGACAATAAGAAGCAGTAGCTCTGCTCTGGATCCTGTTTCTGTTCTGCTTGTGATGGAGCTGGTTAGAGCCTGACCCACAGCTCAGTCAGCAGTGCTGAGGCATGGTATTAAAATCAGTGCCACTGGGACTTGGCGAGTTGCTCTCCTCTGTCAGGTGAGGAGGGGCTGCAGTCAAAGCTGTTCTCTGAGGTGATTTCTCAGTGGGGAAGCAGAGAACAGGATGCTCCTGGTTCTTCTCTGGCTGCTGTTCTTCCACATTTCAAGTCGTTACTATCCTGCACCTTCAGTTCTGGCTTAACCCACTCCTGGCTTTTTCAGCTGGTGAAAGAATGTAAACACACATTCCCTGACTAGTCTTCCAAATCTTGGTATTTTTAAAGCAACATTTATTTCTTTTACCAACTGAGAAATTTTTTCCCCCACTGTTGTCTGACAATTCTGCTGATTGTTATTAAATACAATTTAATTATTTAGAGAATAATGTGAGCAGGTTACTCTATAGCACTGCCTTATAGAAGAAAATAAAATTAAGCACGTGTGGAATTCTTTAAGTGCTTCTTAGTTTTCCAGTAGTGTTAATCTTTGCTATTGGCAGCAAAAGTATTAGGAAGACTTCCAGATACAATTTGTATTTGGTTTTAGTTTTCATACAAAGTGAGTAGTTACGGCTGCAGTCACAAACAGCAATTTCTTTTCTTTAAATATATGCAAGTTTAGGCACCTCTTGAACCCCTCTTAAGGTCTTATATTTCTCTTTATTTACAGTCACCCATAATCAGTAAACATTTTGAAGAAAAAAAAAGCTGCTTTAAAAATTAGTATTATGGATTTTTAGAGAGTGAATATGTGCTTCTGCATGCTGTCAATCCTGAAGCTGCCTGTGAATATTTTGTGGTCAGGAATTCTGATACTTCAAGTGATTGATAAGCATGGATTTGCTCCCTCCTACGCTGATCAATCCCTGTTTAGGGAATCACACTCAGCTGTCTTGCATGTTTATGGCAGTTCCAAGTGAGGGAGGAGCTCAGTGCCCAGAACAACCCCAACAATCCCACCCTGTGCCTGAGAGCATTGTCCAAACTCATCTTTGGTCAGTCTTGGGACTGTAACCACTTCCCTGGGAGCCTGTTCAGTGCCCAAACACCCTCTGGATGAAGGATCTTTTCCTAGTATCCAACCTAACCCTCCCCTGACACAACTTTAGGCTGTCCCTCACTGGTTACCTTGGGGAAATGAGTGCCCACCCCTCTGCTTCCCTTGAGAGGATGTCCCCTCTGCCTTCCAGGGAACCAGCAGCTGTAAGCTCCAGCCTGTCTGTTACATACAGAGCCACTGCCTGTTCTGATGGATTCAGTGTGTGGAAGATGATGGCCTGAAATCCCTGGAAGACAAGAGCCAGCTCCAAGTGGCATATCCATGCTAGTCCATCCTCCTCCAGTCGTTGCTGTAGGAAACTGCTTACCATGGCCAAGGCTATTAATAGCCACGGCTCGTGTTCTGCCCCGTTGGCGTGTTTTAGTCAAACAGCTGACTTGAAATGGAAGATGACACTTTCCAGTGGCTCTTTAAACACACACAGAACTAATTGAGAACAGTGAGTTCTGCAGGAGAACCCCTTTGGCTGATGCCTCTGTTTCAGAGAGGCTTGTAGTGACATGTTTCGAGTGACAGCTCTTTTATAAAATGCTTGGATAATTTACAGTGCGAAGAGTTTTGTTAGCAAGGGGTTGAATAGTGGGCAGCAGACTTGTAGGTTAAAATAACGAGAAAAGAAAGGGGATTGGAAACTGAGGACTGAGGGATTGCCAGAGAAATTATTCTGCTGCCCTGGATTTCACTTGTCATTGTTGGTATCCTGTCTTCAAAGTGCTGTTGGGCCCAGTAGAGTCCCTTTTTTGTTTGGCTGTGGTGATATCATGCTGCAGTGGCTGGGTTTCTTTAGGCAGAGCTCTTGGAGGGAGAGCCTGAAATGGAATTGTTAAAAACCAACTGCAAATTGTATATGCAAGTTAGGTACTTTTCTAGCAATTAAATATCCCTGAGTGGTGTGATTAATTTATAGATTAATTATCTGAATTAACTAATTCAGTTTTATTTTTTATACTGTGTTTTTCTCCAAAGTGCTTTTAAGGCCATTATTTAAAAAAACAGTAGTAGTATTGGAAGTTAGTGGGTTGAAAGGTGAGTTGAATAAACCTATCATTAAATCTACCCAGTATTGGGTAAAGATGCCACCATAACCAGTTGTTATCATTTAGTTATATGTAGGATGATAAAATAATCCTATAACATTTTGATTGTGTTTCTGTCGCCTGCAAGGTGTTCTGTCCTTGAATTAAGTATCAGCTAATAGGGTTTATTGTTAACTGTTTTCAGTGCTGGAGCAGAAGTCCCAACTAAGGGACAGTGAGTTAGCATTGGTGTACAACATCTGCTGCTTGGTATTTTTTAACCTCCTCACAAGACATGTATCTCAGCAATTAATTATCTGTAAAAACCTTTAAAGTGGTTTTGGTTTTTTTTCCTTGAGTATTAGCTAGTATTATTTTAATAGGAAGGTTAAGGGGTTTTTATATCTCATCTTTATTTTTGTTCCTCTTACTACATGGATTTTATTTCTTATTTTCCATATTTGAGTGGTGATGAACAGCTCTAGATATATTACTCGTGTCCCTAGTAAGGCTTGTTTGTATATTTTAGACCTGTATAGCCTGTTCTTCTTTTTAAAATGAGTTTTTGTAGGGCTTTAATGTGCTGCAGTGTGTTTTGGGTGTTCCAGTGCATGACGTGTGGGTGTGTGAGGCAGCTGTGGAGTGTCTGAGTGTGTGTGACTGCAGCTGAACCACTTCTGCAGAATTAAATGGCACAGAAGTGACGAGTGGTGAACTGAGTACTTCTTTCTGATTCTGTGGCAAATCCTCTAGTGCTTGACTTTTATTTCTTCCTTATTGTGCAGGTGGAAACTATGTGATAAGTGCATCCTCCTGGCGGGAGGGACAAAAGCTGGTAAAAAAGATCCTGGGTCCAGCTCCCAGAATAGAACAGGACAGAAGAGCTGTATCCAGTGACAGAACAGGCCGAGAGAGAGCTGCCAAGTCTGGTAAATTGTTCTTTTATCACTGGACTTACTTCATTTTACTTTATTATATAACACTGCACGTCTGCAGACTAAAGCAGACTTCTGAGCTAGAATGTTCTGAGATAGAAGTTTCTTATCAAAATTGCTCCGATTTTTAACCTGGAATTGGAGGGAGGGAGAACGAGACCATTTTGCTCACAACCATGGCTGGGATGCATAACCTCTGTTCCTGGGTGCATTATGGACGTTTTTTGTGTCATGGTCCCTGCACATGGGACTTGAAGGGTACTACATGCTGCAAGGGAGCTTGGGGTGTCTGGAAAACATGAGATAGAGGCTGCAACCAAAAAAATGGACAGCTGCAATCTGTCTTTGCCTCTTGAATCCAGTGGGGAAAGGAATGGCTAGCAGTGGTCCACAGGCCAGATGAATTTTCCAGGTGTGCTGAATGTAATCCATAAGCTATGATTGAGTTTAACAGGATCCCAGTTTAACAGGAATTGTGGTTCTTCCAGATACAATATAATGTCATCCATGTGCGTCATAAATATTCATTGATTCCTCCATCTGCCCTTCTCAGAATTTATCCAGAATCTCAGACAGGGCAGATAAGGCATGCTGGTAACTGCTGTGCTTCTTATGCCTCTGAGGTGGTGAGGCTGGTAAGGGTAGAAAGGCTGTGGGCTCAGTCTAAGCAAAGGCTGCCACGTTCAGACCATGACACTGAATGAAGCAAAGACCTGTTTACAGCCAGATCTGCCCTCCTCCCTCAGCCTTCTTTTTGCAGCTGTTTTCCAAATTTGATTGTTACCTGAAATATTTGACGTCTCATTCTTTAGCAGGCTGCATTGGAAGGACAGGTTCTGATTCCAGACTGGATGTTACCCGGAAAAGCTCTTCAAGAAGTTCTGAAAGGTCAAGAAGTAGAGTACGGTCTGAGACCAATCTGAGAAAACTGGAAGCTGCTCTTCCAGGGGATAGCCAAGAAGATCATGCCTCTGTAAAGAAGGACTTCCTGCCCATGGAGATACGTGGAATTCTCGATGACCTGCAGTTGGATTCCATGAGTACAAAGCAAGAGACAGATGTGGAAAAGCAGAATCAAAAATGTGTTTTGCCTGCTCAAAATACGAGGAGCCACAGTCCAACCAAAAGGAAACCAGACAAGGTGGCTGCCAGTGAGGAGCCTCAGGTGATCTCTAAGAAACGCCACTATGACAGCGATGAGGTTCGTCAGTACATCATCAGGCAGCAAGAGGAGAGGAAGAAGAAGCAGAATGAAGAGAAGAAAGCACAAAAGGAGGCAACAGAACAGAAGAACAAAAGGCTCCAAGAGCTCTACAGAAAGCAGAAGGAGGCTGTTGCTAAAGTGAAGAATGTGCCTCCTCCTGAGCCTTCAGCAGCCAAACGGTTACAGGAAACCTATTCCAAACTCCTGCTGGAGCGAACGCTTTTAGAAGAGCCACCTCAGCTGCCTACGGTGCAGGAAACACAGGTAGAGCTGATTCACTCCCTTCATGGCTTGCAGTTGTTTGCAGGAATAGGAGGTCGGATGTGTAGGAAGGTTGTGGCTTGTGCTGCTCTGGTGGTTACCAGTTAAGACAAAAGAACCGAATGTGTAGCTTTGCTCAAACGTAGTGCAGCCTCCCATGTGCAGCCTCTCTGCTAGTGGCTGCTTTTTGGCAGCAAGGCTTACTAGAAAGTTGATTGAAAATCATCTTTCTGTTTTAAATAGAAGCTGAATTCTGGATATTAGCCTTTTCAACTGTAATGAGGCAAGAGCTCCTAAACTCCGACACGCTTTAGAAAATGTGTTTTTCTGGTTCTCTTCATCTCTAGCCCAGACCTGGTTATCAGCCATCTGGGGAATCTGACAAAGAAAACAAGGCTCAGGAGCGTCCTCCGAGTGCATCTTCCAGCAGTGACATGTCCCTGTCAGAACCGCAGCAGCCACTCCTGAGGTGAGCAAACGGGGCCTTGGGAGAGAGAGCAAAGTGCTCCTGCTTTCGTCTCTGGGAGGTGAAAATAGACTTGGCTCTTGAGTTCATGTTCCAGGGAGAGTAATTGTCTCTACAGCAATTACAGCATTTTCCTTGCAGTAAGGAGGAAGCTGATGCAGGAAACCATATGAAAATTTTGGCTGTGGCTGGTTTGCGAGTGTGTAAATAAATAAAGTGAATGTTGATTGCTGGTAATGTTTTGTTGACATCAGTGGGATGTTTGTTTTGTTTTGGGACACTCTTATTTCCTCTGCCATTGCCATTGGGCAAGAGAAGCTGATTGTGTGAATATATCTGTTGGTTTTTCTTACTTGATTTGCTCGGTGTTGATGTTTAATCTATTGTCTTGGATTCAGCCATTCGTTACTCTCTATAAAATACCAGAAACCTCTGTTTCTGCTTGGGACTAGCCTTTCCCCATTTCTTTTCATGCTTCTTTCCCAGTTTCTAATTGTTCAGTGTGTTATCAAAGGTTTCTTACTGCAAGTCAAGGTACCTAACCAAACACTTAGGTGTAAGGAAGTAAAAATCCTGAAGTTTCTTGGCTCTCCTTAATATCCCTGTTGTGCAGGTGTCTTCATTTTTAATCACATAATGGATGTCTGCTTCTTAAATGTATACTTGCATCCATATCTATATGACTTAGTAAATTCAGTGAGACCTCTTTCCCTTCTGGAAAAGTTCAAGGAAGTTCACTGGAATGCCATGTACTACTGTGTGTAAAATAAACTGCTAAACCATATAGTAAATATTGTTAGTGTAACATCATAAAGAAAAAACATAATTGCTAGTAGTAGAGGAGAGATGAGACTCACAGGACTCCATAAAGTATTCAGAGACCCTCATTGTAATCAGAGTAAAAGTTTTTTTGGGAGACTTTCCAGGAGTTCTAGTATTCTGGACGTGGACAGGTGATAAAGCCAAAAAAAAAATCTCCCTTTTGAAGTCAGGAAGCTTCTGGAAAAGACTTACTCCTGACGGTGAAACACCTCAGCTTGTTACAACTCTGAAACAAAGAGTACACCATAAATGGCATTTCAGATTTGGGAGGTGCTGTGTTGTTTGGTTTGTTGGGTTTTTTTACTAAATAACATTCTGTATCTGTTTACTGTCCCATTCCCTGCCTCTCTGATTCCACCAAAAAGTATTTTGTGCTGAAATTAAATTTGTGGCAGTGTTGTCTAATCTAGGACATCAATCCTCGTGTAAGTCATCAATGTAAATGTTGACTTTTCCTTTCAGGAGCGATTTGATGGAGCCTCCGTGGGTACAGCCAGACAGGCTGAGCCCCAGAGTCCAGCTGCCCCGCCCACATGCTATCCTGGGCTCAGGTGGAGGAGGCCCTTGTTCCCAGCACTGGAGCCTGGAGCAGATGGACCTTCTGTCAAAGGAGTGTGATGCCATGCTGGCAGGCAGGAGGAGCCACTCTGCCCCCGTGGGCTCCCTGGTGCCTCACTCGTACCTGAACACCTCTGCTGCCCAGGAAAACCTCTTAGGGAAGCCTACTGCCAGCCAGTATAAGAGCAAATTAGACCGCCTGGAAGCCTTGAAAGCTACAGCTGCTTCCCTCTCTAGCAGGATTGAAACTGAAGCCAAGAAGTTGGCTGGCGCTGGTATCAACTACGGTGCCGTGTGGAACTCAGAATTGGTGCAAGAAAACCACGATGATGGACGGTGGGCAAAGGCTGTGAGTCCTCCTGTGAGAGAGGAAAATGAAAATACTTTTTCAGCCAGAATCCAAAGGATGTTGGGTGCCTGCGTGTCTCATACAGCCTTTGATGACAACCTTCCTGGGGTAGGCCACCTCAGTGAGTTTAAAAAACTCCCTGAGACCATCAGGCCTCTCGCTGACGTAGTGAGCCTTGGATTGAGGTCTGCTGCTGCTAACAGGCACGAAGGGATCCTGGGACATTTATCCAAGAGACAGACAGACTCCCCAGGGCGTGAGAACCAGGCATACCCCCTGAGCAAAGGCACTACTCCTCGTGAGCCCAGCATCGACTCCATCAGCGAAGGGCCTCTCCTGAGCGACGGAAACCTCTCGGAGGAGGAGGGAGGCCAGCACAAGCAGCTGCCTCTGAAGATGCTGGAGACATTAAAAGAGAAGGATTTCTGCGTTCGGGAGAGAAATGCTTTTGAGCCCATAAAGGAGTTTCAGAAAGCAGCTGAGAGGTACTCGCCGCTTTCCACTCAGACAAGTGACACGCACAGCAAGGGGCCCTGGGAGGAGCTGGCAAAGGGAAGTCCCCACAGTGTCATCAACATCTTTGCAAAAAATTATCAGCTTCATGGAAAAGGTAAAAATGGAAGCTTTTCTGAAAGCTCTTGTGAGTTACTATTTTCCCTTAGTCTTACTGCTCCATATGCTTTATACTTCACAGTTAAGGGATGTGCTTTCAGAGGTCTTAAATGTGAATCTCTGTAAGATGTGATTTACAGCTGTCTCATGCAGGATGCCTTGTTTCATTTTCATTTTTTGTACAAATTTATTCCTCATTTTATGAGCACTTTGTCTCTGGCCTGCAGCTCCTCATTCTGAGGAGGAATGTTTTCTGAGAAGTTGAGTTTTGTCTTGTGGTTTTTCTCGATTCTTTTTGCCTTCATATTATTTTCTTTAAAGATGATTGCATGAAATTTTCTGCAGATGGCTCTGCTCTAAAACAGTGTGCTCTTCAAGAATATTTTGGGATGGAGTATGTTAATGAAGTAAAGCATTCAGTAATTTACAAAAAGAGGAAGCCTGAGGTTGTTATGTTGTGTTAAAACTGCCATGGGACGTATATTCTCCTGATGATTTTGTGTTTGAAAGGAAGTCATTGTAACTCATGGTTTGGGAGCATTTTAATTCCTGCAGTTTTATTACCTATTTGATGCGTGTTTGCATTTGTTACAATTTCTGTCTCTCCCCTCTTTGTCCCCACCTCAGTGTTTGAGGAAAGGCTGAGTGGAGGCTCTGGCACTCTGCGCCCGCTGCTCCCTGCCATGAGCCCTCCGGAGAGTTTGGCCTCCTACGAAGATGACTTTGTCTCCTCGCAGGGAAGCAGCACTTTAACAGACAAAAAGATCTCACGTGACCTCAGGTAACTGTCTTAGGCTTCCTACAAAAACAGAACTGCAGAATTTGAGAGAAAATAGTTAACACAGAATTTATTTCATAATATGCTGGGTGTCTTTTCTGCTGTGCTGTACTGCACTAGTCAAAGTGATGAAGTATTTTCTTAGGACCTTGCAGTTAATATAGCAGCCAACACAGTTAAGATGGAGTCTAGTATTCCTCCTCCCTGTCTAATTTTTTCTGTTCTTTAGCCCAGACAGGTAGCTTTAGATAAGATTCATACCCTTTGTAGTCCAGTGAAAATTAGTTCTGACTTGTGTGGCTGCAGTAATGCTCAGTTGGGTAGTCTTGTAATTTAGAGAAAATGGAAAAGCTATTTGAAAGTCTTAACATTCCTTCAGTACTTCAAAATTGAGTATAAAATCTGTAATTGCTTTCAGTAAGCATTTTTCAGAGCTTACTTAGTAATGGATATATAAACTGCCTGTAAGAACTTTTGAAAGCTTTTGTTCAGATTGAAATTTGAAGACTGTAGGTCCTAGACTCTCCATGTCTGCTCTGTAGCTTCCTAAATTTTCTAAGACCCCCTTTTTGTGTAATGAGCTATATTTATATCTTTTGGGCACCTTGGGGGAGGCCACAAGTGTGTTTGTACCAGTGATACTTAACCTCAGAAGAAAAGAAGTTAAAAGGCACTTGGCACACTGAGAATGTTGACTGCAAATAATGGTTTCTTTCTGATTAAAACCTCTTCCTTCTGTTGGTATTATTTAGCATATGATGCTTTGGCGTCTCTTTTTTGCAAGTCTCTTGTAATCCTTTATTGAAAATGGCTCATATTTCTGGCAGCTGATATCTGTATGCCTAGGATTATCTGAAATGCAGTCACATTTTGAGTCATTCATATGTTGTTCAAGTGTGGAGTCAAAGAGCTCTTAAGAGTTGAAATTGGACAGGGTGGTTGTTATCCATCTTTTAGTCTTTGTTATTATTGGAAGCATGTTTCAATATGTTCAATATCATATCAAACTGCCCAATGTCTTTGCTGTCATAGCTTTTAATCTCAAAAGCAGTGCTTTTCTCAATGGGCTGATTGGTGCAATCTAGTCCTCTGTCTCTAATTCAAAGTGTGGTAGTTTTATTGTGCACAGTGTGTTGCTTTTCCCTGGTCTTAAAATTAAAACTAAACCATGGTTTATGGGGAAAAGGGTTTTTATCTCAGTATTTATTTCAGGATCTTTGGGTGCAGCACTTGGTCCAGGTGGGATGCCCTGAAATGCACACACTGCTCCCCCACACACCAAAATGCACACAATTATAGGCCTTGCTAGTTAGCACATCTGTCAAAGATTCTTCAGTGAGAGTCTCGAGTGAACCCCTTGTTCTGAGGAACTTTCCCTTTGGATGGGTTTATTTTAGTTTACAAAATGTGTTCTGGAGAGGCCCTTGGTTTCTGGGGCTCCCAGGATGTTTGCTCTCCTGGTTTAACGGTGCCGTGGGGCTGAGCTGAGTTATCAGCCTTGGGAAGTTACAGTGTGTGGGCTAAAAGCACTGAGAATACATCAAACTATAAAAGGGTGTGTGAGAGGGGTATGAAAGAAAAGGCATCATGTAATGTGGGAGCTGGAAGCCCTCATGAGTGTCAATGTGTTCCTCTTCAGTGTTGCTGGCAGCAGTAATTCGAGCGTTCAGGAGGAAGTTCCCAGCAGGAAGTCTCCCCTGGAGCCTCGCTCTGTGGAGCTCAGTTCTCAGCACTCGTCTGGGCCGCGCTCTGCAGCCTCCTCCCGCTCCTCTGCCTCCTCTAGGAAGAGAGGCAAAAAGGAACGTAAGTGCAATACCTGCCTGCAGAGTATCCCTTTTTATAAAGGAAGTTTTAGGCTTTTCTTGTTAGGAAAACTGCAGTCCTACGTATCTGAAAACTGTAATTCAATACTGCTGGAATGATTGATTTATTCCTCCAGTGACTCTTTCTTAGATTCTTTTTGACTCTGGTTATTCTCTGACCTTAAAATGCAGTAACTTAAAGTTAAATAAGCAAGAGGTTGTTAACAGCATTGAAAAGTTTCTTTTCCTAAGCCAGCCTTCTAATAAATCAGTTAATTTTAATGTTGTGTGGGAAGTATCCTTAGATTCTGTACTGAGAAAATGCCAATAGGCTTCTGAGTTATGGCTGTGTTTGTGAAGGTGACAACAGATTTGCCTGAATGCTTTGTCTTTGGATCACAGCTAGCTTTCATAAATGCACAAGTTAACAAATACTTTACCTTCTATGGTAACCTGTACATGACAAAATCATGATGAAACTTGAGGCTCGGTGCACTTGTAGTATGGATTGTAAGCAATGGATAAGAAAAGCTAGGTTTGAAACCAATAGAAACATAACAAAAATAGGATTGGACATTCTAAATTTTCTCTCTCCCTATTGCTGGTAAATTCTTTCCCTTTCCCCCACAAAGCTAGGCTGTATTCTGATTATCAGTGGTAAACAATCAAATGGATATTTTCTTTGCTTAAACTGAAAGTGTGCTGAAATGAAAGCTGAGTGACAGTTTTGACAGTGAACACAATATACAGAAGAGAACTTCATCACCAATTCTACATTTCTTGCTTGTTGGATCTGTAGACTTCTAACTCAGAGGCTTCTTTAATTGGGGAAAAACTTCTCAATTAATTGTTTTGGGGCTTTTGCTGGTAAGGTATTCACATGTAGAACCAAACAAACTTTTGACACTGTTGTTTCTTCATAGGGTTGGACTCTTTCAATGGAAGTTCTCACCACTTTTCTGTGGAAGAAGATAAAATACTGTCTGAATTAGAGTGGTGTTCCCAACAGGCTAAGAAATCCTTATCAAGCAGCAGAATTTCTAGTAAAGAGCATGAGCAGAACCCAGATACAGACAGCACACTGGAAAACTTGTCTGGACACTCCCTGATGAGGTAACAGGAATGTTGTAAAGTTTATGCAAATATAATGATGCTTGGTAGTGTTATGGGCTGTGTCTCTGGAAATGCAAAAGAGAAGTAACAGAAATGGTCAAATGTTAGTAGGATGTGCATGCAGAAAACATTTTTCCCCTGTATATGAAATATGAAACCTGGTGTCCTGCCATGTTCAGTACCTTAAGCACTGAAATAGAGTTTTTGTTTCCCTCTTCTAGAAAAGGTCTGGTAGAGGTGTGCCAGGGTTTATTCAACCTGTGCAGGCACCGTTCTTTTTACAGTAGCTACACAGACAATTTTGGCTGTACGTGTGTTCAGCTAATACTCACAAAGCCTCTCCAGCTCGGTGAGTCGATGCTTTTCAAAAGATGAGCCCATCCTTGGAAAAGACTGTATTAAAGAAAGAAACTGAAGTTTTCTGTTGCAACCTCTTTTTGCCTAGTTAAAAATGCAGGTTTTCTGCTAATTGTCCAGTGAAGGTGGTTATGAAATATTCAGTTTTCACTGCAGTTTTTTCGTAAAAGCATCAAATACCATGAATGATCTCTCATTCTGTGTTGGCTTAGAGCTGTTCTGAGGTATTGGCTTCTGTTGGTGACTGTTCCTGACATCCAGTATTGGGTTTGAAAGGTCCTTTGATGTCCTAAGATGTGCCAAGTAAAGCAGAATGTCTTCCCAAAGGATTTAAACAGCCACTGTTAATCCTTTTCAGCGCAATAAAATTGGAATAGTAAATTTAAGAAGCGTCTGTATTATTTTCTCTATTTAAAAGAGAAATATCTTCTCTCAAGAAGTGTTACTTGTTACAATACTTAGAAGTATTGTATGAATTGTTTAAGTCAAGTTTTGGTTTCCATTCCATTTTAGGAGAGACATCAAGACTCAGGGCAGTGGCTTGTCACAATCCATGTGCTAAAAGTAAACTGTTCACTTTTTAAATGCACGTGCAGATGATTGCATCCTGACTTTCTCGTGCCAGGCTCCTAACAGGAGGCATTGAAACTGCTTGTCTGGTCATATAGAACATGAAGATACTGCTTTTTTTTTTCATTTGTGTGTGTGTGCTAACTAGGCTTAATACTTGAGAGAAAACAGGGTGCTCTGGAAACTTAACTTTGATCTGGGATTTAGGGGCAAAACCCATCTGGTGAGGCCATTTCCTGGAGACAGACTGGGCCTGTGCAAACCATACCAAACTGCCCTTGACATGGATCTGTTTGTGTGTAGGAATGGAAGAACAAGATCATTGCTTTATTGTTTTATCAGCTGGCTGGACTAGGAGAACATTGACTCCTTTTGCTTTCTGTTTCACTGTCAGTTTCTCAGACAAGGGGAGACCCCAGAAGACACCAACTTCTTCCCCATCTCCCGGCTCCCAAAAAATGTTGCAGTTTGATTCTGTGGGTAATACAGCAGAAAGAGTCAAGTCACCTGCTGGCTTTTCTGGAGGTACAGCCCCAGGGCTGAAGCCAAACGTAGCCTTCCCTGATGCGGGCCTGGGCAGTAGCAGGTCTGCAGCAGGAGCAGCCTCAGCCAGCGGTGAGTTTATGTCAGACCACGCTGCTGCCGGAGCTGCTCCAGCGTTTCCCCTGGTGTTTGGTGTGGGTGCTGGGCTCTGTGGGGTGAGCAGTGTGTGCTGTCCTGCAGGGTGCCTGCGCTTCTCCCCCGCGGGGCTGCAGCAGCGCCTGTCGGCCGAGCTGAGCTACCTGAGCGCCATCGAGGAGTCAGTGCGGCAGCTGTCGGAGCTGGAGCGCGTCAGAGGCATCTCCCTCGCCCAGCAGGAGAGCGTCTCTCTGGCCCAGATCCTGAAGGTAACGGGACAATACTGCTGCCTCTTAACCTTCCTTTTTGGTTCTTTCGTTGTTTGTTTGCAAGAAAATCAATCGAGTTAGGACAAGATAAGGTTTGTTAGTAGGGCGGAGAAATCGTAATGGGCATGATGGGGCATCTCTGGTAATGCCCATTTTTTAGGATTAATGTCTGTTATCTTTCTCATTGTAAGCTGACACCAAGGAAGTAGCTACTCTGGAATATGTGTCATGAATATACCATTAGCTGGAATCACTGTTTTGGTTGTGTTCCTCAGACAAATACAGGCATGGCTGTTTACTGGGGTTGGTGTTGGCTTCCAGTGCCATGTGGTGTAGCTGTTTGGGCTGGATGATTTGTTTTATTCCACAAAAACAATGGTTTTAGTTGATGTTTCCTTATGTTGATGAGATTGTTTATTCTAGTTTGTTGAATTAATTGATCTCCTGAACTCCTTTCTGCACTGTGGTGGTAGAGTATGGGGAATGTGCATTGCCTTAAAAAGGAAGAGGGTCAGTAGGTTAAAAATTTTGTTTCATCAGAAGAGACATCCCCAGCAGAGGAGATCAAGATCTTTCAGAGGTAGTTTGCAACCAGTGGCTAAGGCAGATCAGGTCTTTGTATTTAACTTGCATGGTTAAAATTTGTTTTCCTGATGTGTAGGCACAACAGCAGCGCCATGAACGGGACTTGGCTCTTTGGAAAATCAAGGCCGAACAAGATGCTTTAGAAAGTCAGAGACAACTGGAAGAGGCAAGGCAGAAGGCAGCTCAGGTGAGGCTGCCCTTCAAAAAGGTGGTGTTTAAAAGGCAAGGTGCTGTAAGTAAATCCATGCCTACTGGCATTCTTAATTTGGAGCTGTGAACATATGAAAGTGCCGAAAGGCACTTTAATGTAGCTCAAAGAAACTCTCAGGGGCCTATTTCAAAGTTTTTTCTGCCACATTTTGAGAAATAAATCTGTAGTTACTATAGGCAGAACGTTTTGAAGAGCTGGACTGTCTGTGTTCTCCACACAGGTCCATGCAGAGTCGCTGCAGCAGCTGGTCCAGTCACGGCAGGAGGCTGGACAGGAGCCCCTGGGCAAGGCTGCAGCCAAGCAGGCAGAACCTGCACTGCTCACCACTGATGCAACTCACCAGCTCCGTGAGGTGAGGCCCTAGGGAAAGAGAAAAGCTATTTTAATTTCACTATTACTGTGAATACTTTTTTGGCTTTTAAGTTATTTTCTGTTTGGTGTCATTCTTGGTACAACTTCTTCACTTTCATAACATGACAAATGATAGGACTTCAAAGGAGCTTCTCTGGCATCGTTACTTAGAAGTGAATCAGCAGCTTTAAATTCCTGTTCCATGTTCTTATGATCTTCCAGTTAATGAACTGTTAAGAAGTTTGTTTTTCCAGGGCAGATTGATGACAGTGAACACAGCATCTTTAGTTTGTAAGAGTTGCTCTCCATCAGGGATTGATCCTATATCTGTTTCATATACAAATTAAATTAGAAAAGGAGAAAATTTCAGTTTTGCTTACTGCTGAAGGTAGAAGAAAAACAAATAAATTTAAAAAAAAAGAGAGGGGAAGATCTTCAGCAAAGCTCTTGACTCGATACTGAGTTTGAAGTTTCCTCTTTTTGAATCTCTCTTCGTTCTTCTTGTGCTATACAGAATATTTATTAGTTTTCAGGGTTTTATATCAGTTTATCAATTTTTATGCTTCTTGTTCCCAGTATGCAGCAGTGGCTTCACAGATGGATAAAGAACACAGTAACCAAGAAATGCTCTTATTCCATCACAGTTTAGAGATCACAGTGGCTGTGGGTCAGTGTTATGGGATGGAGTGCAAAAGGCTGATGAGTGTGAACAGAACTGTTTCATCACGGCTTGTGCACGTGTTGGTGCTCACCAAGGCTGGTTTTATGATGAGTAATGGAACTGTAGAATGCTACAGGTGGACTTGTTCTGGCCTCTGCCAAATATGTGAAGTTTAAATAATTTTTGAGTAGTCAAGAATGGCTTAAAGGAGCAGAAAAGCTCAGACACCTCAAATAGATGCAGTGTATTGGTCTTTGAGAGTATGTAAAGTCTTGGATAAAGACAAGGAAACCTTTTTAGTTTTTAGAGCTGAAGTAGATAAACAACTTAAGAAACAATGTAGAAGAAGCAGAGACTGCTTTTATTTGGTGTAGGGTTTTAATCTCTTCAAGTCTTGCTTGAAGTTTGAGCATAAGAGGTGCTGATGGAGAGGCTGATGGGGATGACCTGGTCACTGATGCTGGGTCAGCAGAGTAGCTTTTCCATCTCCGTTCACAAGTGACTCCAGGTACTCAGTTGAACAGCCATTTGTTTTAACTGGAATGCAGCAGTGGAAACACCTGCCACCAATGTGCTGGTAATATTTCTGAATGTACACTAATTTATTAGGTGTTAAGGAATGGAGTGTGGGGGAATATGTATTCACAGAGCAGTACAGGCAGAAGTGACGTGTGTGGTTACAAACCATCGTAACCCCACGTCTTACACAGTTGTTATAAATCACTAAGTTGCCTGCCAGAATGATGATTTTCTCTTGCAGAAGCATTTTGATGCTCATAAGCTGACTGTGTTGCCGTGGTTTTGTTGTTCTCAGATGACAGAGCTAGCACGGAGCCAGACCTCGGACGCCCTCGACTCCCCGGCCGCTCCAGCCACCACCTTGTTTGACCACCAGCGGCAGCACCACTCAGAGTTCATGAAGCAGCTCAGGGCCCGAGCTGATACAAACAGGTTTGGCTTCATGTTTCACATCTTGGGAAGGGGGAAGTAAGATTTGTTAGGTTTTGCTTCTCCTATTCTTGTGGAAAATTAGAAGATGTCATAATGAACGAGCATTTAAGATCAACTTGGATTCCATCTTCGTACCCTTAATGGCGTACACCAAAGGTGACATTAACTGGTTCTGTGAAACTCTACATAAAAGAGTAGAAAAAGATAATCTAAATGTTTTGTGGGATGATTTAACTAGTTTAAGCTTTAAGAAATCTTCTAGCAGAAATTTTAGCTGTTAATACTTCTAGGAAACTGATGAAAGCTCATGAAAATTGTATTACTCCTATGTTTAAGGGAATGCAGATTTATCCCAAATGCTTCTCATTTCCAGGAAATGTGAGTCTGGTGCCATATCACAAGGTAAAGAGGAGGCTGGTGACTTGAAACAGGTGACATACTCACCAGTGTTTGATAGTTACTCTGAGTCCTCAAGATCAAAGGTTCATGATCAGAGGTAAGAACCTTTTTGTGTCGTATTCGCTTACCTGATCTAGTTAGGTTCCATGAAGTTTCTCACAGCACTTCTCTGATCTTGAACTGGAAAAATTTTGTCCTCTGTAGTTCTCCTAACTTCTAAAACAGAATTTCTAACTTACTCATTCTTTTAAAATCTGAAAGAAAGTTTGTTTGCATTGGTTTATCATCACTACTCACTGCCAGGTGAAGGATGTGCATACCTTCAAGCCACATGGATTTTAAGCTAGAATGAAAATAACAGTCAGTAGTTTGATGAAACATAGAATGTTAAAATAGCCAAGCTGCATTTTAAAACCAAACCCAAACGCTCTGCATGTTGTGTACAGTAGTAATGTAATATAAGTATTTTGAAATGTGCAAAGTAATTAAAAAACCCCATTTCTTGATAACACAGCAGTACCAGCAGCCGCCAGGAGAGCCCTTCTGTTCCGTCTTCTAAGGAGAACGAGAAGAAGCTTTCCTGTCGTGAGAAGACAACCAGCAGCATTGAAGAGCAGGCTCAGACTGCTGCAGATGAGTCCTTGCCCAGTGACAGTGTTCTGTCCCTGCCAGACGATAAAGGTTGGTTGTGCTGCTGGTGTGTGACAGGTCTGAAGGTGGTAAGGGGGGAGGAGGGGAGGGCGGCACTGTCTCAGAATGAATTTCTGAAATAAATGGGGGAATGTGGGTGACAAAAGCTGAACTCCACGTGAGTTTTAGTGTCTTAAGAGTAACAGAGCATGGCACAGTGAGACAGGAACCTTTGAGATTCTGCTGTGTTAGGTTAGCCAGATGCTCACTTGCTGAAACTGCAGGCACAACACCAAATGTTTCAGCAACTCCAGATGTGTTTATACCTGTGTACATGAGTCTGCCAGGTCTCTCGAAGCTGGATAACAGATGTCCTCTAACTCAAAATCTCTCTTTCCTAAACGCCCATTTTTCTACATTAGTTACCTCCCTGTCTTTCTGGCCCCCCCTAACTTTACTGAGATGAGACAGACTAAAATTGCATTCCTGGTGCATACCTGAGTGTGAAGCCACTTCCCTTATTTCTCCCTCAGATTCCGCTTCTGTTGCAACAGAATATTCCCTGAAATTTGATGAGTCCATGACAGAGGATGAGATTGAAGAAAAATCTTTCCGGTCTTTGCTTCCCTCTGAGAGTCATCGCAGGAATAACCTGGAGAAGAAGCGAGGCAGTCGTGATGATTCTGATGAAGAAGTGTCCCCAGACAAAACAGCTCTGTCATCTATCAAGGTAGATCAGGCACCATGGTCAAGTTAAATTACATTAACTGAGCTGACATGGTTAAGCTGATAAGCTTCAAGTGAGCTGTTCTTAGCTGTGTTTGCAGAGTTGAATGTTCTTTTCCCCCCTCTGATTCTCTGAGCATCTCAAAACAGAGAGGTGTGTGAGTCATGGTGTATGTCACTGCTGTACCAGTGTGGTGACTTAGGGAACAGTCCACCCAGGCCTCTGCCTTGTGGCTTAGGAGGAGTGACTACTTGCAGCAGGTTTTAAAAGCCCAGTGGATTAAGTCCTCCAACTATGCTAACATACAGCTAGGAAATACAAGAGGATGCCTCATCTCTCTGGCCAAAGTGGGAACCTCCCAAAACTGTCACACAGCCCAGGGCAGAAAAATCTGGTCTGCAGAAAGCTCAGAGAAGAAACAGCTTCCCTTCCTGCATCTATATTTGTATATACACACACAGACATGCACTTGGTAAGTGAAGAATAGCTGTGGCATTTCTGTCTTATCATGCCAACTCTGTCTTCCCTTCCAGGAGCTGAGCATGCCATTCTCAGGGGGGCAGGACAGTTTCTCTAAGTTTACCATGGAGATGGTAAGACAGTACATGAAAGAGGAGGAAATGCGAGCAGCTCATCAGTCCTCGCTGCTCCGGCTCCGCGAGAAGGCTCTCAAAGAGAAGACCAAGGCTGAGCTGGCTTGGCTGGAACACCAGAAAAAGTAAGGCAGCTCTGAATATATGTTATTGCTGACTGACCATTCCCTTCTGCTTTTCAAGGTTTTGTTTCCACCTTACCTCTCTCCCTTAGTAAGTATTAATGGTTGAAGTAATCTTCTGACATCAGTATTCTGTTACAGGGACTTGGTAAGAACAGGACCCAGTTTATAAGTGTGCTTTGATATTTACATTGAATGTGGTTTGGTTAAGAGAGAATTTCACTGAACAGTAGAAGATCAGATGTTTGTTGCCAGTTAGTGAAGGTAGTTGCCAACCATTACTCTACACATCTTAATCCAGGAAGGTACAGAACTGTCCAACAGTTTGGCCTTTCTTTGTATCTGAGGTCATTTTAATTGACTCAGGCCACGTTTTGTGAATCTGGATACATCTTGTACTTAGTGATTTGTTTCCAGTCTCAGATCTACTTCGTCCTGGAGTCCACTTGAAGCACCCACTGGTACTAGCAAACAGCAGTGGCCAGATTTAATCAGTAATTTTCTCAGCATGAGAGTACCATTGTTCAGCAGACAATTTCTTATAATTTCTTGTTATTGTGCATTTGACAAAGGATTATTAGGTAGTGAGCCAAGTGTCCTTCCTTTTGTATTTCTCAAATGGTGAGTGTGCTACCTCTGCAGTGCTTCTGCCCATTCTTGTGTGATCTCCTTTTACCTGTGCTGGCCTTTTTACTGTGCCTCTCTGACCAAACAGTGCAAAATATTCCACCAGAGAGCATGCCAAGGATTTTTCACTTTAAAGGCCTGTTGGGCACTTCTTTCATAGTACTTTATTATTATTTATTATTATAAAGTAATCTTATTACTTTATTTGTACTTCTTTCTTCGAATCTGTGTGCAGGCATTTGCGAGACAAGGGAGAGGATGATAAGATGCCTCCCATTCGAAAGAGGCAGCGTGGTCTGCTGCTGAGATTACAGCAGGAAAAGGTAAGGGATGCCCTCTAGGAAAGTCCTTTGGAAAGCCATGTGTACCCATTAAATGTTTCAGACACTGTAAATGTAGGAATGGAGAAGCAGCAGCATTTCTTACCTGTAAGTTTTATTTGCATTTCAGTCATATTCAGGACGTTGTTCTAAAGGGTCCTTCTCTGTCTGTAATCTCATGATGGAGACTCTGAAGTATTCATTGATGTTCAGTTCTTTGCTGCTGAAGTTCAGCCTAGTTCCTTCATCGAGTAATTGGCAGTCATGTCAAACCCATGGCAAGGGCACCGTGGCAGTTTGGAGTGTGTTCTTGAGAGAGGTCTGTCAGTGTTTTCATGCTGAATCTTTCATCCCTAAAAGGCAGAAATCAAGCGTCTCCAGGAGGCGAACAAGGCTGCTCGCAAGGAGAGGCAGCTGATCCTGAAGCAGCAGGCGGAAATCGAGCGAATCCGACAGACCACGATGAAACTGCAGGAGAAACTGAAGTGTGCAGGAGAAAACAAGCTGGTGAGTGTCAGCACAAAGCTGGAGTCTGCCCTCTCCAGCCCTGCAGCTTCAGTGTTGATAGGAATGGGAAGCTACTGGATTGAAGTATCAATTTTGTAGCTATCACTTGGAAGTTTTGTCTGCCTGAAATGGTCTCACGGCTTCATCTCAGCAATTTCTGTTTAATTGCTGCATTTAAGGAAATGCCTTTGGAGAAGTCACAAAATGTTTTACATGCACACTACATGGTGTTTGTTCATTCTCAAGCTGAACTAATGACTTTGAGAATGTGAGTTTTTTGATGCTTAGATCTCTCAGGCTTTGATTTTTGTTTGATTATTTGTCAGGCCCAAGGAACTAAATATAAGCACTAATCCTATAACTTCTGCTGTGTGTGTTAGTGTAATTATGCTAAGTTTCTTGCATCTACTTTACAAGGTAGCAAAATAAGGTTTTGGTAACTGGCTGCCTCCTTTCAACATTGTGAGAAGACACAAGTTTAATAGTAGCACTGTAGAAAAGGTTGGTTTCCTGTTTGGGTAACTGAATTCTGGTGGTTTATTGTTTTGGGGGGTTTTGTTGGTTTTTTTTTGTTTGTTTGTTTTGTTCTGGATACAGCTAGGGAAAAACTTGAATTATGGAGAGAAAGGGTGTACTAAAAAGTTGTGTGACAAATAAAAATTGAGGTTGGAAAATGAAGTTACATCTGCAAGTGGACAGACTTACCTGAAGCAGTATTTCATGCAATCTAGAGAGAAGCAAGCTAAATTAACAGCATTTTTAAAGGATTTTGGAACATTCTTTTAAAGCCTCTTTTTTATTTTAACACTTTAATTGCAGGAGCTTCCCAGCGAGGATGACATCAAGCAGAGCAATGGTTCCAGCCCACTTCCAACTGATGCAGAAACACGCAGCCCTTCCCCAATCTCCATCTCCAGCAGTGAGACCAGCAGCATTATGCAGAAACTTAAAAAAATGCGCAGCAGAATGGATGAAAAGTAACTATATTTTTTTTTCTTTTCCAAAAGTTTGCTATTTTAATGGAATGAGTTGGTTTGGCCCACATCTGCACTAAAAATGGCCATCAGAAATATTAGTGGTGTTGATATCACACACACTTTGATCTGAATTGCCTGAAAAACATCTGATTGGAAGCATGGATATCTATGTTTTTGAATATATTTTAAAGGCTACAGTTCTTGCATGAGTACTAAGATTCAAACCTTATGGCAGACCATGTGGTCAAGGTTTTATTGGAGAAGATTGGGTTTAATATTCTTTGTACTTGATAGTTGGTAAAAGCACATCAGCTTAAGAGACGTTGATGTTTGTAGGTGCAAGGACAGCTTCCAGCTTCACAGCACAGCTTGTCAGAGTTTCTCTTGCAATGAGAGACCTGAAGTCAAATGATGCCTGTATTTTGTATCTCCCCTTTACCTTGAAGAGGAAAAAACAGGGAGTGAGACTCTGGAATTACAGTGCCAATTTTTATCTTGAATTGAAATGTGACTTATAATAGCAATTGTCATGCAAAAACTAGTAACTGAGTTTCAGATCTGGCTCACAGACACTGAGGTTGTCAGGTATGTGATTTCCATTTAATTGTGCAGCTGCTGAATTTTAATTCTGATTGCATTAAAATCAGCTAGGATATATTCTTTAAATATTTTCTTTCTTAATGGAGTTGGTATGTATTAATGTAGGCATTATGTGTGTGACTGAGAAGATATGTGGTTCAGAGGTTGGAAGAATGTTGAAAGTGTTTGTTAGGCTCCAGAGGGAAAAAAAAATCTATGTGCAGTTCCTGGGTCTGAAAACCTAAAATGAATCTCCTGATTTCACCTATTAAATTTAGATAAAAAATTGTGTTGTAGGAATTACTTTGTGTGCACAAAACACCCAAACGCTTTACCCACCTGTGCACATAAGTACACATGTATTTGAATATGATGGAAATAAAACCCAGTAGCAGTAAGGGAGGCTTTGCTATTAGTAGGAGAAACTAAAAACCTGTTGTAGTTTCATGGCCTTCGTGTCTAGCCAGAGTTGATTGCTGTTTTATTGGGACTCCTCTGGCAGCATCTGGTAAACCCAACAGCCAAAATCACTGATAATTAAAAGGTTCTGAGCTGTCACATTTCCAGAACTAAACTCCTGTTGTTCCAAGTTGTATGAGAACCATCCCATCATCATAGTGGCAAATTCTCAAAGTATCTTTTCAGAGTGATAAATGGCTTAAGATGGGGACTTGAAAAGCTTGTGTGCTGTAGGCCATGCTGACTTCTAGGTTTCAAGAAAATAATTTTTTTCTTCTGATCTTACTTTTTTTTTGTTAAAAGAAGGTCTTTATCTTTTTTCCTACACAAGATTCAACAAATTTCAAATGGTGATAAAAAACCAATCTGCAGCTTATGAATTTTGAGATTTAGTATTAATACTAAAAGAGATGGCAAATATACTTGCATATTCAAGACTTCCTTTGCCACTTGTTAGCAGGTGGTGGCTTTGTCAATATTGTTCTTGAAATCTTATTTTTTCCAAAGTATCTTCATTTCTAAGCAACATTTATGATTGCATAAAGACTTACATATTGATAATTGTTACTGTTACAAGGAGTAGCAGCAAATATAAAGTATGTTCTACCTTTAAAGAGATTTTAGTCCTCATTTGATTATTAATTTATGTAGTTGGAAATATTGCTCACCTGGAGAACACTTTTCAAAAGCTGGATACCAGGATTTGAGATGGAGCAATTACTTTTAGGCAGAATAAAGGGAAATTGTGTGTGGTACATGTGGTCATGTATTTCTGGTTTTATGCTTTTAAAACTCTTGGATCGTATATGTTGAAAGGAGGAAGTATTTGGTGTAAGTGTAAATGATTCTCTAAGACTTGATTTTCCTCTTGTGCAGTTGCTGCACACCTTTGGCAGATGTTTTGGTAGTGATAGCAGTGCTTATTGATTGGAAAACAGTGCTGACTTGGTATCTTCTTTTTAATATCCTGATTTGTAAACCGCATAAAATAATAGAGTAGGATGTTTGGGTTGGGGTGTAATGGTAGCAAGCTGCCATTAGAGGGGAATCAGGGTGGGAAATAGGGCACCAGGGACAAAACTGAATGATAAATACAAGGGAACTAGAGGGAGGAATTGGGAAAGCCTGCTGTGCTGGATTTGCTGTAATCCACAGTGAGGTGGAAATCCTTTGGCTCCCTTACTTAGGAGGCAGCTTTAACATTTGTCTTCTGCTAAAAGGGGAGTGAAAGAATAGTTCTGTTTTCATTTTAGCTGTGTAGCCTGCATGTGAACAGGAGCATGCTCTGTCAAAGAGGATTAACCACTTTCCCCTGGCTTTCCTTGCATATGCAGCATTAATGATAATCTGTGCAATAATGGATTAGCTGCTTTTTTCATTTGCTTTTCCTTAGCATGCTTCTTAGCTTGCACTGTAGTTGGTAGAGCTAAGTGGAGCATGGTATTTTTCTATAAATTTGATAATTCATTAGGAATTAGCTTAAAATGGTAATACTTTTAAGAAATACCATTTTAAGCAGAGCTGTAAGATATGTAGATTTGTAAAAAAAAATAGGTATTTTCTTTCTGCAGTTAGCACTTCAAATGAGATATATGAGTGTTCTGAGATCAAGTCTGTTCTTTGTTGCAAAAAAAATCCCAATTAGCAGCTAGTGTGTGAATGGCAGGTGTACCTTGGACTGTTCTGGAATGGTTTATGTTTTGACAGAAAATTATTTAGTCTCTTTTTTATGTTGTTCTTTCACTGGTGCTTACCTTAATGTGGAAATCATTTTACTGAGGTTTCGCCAGGTGAATGAAAATGTGTTTAAAGTTTCAGACCAGCAAATTGTTGATATTGCTAAAGCAGCATGCTCTTTAATAGCAATAATACACTCTTTTGAGAGAATAGCATGAGAAAGGTCAGGCTGAGAGATGTTAACTGTGGAAATCTGCATCAGAGTAACAAAACTCTCGGAAATTTAAAGAAAAATACAGCAGTGTGAAAGTCGCTTGTCTTTCATGAACAGAAAATGAAATGTTGTTAAGTGTATGTTTTATAACCTTCTGCATAACAGTGTATAGTTTTTGTACTGCAGATGTTGGGTATTAACTATACAATGTTAAATGCAATTAATTTTAAAGTTCTTTGCTAGATGCTATCCTTTTCTCATTCTTTCTGCCTTAATTGCTATCTTAGTTTTAAACTCTTCCTCCTTATTTTGTAGACACTGCTCTCCTGTTCACTACTTCTTCTCTGTCTTTACGTCTCACCACTGGGCCTCTCTCAGTGTCTGTTTTCCCAACCTCCACCCCAAATTCCAGCTGTATATCTACAACCAATTGGTCAGGTAACTGTATATTTCTCCAGTGATAGACTCTTTGATAGAGCATGCTCTGTTCAGTCCTAGAAAGTCCAGAGGTTCTTCAGGATGTGTTTGACACTTGCCTCGCTGTTTGCAGCCCTTTATCAGTGACACAGGCAGGGATCACTCCACCCTCAGCACCAAGCTGTGCAGTTGATTTGCTGGAGGGAAGGGATGCCACCCAGAGGGACCTGGACAAGCCTGAGGAGTGGGCCAGAGTGACCTGAGGAGGGTCAGCAAGACCAAGGGCAGGGCCCAGTGCCAGTTCAGTCTGGGGAATGAGTGGACTGGGAGCAGTTCTTCAGAGAAAGACTTGGGCATGCTGATGGACCAAAAAACTGGATATGACTCAGCAGTGTGCACCTGCAGCCTGGAAAATCAGCTCTATTTTGGGCTGCATGGAAAAACATCTCAGCAGGTCGAGGGAGGTGGTTGTAGCCCTCTGCTCTGGTGAGACCCCACCTGCAGTCCTCTGGCCAGCTCTGGGGTCCCCAGTGCGAGAAGGACGTGGACCTGTAGGAGCAGGTCCAGAGGGAGCCAGAAAAAATCAGAGAGGGGAGCACCTTTCCTATGAAGAGGAGCTGAGAAAATTTGGCTTGTTCAGTCTGGAGAAGAAAAGGCTCCAGGGAAGCCTTACTGTGCCATTTCAGCATATACAGTGAGGTTATGAGGAAAATAGAGAGAGACTTTCTACCAGGGCCTGTAGTGACAGACAAGTGACAAGTCTAAAACCAAGTGATGGTTTTAGACTGAGAGAGGGTAGATCTAGATTAGATATACAGAAGTAGTTCTTTACTGTGGGATTGGTGAGGCACTGGCACAGGTTACCCAGAGAAACAACCTGTCCCATCCCTGGAAGTGTTCGAGGCCAGGTCAGCTGGGCCTTTGAGCAGCCTGGTCTAGCACAAGGAGTCCCTGCTCATGGTAGAGGGGTGAAACTAGATGATCTTTGATGTCCCTTCCAGCCCAAACCATTCCAGGATTCTAATCTCTTATTCCTGCTGTGTTCTGCATGGTAGACAGACAATTCCCTTTGCTCCCACTGTCTGGTTACTACTTCAGAACAGCTGCTGAAACCACCTAGTTGGGGCTTATAGTCAGTATACCTAAAAATGTACAAGTACGGTGTAGAGCAGCAGGTTAATACTAATATTTGAAATGCATGGGTAAAATGTGTGGTGTTAGCAGCAGGGAAATAGGCTCTGAGATCATGCTGCTGTACTCTGAGTGCTGCTGCTTCCTCATTGCTCCCCCACATTTCCAGCTGCATAGGTGCCAGGTGTGCTTTTGCAATTTTTTTTTCTGCTTTTGAGAATAAATGTGTACGCTTGGTGTTGCAACTGGAACCCTCTAGACTGCAGTAAATGTTAAGGCAATGCATCTGCTGTTTTGTGGCTCTGGCCTTTAAAACCCCAGGGTTATGAAGGGGTCTGCATCTTTGGCCGTGCTGCTTTGATCCCTCTCTTCTTGTGAGTTTTTTGTTGGAATCCTCTTTTTCTCCCATCACTTCTGTTGTCTTATTTTTCTTACTAAGTAGTTCTTGTGTGGTAATTATTTTCATGGCAATTTCATTACTTATCCTCCTGTTTGTGGTCTTCGGGGTTAATTCATTTGACATCTGCTTTTAAGGAGTCCTGCTCTTTTGAATCCATTTATTTCAGACTTTCTCTTGCATTTTATTTCAACTGGGCCTACCTCTCTCAAGATCCAGTAAACTGCAAAACTTTCTGATGAAGTCAAACAGTAGGTGAAGAAAGAAGAAAAGGTTACTTTTTGCCTTGAGGTCATTGTAATAATGACCTCCAAAACGAATTCCAAACCCATGATCTGCTGGACTAATTGGAACTGATGTGTGTGTGAGAGTGAGAGTGGATAAATCTGATAGTACTGGTGAAAGACACAGCATTATCCTGGCTGTCCCTGTCATGTTTGTAACGCAATTACTGTTGGTAATTTGCTCTCTTAGTGATACCAGCCTGTCAGTTTTGCCTGAGTGTAGACCGTGTTTGATGTTTGTCTATAGAAAGTGATAAAATAATGCACAAAACCATGGAATCTGTCAGCTTGAAGATGGCAAATGTTCCAGAGATTCTGAGGTGCTTCTGTTTTTCACCTCCTCTTGTTTTGACCATCAGAAAGAAGATTGTGAGCCTCTCTTACTGGCTTCTGAAACTTCTCTCTTCATGTCATAACTCAGTCCCTTCATCTGAATCTGTCTTAGAGAAGGATTTATCTGAATCTTAACCTTGCAAATCAACTGCCAGCTCACTTTTCCCAGGAACAGAATAAACAATAAGTGAGCAAACAAGAAATGTCCTTAGCAGGCAAGACCTGCACATTAGTCACTTGGCCATTCCAGTCTCTGTAAATAAAAGGAGTTTTTGAAACCCAAGAGATTAAAAAGCACAAATGAGATTATTATCTGCTTTGCCGCTTAAAAACTTTGATGCTAAGTGCTTGGGATGGCTTGAAAATTATAAAAGCATTTGCAAAAGCAAAGCATCACAAGTCTTTGAAGTCTGCCTTTTACAGCACCACAAGTTCTGTACCAGTGACAAACTCTCTCTAGCTAGTGAACCAGGTAGAGTCTACAGAGTGATTCTATGGCATCTGAAAGCTTTCAGTGTAGGAGATGAGTGCATTGATAGATGCTAGATGAGTGGATTGATAGATGCTCTTCCCTAGACCTGGCAGGCCAGAGGAGGTGTGTGCAATTGATGTTGAACTTGCTTCCAGTTTCCTGCCTGAAAGGTTAAGTGCTATGGTCCTGGTTCAGTGCTCAGAGATGAGACAAGGCTGGCAAAGAGAGCAAGCGTGTGTACACAAACCTACTCATTCCTACGGAACCCTGTGAGAGTTTTNTCAGAGATGAGACAAGGCTGGCAAAGAGAGCAAGCAAGGTTTGTGTGCACACAAACCTACTCATACCTACGGAACCCTGTGAGAGTTTTGTCAATTCTAAGGTTTCATGGATCACTTGAGAGCTATTTGTCAGAAATAAAATACCTGCTAATTTTCAGCATGAGCTTTAATTTTTATTTCTTCTTAAACTACCAGCCTGATATGTTAGTAGTTGGGAAGAAACAGTCCAGCATCGTTATTCTCTTGATGCTGTCAGCTCACAATTAACATTCTGAGTGTGGCAATCTCATAGAGATGATGCTTAGAGGAAGAAATATTAAAGCTCCAGGAGGACTATTAATAGAGAATCACCTTCTCTTATAATTACATACTTGGAGAAAACTGTGGGGTAACTGAGGTTACAATTTTTCTGTCATTGGGATTGGCAAAAAAGAAAAGTTCATTTTTCAAATGGTCACAGCTTTCTAGAAGGTTCCAGTTTAATACCACAGGTACTTTTCATGTCCTGAAATTGGGAACTTTTTCTGTTCAGTTAATGCCTAGTTTGTCGCACTTTTAATGATCCTGAAGATTTTTAAAATGCAAACAGCCTGTTTACAGTATGATGCAGACATTACTTCCTGCAGAGAAAGGAACCTTTGCCTGTTTGTGGGGTTTTTTTCAGCAGCACCTCAGAAGTCTGGGGGACAGTAGTTACTGTGGATGTTACCCTAGGGCACCCTAGAGGGAACAGCTGCAGTTGTGGGGAGCCCAGCACTCGGGTGTTGGGGTGCTGGGGTGTGCTGGCTGCTGTGCCATGGTGCCCTGCTGTGCTGCAGGTTCCTCACAAAGCGGGAGCAGAAGCTGATGCAGCGCCGGCAGCACGCCGAGGAGCTGCTGCAGTGGAAGCGCCGCCTGGACGCCGAGGAGGCAGAGATCCGGCGCATGGAAAAGCAGGCCCTGGCTGCCTGGGACAAGGAGCTGCTCAAAACCAAAACAGCCAAGAAAGAGCTGGGGGACCAGAGAACTGAGCCCAAAGGTAATGGGAGATGGGAGGAAGTGACACACGTGACAAGAGTGAAGCAGAATTTGATCCAGGGATTGCTTAGGTTTGCAGTTGTTTCCTTTTCTGATGTTGTGGTTGTCTTCTGGACACTCTTAGAGTCTCAGTTTCTTCACTCTGTAGCCTGTTTCACACCACAGTTAAGGGTGCATTTCTCCTTTGCTGGAAATCCTCCCAAGTGAACAGTGCAGCATAAGCCCATCAGTCACTTCTACATACAATTTTTATACATTTCTGTCTTTCAAGGCAGAAATATTGCAGTATGGCACAATCTTTTGCTGGTAGTCTTATGAACTTACTCTGTTAAAACCATTTTCCCCAGTAGTGAGCAAGGGTCTTTCCCTGTTAGCTTTAGTGCTGTTGGTGAGGATGGCTCCTCTCATCTGCTTTGCTTTGCTATTGTCTGTATTTTCCAAAAATTGAAACGATTTTTTTCTTCCCTCCGTTGTTGATGCAACCTGTTTGAAATGTGTAGCTGTAGTCAAGTACTCTAGGATCTAATTACTATAAATGATGCTATTGTGAGGAAAAATTGAATTCCCAGATGTTGGAAGCTACAACTTTACAGTTCAGTCTTAAGTGGACCATGCAGAAGATGAATTAAATTGAGAGTGAGAGAAAATAATTTCAGGGGTTGTTCTAAAAACCTATCTATTTTCCTTTTTTCCCTGCTTTGCTGAAAGTAGGCAGCACATCCTTTGAATGTGCAAAGGGAATTCAGAATAATACCATGTTACACTTGTTACTGAAAGCAGTCATGTGGATTTTAGACATTGTAAGACATTTTAAAGATGATGTGTGTATGAGTCAGTAAGTTCCAATGAACAAAAATTCAGCATGAATGCTGAATTCTCATCAATAAGTGAGGAAATAGCTTTGCTTTCTACTGATTGTATCTACCAGTAAGCATTGGAGCTCAGCCCTGCTTCAGAAGGAAAAGTTCCTCTCCCCAGCCTTTGCTCCAACACTGAATAGTTCTCCACGGCTGCCTCAGTAATGCTGTGACTCCTGCGGAATTTAGTAAACAGGAATATTGAAAACCCAACTTATTATTTTGTTTGTTGCCATTTGAGAGACTCATGATGAAATCATAACATTAAAATGCTTTCTGCAACTACTGTAAAGGAAGCAATCAATTCTAAATTCAAGATCTGGCCTGTAGATTATATGCTCCTCCATGACTTCTTCAGACTAATAGTGACTCTTGCTTCTGCATGGTCAACTGGAAGGACAGGTTTCCCTAATAATCTTTTTGGAGTGTGTTGTCTGGAAAATTTTAGAATATCCTGAAAACCGTATTCAGCAATCACTAAGAACGTTGGGCACTTTTCACAGATAGGTTGGAAAAGGCCTCGTGAGATCATAAAGTCCAACCTCTTACTGATACCACCTTGTCAATTAGACCAGGGCACTAAGTACCACATCCATTTGTTTCTTGAACACAAATTGTAGCTTTAATCATATTTCTCTAGAAAATAGGCTTGTTCTTGCTAAATATTTCACCATCAGTGTCTAGGTGAGTTCAGTAATGCTAGTTTGACATGTACTGGTAGCAGTTACTACTTTATATGCAGACAGCATAGGAAGCTTGCCTTCAGCTTCATCTGCCTTCAGCCTCATCTGCCTCATCTGTAAGATGGTGCAAGTTGTGATGTGCTTTTGTTTTCCCTCTCGTTGAATCTCAGAAACAGCTAGTGAGGAGGAGTCTCCAATGCCTTCTTGCTCTCATCCGAATAGTGAAAGCTCTATCCCAGAAGATCTTGGCAGTCTGGCTGCTGAGTCTGTCCCCTCAGAGCCCATGGGCCGTGGGCAGGCAGAAAGCCCAGATCAGAGTACAATTAATGAAGAAATGGCTTATTCTGAAGAGTTCAAGTCCTCTACCTCACCTGGCAAACTGGTGAGTGAGCTGTTCTGCTCTATGTGCTTTTACACTCTGTCAGAGAAGTAGCAAGTATAGCTTGTCAAAAGTAGAGATTAAACTATTAATCTGTTTTCTGTGTTTATGGTACCATTTCACATTACTGTGAGCAATCATTGTGATCAGATGTGTGCTTTGAAGTCCTGAGGAAATGTTGTTTCCACACACAGTTTAGATATTTTTAAACTTGTGGGTAACCTTGCAGAACGTTTTGTGTACGTCACGTAGGTATGCAGTGCTCAGTGTGGAACACTGACCCAGTTTAGCAGCGTGAATTAGCTGTAGGCTAGCTTGTTGCCATTGTATAAATTCTTGGAGGCCATGGAAACTATGCTCTGTTTTTGCACTTTGCCTTGTTTGCAAGTAATGTGTCCCAAAGTGTAGCTGTGGGATGAAGAGGCAGACCTGTAACCTCATGCACAGTCCTTTGGGCTTGAGATTATGTCTGGTTGTGCTTAATTCTGCCTTATTCTATTCCAATTGCTATTTCTACTTGGATGATAATTTTCATGAGTTTCATCCTAATTTTGTCCTATGCTCGATAATACAGGAAATGCAGTGTCTGTGGGGTAAAAGAACTGCTTATCTAGACTTATTACAAATACTTTCCTGGCAGATTTGCTGAGGAGATAACAATAAAATGTCTAATGTATGCCAGAGGTTATGTCCGAGGTGTGTTAAAGTTTTGTAGGATAATGTTGAAGCATTAAGCAGCATTTTGGGAGAACATTTGCTCTTTGAATTTTTGCCTAGCCTCAGAAAAATAGTGCTCTGTTGTTTCACTGATTCAGAATGTCATCTTGCACCCCTTAACATCAAGTGGTTGATTTTATTAGTTTATTCAGTAGGAGTTGCTATTGCTGTGGATGTAACCAAACAAGATGACACAAATGTATTGAACACTATGAGTCAGAGCCATGTCAGTTCACTTAGGTGGTGGTAGAGTAGTTTAAGCAGGTTTCTTGAAATCTAGGCTCAAAGTAAGCAGTCACTTACTGCTGCTCTTGGTATTTTTGTTTTGTTGTGTAGCAAAGATTAAATTCTTCTTAGGATCGTTGTATAGGTGCCACTGTTGGAGATGTTCTCTTGTCATGCTGTTCTTGCCTTGGAACTGTCTCCTGTTGACAGTGATCTTCTGCTTTCCAACTGCAATTACTTATTTCTCCTGTTCTTCTCTTAGTCTCCTCCCAAAAGCAGCATATCTGTTTCAAAGCAAGACTCCAGCAAAGGCAGCCACAGAACTGGAGGACAGCTCCGTTCACCTGTGAAGTCTCAGCAGACGTCTCACAACTGGTCTGATGAATCTTTATCTATGACACAGTCAGGTAAGTGTAGGATCCACTTGGGTTTAAATTGCTTTTTCAAAGCTTTTGCTTTTAACAAACTTGAAATGCAGACATAGATGGGGGAGGCAGACGAATTCCTGGAAATTGCCAAGGCTTGGGGTTTTTTCCCTTTATGTGATTTGATCCCTTCAGCTGAAGGTTTATACATTATCTCTTCTTGTAGAAAATGCAGGATCTGCAAACACATATGGATAAGATAGGAGTCAATAGTTCAGGTGGTCCTAGGATTTAAAAATCCCTCCTTCTGCACCCAGCATGGCTCCAGCAGCAGTACAGCTCTGTTACATGGCAGTGTGGGGAGACCCTCGGGGCTGCTCTTCCATGTGCAGAATCTGTGCATGCTTCAGGACATAGGGTTTATTTTTGGGACCGGGTTTGGTCTGTGTGCAGGGCCTAAGGTGGCATTTTGAGGTTAAAATACAAGATCTGCTATGTAGACTGATCATACCCTTTGTCCAGTACCCAGGCTGGCTGCCAGTAAGTGCTGAGGGGAGGAATACTGGAAGTGGAGTGGTACAGAGCAGCCCTTTCCCTGCTGTGCTCTCAGTCATGTGCATTGCAGGGGCTCCTCAGCCACCATCCTGTGGGTCACCATCATCCTCTCTGTTCACCTGGGAACCCTGGTTTGGCTCTTTCCATGCTCTAAGTCTCTAGAACATCTTGTTTTCCACAGTGCAGTTGAGAGAGCACCACAAAATACTTCTTATTTTCAAGGAGCATTTTCCTCCTTGTTTTTTTTTTTAATTATATATCTTTAGTGGAAGAAGAATTAGAAGGTTCTCTTGTGTGTACTGGCTGTTGTTTGTGATGGTTGGTAACTTACTGTGAGATACACCTAGGTATTTGCACTGAGTCATTTGTGTTGGGATTCTGTCTGGAGAGCAGTTTCCAACACAGCGAAGCTTTCAGCACCTTGATAAAGTTATTTTCAAGCTCTAACTCAGCAGTCATACAAGGAAGCTGCTATGAAATGTAGAGCAGGCAACAGTGATCCTGAAAATAAACTTGTGTAACATAAAATATTGACAGTCTTTGAATTCAGATTCTAAAGAAAGGTGGAAGAGGTGGGAAGTCGATCAGGATGGTGCTGGTTTCACAATAAATCATTCCATTGTAAAGAGACAAATGTTCTGGCCTGCTGAGTAGCAGTGAAGTCACTGCCCTGTCAGTCTGATGCATGTGCAGACAAGATCGGCAGAGATGAAAGCATGTGCAGATCTTTCCCTTATGAGTTGATCAAGAAATGCTGTAATTACATAGTGGTCACTTACTGCTAGGGAGGAGCTTTTAATTACAGTGCATCACAAAGTGCTCCTGATTAGCAAGTGAGGTTCCATTCTTTGGATTTGGGTTTGTTTTTTGTTTTTTTTTTTTTTAATTCTTTAAATGGTTAACAACAGTTGTTAATGCAAAAAGAATACAGTAGTTTGATTGCATTTACTGGCTGTTGCTAAGGATGGAATCCTTCATTATGGTGATTTGTTATGTTCAGAAATGACATGGATTTGGGAAATGTTCAGCTGTTCCTGCTAGCTGACCAAAGCATATTGGTAACTGACTTTCTAAACTATTAAGTAAAGAAATTGGCATTTATGAGCATCCAGAAGACATTACAGGTGATACTGAGCATTAGAAAAACAAACCAGGCAAAATCCTCCTCTTAGGAGCTGCAGCTATAGAAGAGAAAGGGACATGTGAGCTCAGGGAGGAGCTCCAGTATGGCTGTGTTGGGTAAATACTTCAAAGAGTTTTTGAGAGTTAATTGTGGTAGCACCAGTCTGGGACAAGGACCTTGTTTTACACTATGCTGGTATGCATTTAAAACAAGAAACAAGTGAAAAAAACCAGGTGATGAGACTGAGGCAGACTGTAGAGTCTGAGAGACTAGGAGGAAATAGAAATAAGGGAAGTAGAAATAGGTAGAAGGAAGTAGGAAGTATAAATACAGTAGAAATAAGAAAATCAGCATTGGTAGAATAGGGTTATCATGCAGGAACTAGATCTGAGTATCTGGGGACAGTGACAGTCTCTGCATTGTTCAGGCTGACTTCCCTTCCAGCCACAGATGTATTCACTCTGGGTGACAGGAAACCTGTGTGGGCCACAAACTTACACTTGGTTTGGAGTCAACTGTCCCAAGTGACATTCTCATCAATGAAGTGCAGTCTGTAGCTTGAAACTCAGTATTATAATTGTAATATGTTTCACATATATTTTTGGTTTGCAGCTTTGAGCTGCACTTTTAAATACGTCAGAAAATTAATTTCTGCAATACCCAACATGACAAGCAGCTAATGATGAAGAGCATAAACATGTGGTTGGTGTGAACAAGCTTGGTAACAAGTTACTCTGTGTATCAGAGCCTATCTCCTGTAAATTAAGTAAGGTGCAATACCTTTTTATATCTTACACACATAGTGGTGTTTAGAATCTGAAATCCCACTCTAAGAGTCTTACTGTGTTAAACAACATGTTGACATTAAATTCTTTGACATTTTTCTTGGACTGTATTTTGTAATTACTGAATGTTTATTGCTCTGCTTAGAATTGTTTTGTGAGGGGCAAGTTTGTAAAGACTAAAAGGAAACTTTTTCAGAAACCACCTCTGATCAAAGTGACATTGAAGGACGCATCAGGGCCCTGAAGGATGAACTACGGAAAAGGAAATCTGTGGTGTACCAGCTGAAAAAGGAGCAGAAAAAGAGACAGAAGGAGAGACTGAAGGCCCAGGAAGCCAGTTTGATCAAACAACTGGAGGTTAGAAACAGCAGGAAGAAGGGCAAACTAACAGATTGTTAGCCTTGGATAAATCATTATAATATGGATGGTTTTGGCAGAATATTGTATCAGCAGCTGTGAAAGACACATTGTTGTGACAGAAGTGTGACTATTACACGGAATCACAGAATGGTTTGGGTTGGAAAGGACCTAGAAGATCCTCTCATTCCAACCCCCATTCCATGAGCAGGAACCTTCCACTAGACCAGGTTGCTCAAAGCCCCATCCAGCCTGGCTATTCAACCATTTTCAGTCATGAGCCAGAGCCTTGAGGCAAAAATGCCATTGCCTTTTAAAATGTCTATCTGTAATGGGTTACTGGCAGTGTTCTGGGGCTTATGTGTGTTTGTACACATTAGTGTCCTAGCTGGGATTAAAGATGAGTGATCTCTAATTTGTTTTTGGAAGTAAAGTATTGAAATTTCTAGGATTTGCAGCTGTAGACCTTGGGAAAGTTAATTAGATTGGTTTACAGAGAAACTGAGTGTATTCTTTATTCACTTAGTAGGTTTTGATTGTTGAATTGTAGTTGGGGTTTAGTGTATTAACAGCTGGAATTGTTTTCCATGGGCAGTCCTATGATGAGTTTATCAAGAAGACTGAAGCAGAGTTGAGCCGAGATCTGGAGGCATCACCAACAGCCAAGCCTCAGATTAAAACTCCATCCTCAGCTGCTGCTGAAAAGCCTAAGATCAAGGCACCACCACTCCACAGGTAGCTGGGATTTCTCCTTCTTCTTTTTGAGATTATTCTGGAGCTATGGTGATTTCTGTTTTAGCCAAACCTGTGGATGCAAGGAAAGCTGGTAACTGCTCTTCTTTAAAGCACTGGGCAGTGGCAGTGTCTTATTGACCTATTGCTGCTCTCACCAAACCCAAACCAGATAAGATTTACTCTGTCTGCAATCATATGCACCTCACTTTTGTCCTGCCCAGCCTTTCAGGCTCTATTTTCAAGTTTTTTTTATAATTGTTTTATTAATAATTTTCTGTCGTGCAAGAATTCTGCCAAATGCTTTGAATAGATTATCAGCCTTGAAGGCTTTTTTTTTCCATTTTGGTCACTCATTATGTCCACTGCACTGTGTGAGCAAACCATTCATCTTTGCAACTTAAATCTGGTTTAGATCTTGGGTTTTAAAGGGTAGAGAATTCAACTGATTTTCTGCACTTCCTACTGTATTTTTAAGTGTTTCATTTTCTCCAGCAGATGGTGCAGTTTTAGTGCATTCAAACTTAGAAAAAGCACAGTGACAACCCAGCATTTTTTCTCTTTTTTTTTTTTTTTTTTTTTCTGGAAAGAGATAAAGTTTGATTAGTCTTTTAAAAAATCACTTTCCAGGACTCTTCAGACTCTCCTCTTTGTCCCCATTCCTATTTTCTAAGGTCACAGTGTGTTGACAAAGCAAACTACTTATGTCATAATTACAATGCCACATTGGCGTGGTGTTATAATTATACATGCTTGTATTTCCATTTTTATCTCTTAAAAACAACCCAAACAAACAACACCCTGGTGTAACTGTAATTCATGCAATTTGATTTCTCCAATTTAGGCCTGAGACAGCTAAAAACTGGAAATCACTGACTGAATCAGAGAGATCCAGAGCATCTTTGGAATCCATTTCAGAACACGCAGGTATGTACCTGGACACATCTGTACCACAGATTAAGATTTTGAAGACTAACTGATTTAAAATTCTTTAACCTTTTCCTTCTTGATTCACTAAGAGGTTTTAAGAGAGGATGCAGACTTCATAAAGCCATAGTGATGGAGCTGTGTTTTTTTCAGTTCTATATAGCAGGATTCTGCTTTTGCAGAATACCCTTTGTATTCGGTATTTAGTTTACTCCTTCTGAGGTTTATATGAAACCATCATTGACAACCTTTTTACTTTCTTTTGCTTCTTGTTCCTTTACCACTTGAGTTCAGATCCTTTTCACTGTTTTGCTGTTGATGATTGTCTCTTCATTGTCTCCCATTCTAATGTTCGTTGTTATTGTGGCTTGCAAGCAAATAACTGAGTCCTTCCCTTGGCATGCTGGTTAAAGGAACAGAAGCAGAGAGAAAGCTTTATAACCCTGGAACTGAATGAAGTTGCTCATGGCCATAGGACAGCCAGAAGTATATGTTTCCAAGGCACCAGTTTGTATCTTCTTTTAACATACAAACCTCGATATTAATTTAGTTGCCTGTGACTGCAGTTTGCAATAAAATAATGTGGGTTATACAATCTACTGAAATTCAGTTTTTATTTTCCTTCAAGATGCTGTGTCATCGAGAACTGAGAGATCTGCGTCTGTGTCCACCAAGAAGGTGGCTGTGACAGCTGCTCATGCAGGAGAACCTTCTGGAACAGCTTCGCTGGTTTTAGTGTTACCAAAGAGTTCCAGAGCAGGATCTGGTGATTCCTCAGACAGCTCCCCCTCTTCAGCTCTTCTCAAAGACATGAAAGACATAAGCAGGATATCCCCTGAGTCAGTGAACAAAGTGGTAAATGCATCCAGTGTTAGTCCTACCATTAGTCATAAATCTGAGATTACAGAAGACCTGGAATGCATAAAGTCAGAGGAATATGACAGTGGAGGTTCTTATGTTAAGCCTTTGGAGAGTTCAGATGTCTTGCTGGTGTTAGATAAAGGCCAGGAGAGTTCACTGGATCTCTGCTCTGAAAATGAACACTCTCAGAAGGAGCTGTTTGATGTGGCTGTGGAAAGTCTTCGTGATACAGAAGAAATCTTAGATCAGAGGCAGTCAGATCAAGATGCCGTAAGTGGCCCAAGCGTAGAGGAGACTTCTCACAAACCCAGCAGGTGTGCAGAGGAAGCAGGTGCTGTGCTTTCAGAACAGCTCTTCAGTCAAAAAGAGCCATCGTACCTTGAAGACTTTGAAGGATCCTCTTCCAGAAAACAAGCTTCAGCTGAAGAGACGCCGCCCGAGGAACGCTACCAAGACGACTTTGAAGGATCTCCACTCTCTGCTGATGGGGAGTCCCTGAGGGAGCCCTGCCAGCCCTGCCAGCCCAGCCAGAGCAGATCCACCAGCCTGGGCAGCGACGGCGACATCAGCGAGTGCCTCAGCGACAGGTCTGCCTCTGGCAGCCTGCACTCTGACAGGCTGCTGGAACTGAGGTCCCCCACAGAGCTTCTGAAAAACACTGAACGCAGAGATGCGGAGCAAGAGCAGGCTCCTGCCTGCTCACTGCCATGGGGCTCAGCTTCAGTCCCAGAAGAAACAGATAGTTTGTCCAATTTCAACATTGGAGATAGAGTGCTTGTGAGTAAAGTCCAGCCTGGAACGTTGCGGTTCAAAGGGCTGACTAAATTTGCCAAAGGGTTTTGGGCTGGCGTGGAGTTGGATAAACCTGAAGGGAACAATAATGGAACTTATGATGATATTAAATACTTTGAATGCAGAGAAAAGCATGGTATTTTTGCTCCTCCTCAAAAAATCTCTCACATTACAGAAAGTATCGATAGCCATTTAGACACGAGTAAGGATGATGAAGACTCATTCTTTGATGATAGACTGGAGGAACAACACAAAGCTGAGCAGAAAGATAGGGAAAGCTCCAAAATGGGCAAAGAAGCTGAAAGCCAGAGCGGAGATGCACCAGAGAACTATTCCCAGGATAAAGCTCCTGTGGACACAGCTGTTTCAGAAGCCTCAGCTGAGGAAAGGATTGATGAAGAGTTGTCATCTAAAGCAAACAGCATAAAGGAGATTTCTGTAGCTGCTGGCTCATTTGCCCAAGAACAGTCAGTGGTGGATTACCTGAAGGATGCTGTAAAAGAGGAGGCCAGCCACACTCCTCTCAGCTCTAGTGTTGTGGATGAGATTTCTACTGTTCAGCTGGATGACATGTCAGATTTCCTTTCTGAAAAACTGGAACGGCAGAAGACATTGGGAGAAGAATGTGCTGAAAAGTTAGATGATCTCTCTCCTGGTGTTGTGGAGAAGCCTGCAACTCCACTGCTGGATTTGCTGACAAAAGAAAAGAACCAGTTAGAAGCACAGCTCAGCCTGCCTCTTAGAGAGGAAGAGAAGTCAAAAGACCAACTGGAAAAGGTCAGTTTGCTGACAGACAGTCTACTTAGAGATTTTGTGAAAGACACAGTCAATCAGTTACAGCAAATAAAGAAGATCAAGAATGAGAAAATCCAGCTCAGCAACCAGGAGCTCTGTGATGTGAAGGAGGAAGGCAGTACCCCACCCCAGCAGGTTGAAAAGCAGATTCCAGACGGACTGAATAACTTCTTCCTCGGTTCTGTTTTGGAAGATGACAGAGAAGAGCTTTCCTCTCCAGACATGTGTCCCAGACCAGTGAGTAGCAGACACCTTGCACTGATTTTAAGAGTTGATTGTGCCTTTGTCTGGGGATGACTGAATCTGAGGAATGTGTTGTGGCACCAGTTTTTCTCCCAAGTTCTGCTGGATGATGTGGAGATTACCTGTGTGTTCTGTATGTGTCTCACATGTTCCTGTGTATCCCACTGCATGGCTTGGTTTGGTAGCCATTTATTGCCAGCTACCTCAGTAAAGCATTTGAAATGTAAGCCAAGTAGACAATGGTGTGACACCACTTTCACATTTACTCTGTGCTTCTTAATTCCCAGGAGAGTCCCGTGTTTGGTGCCAGTGGCCAGGAGGAGCTTGCCAAGAGACTGGCAGAGCTGGAGCTCAGCCGGGAGTTCCTGAGCGTGCTGGGAGATGATCAGGACTGGTTTGATGAGGACTATGGCCTGAGCTGCCGTAAGCTGCAGCAGAAGGCAGCTGAGGAGGTGGCAGTGCTGCCCCAGGCAGAGGCACAGAAGGTGCCCCCCAAGCCGAGCGAGGAGCCCCTGGCAGTGCCACACACGGCGCTGGAGGTGGAAGGGATGGTGCACGCAGCAGCCGAGGAGCTCTGGAAACTGAAAGAGCTGGGCCACGACCTTCAGAGCTGCAGCCTTAAAACAGATCTTAGTGGTAGCCTCCAAGAGCAGGACACAGACACCATAAACAAGCAGGTTTATAGAAAGGTACGGTCTTCACACATTTTGGTCTTGCTCTTTGAAAGTTTATAATGGACAAAAGAAGCTGTAACTTTTACTTCTTCCTTTGTTCAGGTGGTATTTGATTTAACAAGAGAGATCTTTGGGGAAATCTTCGCTGAGGATCCTAATCTGAACCAGCCCATTTGGATGAAACCATGTCGGATTGCATCTGCTTATTTTCGCCGAGTCAAAGATCCAAACGATCTGGATGAAATCAAGGTAGGATGAAATCTTGGTTGTGCAGGGAAAGTGAGATGAAAAACGCTGAACTGGCATTTACCTGAGTGTTAGAAGATCATAAGGGGTGTATCCAGCAAGAGATGAGTTGAGAAGAAAAAGGAGATGACAAACCTGAAAGGAAATATGTCAAAATGGTCCATTTTTACTCAACAGATTGGCTTCCCTGTCCTTAGGGCTGCTACTGGTTGTTTTTAAACCTCAGTCCTCTGTGCAGAACAGCCAGGATGACCTTGATCTTATAAAATTGGTATGCTGACAGGCTGCTGCCTTAGCAGCTTTCTGTGGAACTCTGTATGGATAAATTGGAATGGATCCAATGGTCGGGTTGGGCCAAATGGGATGAGCTAGATTTTTCACTCAGACACACAACACCTGTGCCAGCCTCTGTGAGGACAGCAGGAGTTGCTCAGAGGAACCCAAAATGTGACTAGTGAGGGCATTGCTGTATTTGACAAGCCAGAGGAGACCTCCATGTTAGTGGTGGTAGCAGTCAAGGAAGGACAAAACCCCAGAGCCTGGAGGACAAACAAGAGCCTCACTCGACCTGGGTTAAACCTGCAGGGCTGGGCATTGTCTCCCTTAAAGCCCACCACAAAGAACCTTCCATACAGCTCATCAGGACACAAAGACTTCACCTGCACTGTTTCTTCTGAAACTGAGGGGCGTTGACTAAATTTTGATTAACCTGCTGAAGATACAGTGTGTTAAGTGTCCAGAAAAGAAAAGAAAAGAAAGAAGTAGTATCTGTTGGTTGAGAAGACTTCCAAAAGCATGTGGCTGGGGACAGCAGGGGCACAGGACAATGACACCAAATTCCCACCCAGCTTTTCTTTAATATTTTCCCATAAAATGGATTGTCAGAATCTTCTGTTTGCGTAGTGCTGAAAGTGTCTGATCTCAAAGTTGCTACAGCAGTGTCTTGGTTTTTTCCCCCCCCTACTTCTGGGTTTCATAATTGTCCTGCCTGTGTAATGCTGCTTGAGAGACTTTGAGTGTACCTTTGCTGCCTGCAGTGTATGGCTCTGAGCTGAACTGAAAGCTGATGGGAATTCTATAGCCTGACTTTTTAGGGCAGCTGCTTTGTGCATACCTTTAATTTCTTAGCTCAAATGTGCTAAATCTCACCTTTCCTGTTCTGTAGAACTTCATTGCAGCTGAAGTACTGAAGCTGTTCAGCCTGAGGAAGGAGCCTAATCACAAAACAGACTGGCAGAAGATGATGAAATTTGGGCGGAAGAAACGAGACCGAGTGGATCACATACTGGTACGTGGATGGAAGCAGCAGTGGTGTCAGATCTGTCCCCCAGGCTGGAGCATGGCCTGCCAGGGTATTTTCAGTATTCAGTCATGCTGATTAAAGAATGCAACGTGTGCATGAGGTGTTAGAGAAGGTGTTTAACTTTAGAGAGCACTCTACTGACAAGAACAGAAGTCCAGTGCCAGTGAGGGAAGGTGACTTGAGTTACCTCCAGACTGATTTGGCTGGAGTATAAATTCCCTCACTCCCAAAAAGTTTAAAGCACGAATTTTTAGAGGGAAACGCTCAAATATTTGACAGAGAGTAAACTTTTTATTTGAGAAGGGAATATGTTTTTCCTCTTTCTTTAATTTAAAATGTTTTTATTTTGAGCTAATATTATTTGTTTTGACACGATGAAGAGAAGGTAATTAAACTAGTGATTGCAACTGCCATTGGGCAGAGGCAGTTCAGTGTTAAAACTGCCTAAGATGGAGCATGTCTGGCTATGTATAGCTTTTGAAAGTTATTTTGTTGGCTTGTATTGCCAGGGTGATTAATATCTTTATTGGCTATAATGATAATGAAGGTTCTGCTTGGGAATATGAGTTGTCATTAACACTGTGCTTCACTTAATTACACCTGGAATTGATGCCACACAACAAGCACAATTTGGAGTCATGGGTCGTGTGGTCTTTTGATTGCCCATCACTGGAGGGTTTCCAGCACAGGGGTTTAATTGTATGTAAATAGAAGATCTATTTATAGGTCCCAATACATCCTGATACACTTGATTCTGGGATATAGAGGTTGTTAAAGCGTGCACAAAAAAGTTCTGTGTTTAGATCCCCAAGGGGGTTGTGCATGTGTACCAACTTCCTAATTTTTTTGCAACATAGCTAGAAAGAAAGATTCCTGACTGGAAAAATTTATTCTACTTGAAGGCATCCAAAGTGCTTCAGGTGAAGTTTGAAGTTCAGACATTCCAGACTGTGATTTACATGCAGACCCAGACATCAAAGATTAATGGAACCCTGACAAGTTTGGCTTAATAAATAATGTGTTTAATTTTATTTTGTTCTCACAAGAATATGGTAATAAAACTTGAGCTGAAGACTGTGAACTCTGTGAAGGTTGCAGCATGCCATGCTTCAGGAATAAGGCACTCTCAGGGGCATTGCTTACAAATTTATACTGTGATGTGAGGCACTGTCATCACATGTGGGAAACTTCCAACTACAAACCTAAGGGGATAGTGTTCAGTTTCTCTTGCCTTATTTTATTAAGATCTTTATGAAACATGAAGTATCTGGACAGCTTTCTCTGTCTCCTAGTCAACCCCAGCTCAGGGTCATCAGTTCTGTGATAAGAGGCATCCAAGGCCAGAAGTGGATATACAGGTGCAAGAGCTGCTGCCTATCCCCAGCAGCTCCTGGGGTAGCCCTAAACTGTGAGGCCAGTTTTAGGACTCTCCACAGTTTACTGAAAGTGTATTTGAGTACCAGAGAGCAATTTCCTGAAAGGGAAGATGATACTGGTTTTGTAGGTTTAGGTGCTGTAGAATCCTCTTTGAAAATCACAATTTAAAATACTTAGTTCCAGCTTTTGTGAAGATGTAGCCAGTAGGCACCACTGCAATGAGCAGGGGATGTCATGTGAATACATACATGAGCTGCTTGATTCTCCACCTTTTTTTGATGCTTGTAAAGACAATGACTGTGAAAAGCAAACATGATCTTTTTAAAGCAGAGATGAACATTTGTAGGCTTCTGTTATTTGCATTTAAGCTTAGAGCACAGTTTCTTCCCAGTTTCTTTATTTCTAAATTAACCTTAAAATGAAGACATCATTTCAGTTTTCTGTGGAGACAGCTGTGTTTTAGTGATATTGAGGGGACTGAACACACCTGACTGTCCAATACTGTCTGACCCCGGAGCTGGGCGTGCCTTGTTTTTCTTCTGTAGGCACAGAAACAAATGCCAGTGTGTTTTACTGAACTTACTCTCTCCCTGGTTATGCCTGGATGTTTCATATTAAACCCAATTCCTGCTGGAATGAGCATCCCTGTGGGGAAGGGGCCCAGCAGGAGCAGCAGCCCGTGCTGCCCTGGTGATCTCTGTGACACTGGCACCCGTGGGTTGGCTGCCACACCCGCTGGGACCTAAGGGGAGAACAGGATGGATTAAAACTTTGCCTCCTTGCTCTGCCTGGAGCTTTACTGCATCTCTAATTCCTCCAATTGCTGCATCTTTAGTTTCATTTTCACTTTGGTCTGTGCTTTCCCAGCATTGACCCCGATGTGGTGAGTCATGTTTTAGTGCCAGTGACAAAGAACATCTTCCTTTTCTCCTTTTTGCAGCACTCATTTTGTCTTTGGTCAGGCATCTCTGTCCTCAGAAAGCATTTCTGTTGGGACTCTTCAGGGATCTCTGTGATCTGCTGGATATTTGCTCCAGTTACATTTACAGCAAACCTTGGCTTTCAGTAAACAAGTACAGGAGATTCACATTTATGAAAAGCTGCTTTGTTTAAAATCAAGTTAAATGAATGTCTAAGTGTTGGCTTTCCTCCCCTCTTGTCCCTTTGTGTTGTTCCTTTATCCACATGTGTGCTGTCTGTGCTTTTTGGAGACTGTCAAGTGTGTATTTCTGTCCATCAGGGCTGCCAGCGTCTTTCAAAAGCTGTTTTTAAACTACAGCCAGAGTCCTCGTATCTCCTTATTTAAGTTCAGGTGCTGACAATAGGTTGTTTCCACTCCTTTTTTTTTCCACTTGGGTGTTCAGCCAAAACTCCCTGTGCTGATCTGTTTGCATGGGGCTAGAACAAACTCTGCCATTGCTTTCCCTGCCAGCCCCCCTTCCCTTTTATCTGGAGCTTGAGAAAGCAGAGCTCACATGATGCTGCCAAACCCATGTGTTTGGATTTCACACCTGAGGGGTCTGCCAGCAGAGCGCTACAAAGTGCTTGATCTTCTAACCTGTGTGAATGTTCCTCTCTGTGCAGACACTCTGCAACAAAGCAGGGCTGTTCCTACCAAGATGGCTTAATTGGAAAGCTCGAGGTGCCCCTGCTGCAGCAGCCCTGATCCAAACCCAGGGGAGTGCACAGTAGGAAGAGACTCAAAGGCTGCTTCTATGCTAAGTTGTGTCGTAAGGTTTCCAGGCACTCTGAGAGCAAAGGGCTGTGAGGATGCACCTGTGCCTTCCTCCTGCTGGCATCCTTCCTAGACACTACTTTATATCTGGATGCTTATTCTTTTCAGTCTCCCAAGTAGTCTACTGGCTCCTTAAATGTAGTTTATTTTAGAGATATTCGTGGTTTTGAACAGGAATCTCCAGAAATCAAAACATGCTAACTCACTCTCGGAAGTTCCTTCTGATTATATCACTGTGTGTGGGTTTTTTTAGGTACTGTGACATTTACTAGATGGCCAGCAGGATCATGTGGCCATGTTATCTCCTGATTTCTCTTTTGTGTGCATGCCCCCCTTCTTCACACGTTTTTTTAAAAAATAAAAAGTGCACACACCAAAAAAAAGGCACCCAGAAAAAAATACCACACAGCCTTCTGCAGTGCATCACTATTTATCTTTTCCTGTAGGATGAAATTCAGTTTCATTAAAACTGTCGTTTTCCTGACTTTTCCCAAATGCAGGTATAGAGATCTTGCTTCCTGCTATCAAATATGGGAAGTTGTACTTTTGTCATGAGAAAGTGGAAAGTACTGTAGAAGTGGCAAAGCCAATTTCCATGCAAGCCATGAGAGCTGTCAGATACTAAAGAAGCTGTGAAGCTGTCTCAGTTGCTTAGGAGCAGTTCATGGTAGCACAACAAATGGATCAAACCTTTCCCAGCCAAAGGAGTCACAACTGCCTTGGCTGGGATGGTGCAGGGGCTGCAAAGCAGCACAGCCACTTCCACACTTCCACACGTGTTCAGAATGCACTAGGAGCAGGACTTGCCTGCAGCTGCAAATTGCACATTCTCACAGTTTTCCAAAAGCATGCTCGAGGAAGTGCTCCTAGTGCTGAAGGAAATTGTGCACTCTGCCTCTGAGAGAGGGGGGCAAGAGAAAATTAATCACTGATACTGTTTTTCTTTCTGTGCTAAACATGCAGCCTTTCTCTGCCTGGATCAAGTACCTTCTCCTCTCTTGTTTACTTCTTTATCCCATGCATGGCTTTTCCCTCCTCGAGCACAGTAAAGAAATTGTCTCATCACACACTTGCAGGGACACAGAATAAAGAGTACCTTAGCGTGGATCTGGACATTGGGGCTTGTTCAGTGAGATCAGAGCTCTTAACCTGCTTGATTATTTGACTCACTCGCTTCCCCCCACCCTCCATGTGACCTTCACTGAGTCTTGACTTCACTTTGCAGCGGTGGAGTCGCTGCTGGCTGGGAGGGTGGGGCCCAGGATCCCATCAGTCACTGTCGTGCAGCTGTTCAGGTTACCAGCCCTTTATCAGAACTGGCATCCACCCACCCCTTCATCTTCAGGATCCATTTCCAGGATCTTTCCTGCAGAGCCATCTTCACCTTCTCCCTTTGGGCCCTGTTCTTTTTCCTAAACCACTTCTGCTTTTAGGGAATCCTTTTTCAGCACCACCTCTTCTTTTCATGACTCCTGTCTCTTTCTTGTCCTTATCTAAACAGTCTGTGAAGCAGACATACAACACATGATTGGTCTGCACATTACTGCTGCTATCTTATGCCTCTTTATTGATGGGAGGACTTGGGACAAGCTGCTGTTTACTTTATCAGAACTTACAACCTGCATATGCAGGTTGCAGGCAGCACATTTCTGTGTGAGAGTTCAGGAGTGTCTCTCAGACATTCACCCCCACACAAACCCACACCCAATTATCTACTGCTTGTTAGACTTCCATTTAAATGATTTTTCACCTACAACACTCCTTCAAAATTTGATTGCAAATAGTGTTGTTTCTTCCTTATTAGTGACAAGCCTAATGAAGCCATTAATGCCTCGTCCCTGACAGCGCTGTGGGAAGGAGGCACTGCCTGTGGTAGCACACATTTGTAAGCAGGCAGTGTGACTCTCCAAAGCTGTTTGCAGGATGGGATCCCTGCCCCTTTGCCCAAGCTCTCTGAAGAGAGGGAGAAAGGAGCTGTCAGCCCAAAGCCCCGTGTCTAACTGGGGCTTTATGAATGGCTGCAAACCCTGCAGCAGTCGCTTCCCTGGGGTTCCCATAGCAGCCTCTTCTCTCTTCACACTGTGCTGGGTTATTGAATTGTCATCGTGCCACAGCAGCTGTCAGCTTCCAAACAGACCCATTTCTGGGAGGTTTAGCTTCAGGCAAAAGGAGGAGAGTGTGCTGGGGCTATAGTTCATGTCCTGTCTCAGAAAACAACGCTGTCACACCCTGATCCTGGCTTAGTGGATTTTTCAGTATGTTTAACCTTAGTTTGGCAGTGTGCAGGTGTCTGCCCCACTTGTAACAGTGTCAATGTACTTCGAGCTCAGAGTGTAAGATTTATGGGCAAAGGAGGTTTCTGCTGAAGCTGAGCAGAGACAGCTTTCCACAGGTTTTCTTTGTCATTTTAAATATTAGTGATGTTTGCACTCATTCCTTCTTTTCTAAAAAGTTTGAGCTGTGTTAAGGATTGTCTGTAATACTAAAATGGTCAGTAAGACAAATTGTGTTAATAAGTTTAATTGAAGACATCCAGTTTGGAGATACTCTCAATAAGACTTGATTTACTGAATGAAATTATGTATTTCAGTCTGATACTAAACCAGCTATTTGTCAGTGAGCAGTAAAAGAGGATGTTCTTTGTCAACAGTTTAGCAATAGAAGGAAATAAGTACTCTTCGAATGTAAAATTCCATTTGTAGTAATGCTGTCAAATCCAATGAAGCATGGAGTATTCTGTGCAAAGGAGTTGTAGTGCTGTCTTCTAACTCATGCAAGCATTTTGTCTTCCTATGCAGAAGAATTGGAAGTTAGTTGTTTCCCAAAAGTTTCCTTACTATATTATAAACTGAACTACAGTGAAACCTTTTCTTTTTCTCCCTCCCCTGTTCAAGACCTTTGCATTATTTCTTACCAGTTTAGGCCTCGTGGAACCAGCTTCTTGAAAATACATAATTAGGGACTAATTAATTAATAGAGCTTCTGCTGTTGGCCAAGAATACCCCATTAGCTGAGTCCTGTCAAGTGAAAAACTTGTGCAGGAATATGAAAGCCTTTAAAGTGGATGCTACGGTGGGAAGTAGAAAACATTGATTCATACAGTGAAATAGTGTGGTTCAAACAGATCTGTGTTTGTTCTGCTATTCCAAGCGTTTCCTGTAATCTCTTACAAAGACAGAGATGTTGTTGGCAGATGCACTCTGCTCTGGACTCTTTCTGGAACTTTGAGGGCAATATTATTTTAAAGCAACAGAATTGTAACGTTTGTATTGCCTTTGTACCCTCGCAGGTGCAGGAGCTGCACGAGGAAGAAGCGCAGTGGGTGAACTACGACGAGGATGAGCTGTGTGTGAAGATGCAGTTGGCAGATGGGATCTTCGAGGCCTTAATCAGAGACACAGTTGATGTACTGAACCAGATAAACGAGAAACAGCGGAGGCTGCTGCTTGTCTGACAGTGCTGAGTGGGCTCAGAGGTGCCAAGCACGGCGTCCAGGCCTCTCTGACTCCTGAGCTGCTCTCCTCCCTGCAGTGCTGCCGCTGGACTTCCACTCGTGGGGCTGCCCAGCGCTTCGGGTGGCATGCAAAGAGCCTCAACTGGCTGCCAGATTTATTGTTTGGGACAAGCTGATCCCTCGCCTGAGGCTGCTTTGAGGAGTGCTCAAGACTTGATGTGCCAATGCAGTTATGTCACATACCTGTCAGCAGCTGCCTGGGGTCCCGGCCTGGGGCTTTGACATGTTCAGCTTGTCCCTGAAAGGGCTGGGTTCAGCTGGGATATTGGCTGCCCTGCTGGAATGGTGGTCAGCCATCAGTACTCAACTTGTCTTTAGAAATGTGAGTCATTTGGAGAAGCAACAGTTAGGTCAGGTTTTGGTCACAAACAGAGCCTTGCCATACTGAACAGTGTTACAATGTTAACACCTCTTCTCCTGCAGCCCTAACAATGTGCATCGGTTCCTTCTGCTTCAGAGCCCATTTAATTCACTTCTCTGTGAAGCTGGTTTTCATCTTTCTTCTGTGATGTGGCACCAAGCATGGTGCCAGCCCAGTCCAGGGAAATTAGATGATGTTGCTTCCTGCCTACAAGTAAAGAATTGTTGCTGCTTTGCTCCGGGGCGGAGCAAGATAAAGCCCTGCCTCATGTCAAGCGTGACAGATGAGCCCATGGACAACTTTCCTCCTACCGTGTAGCACTTCTCTTCCTGGAGCACCAGCTGCTCCCACATAATGGATACTCAGGATTTTCTCAGGCACGAGACATGCAGGAGCAGAAAATATTTCCTCACAGAAATTTGGCCTTCAATCCCTCAGCTTTCTCCCTTACTGTCACCTAATGAGTTGGAGAAGCTGTTACTTGAACAATTTAGAGAACAGAGTGTATTCACCAAAGAAAGCGGTGTCTGGTGCTTGACTGTCTGCATGTTTTGTGCTTGTGGGTTTTTTATTTATTTTCAGATAATTTATTAAGTGGATTACAGGAGAGTGTCCTGTGCAGTCGGCTGCACTGTCTTGTGTTTTGAGACAGACAAACTTGAGAGAGCCTCTGGTTTGGAAACTTGCAGAGCCCCATATTGTTTGCACAAACCCTCCAGCTTCGTGAGGCAGATACGAGGGGGGCGAAGGTAGGAAGAACCAAACCTCAGTGACCAAGGGTGGGATGCAAAGATGGGACTAGCAGTGGAGCTTGAAAAGCGAAGCACTTGGTTCAGAGCAGGTGGAGAGTTGAGGGGGCTGAGCTGAAAAATTGCATGCAAATTCCCAGCTCCCAGTTCCCTTCCTTTCCCAGAACTCCTACACCATGTTGTGTGGTTGATTTGGTGCTGGGTTCATCTGCAGTGTCGTTCTGATTCCTGACCTGTTTCTCCTGTTCTGGTGTTTTTCTTGGAGGACCTTGGACAATCTGGGGCCAAACGTTGATGCCTTAATAGTGGATGTCCCTGTTTGCTAACCTGGGACAAGACCCAGAGGAAAGTCAGATTCTCCAGGCACTGGAGTGTAGACAGACACTTTGAAGCCCTCAGAGGTGCCTCAAAAATGGTGCAGCCCACAACAGGCGTGGCAGAGAGATCTCAACTGTTTCCTTCCTGCTGTGCATATCTCTGCTACTGCTCCAGTTTGGTTTCTCTTTTCCACCTTTTTTTTGGGTTTTTTTCGTTGGGTTGTTTATTGTTTGGGATTTTTTGAAAGCTATCATTGGAATATTTGCATTTTGCACACAGCTGGTAATTCTTCAGGGACAGTACTGGGAAATGTTGGATTTGCCAGAGGTCCATGCAGATTCTCAGATGTAGTGTTGCCAGCACCTCACTCGTGAGTTAGTGGTGAGCCATATCCATGGGAGCTCTGTGAGTGGAAGAACAAGGAGGAGGTAATGGGGGCTAGGGACACCTCCAGTGGGCATGTGCATGTCTGTCCCACAGTAGTGGCCCTTCTGGCTGGCTGGAAGTCAAATGGTCATGGTGGAGCATTGCTCAGCTTTTGTTCTCAAGTGATTCATTTGTTCATGTAAAATGTCATGATGCTGAACCAGGAATCCCTTGGATGCTTAAGAGAGAAGCAAACTAAAGCTGCTAGATTTAACCAGCATGGTGTCACTGATTGGGTCACCACCTCAGATTCCCTTTCCTGGGTGTATCTCTTTGAGTAGCAAGGATTGCTATTTTTATAGGTAGCAATTAGGGAAAGAAGACAGAAACCTGCAGAGTAGGTTTGTACCTGGAGCATCAGGTTAGGTTCTGTTCTGTAGATACCGTGGCCAGTGCTGAGAATGTTGTCCTGCATCCCTGTGGCTTTTTGGTGTTCTGAGGGGCTCCTGGGATGTTTGTGGTCTGTCCCACAGCGGGGAGGAGGTTGTGCAGTCGGGCCTGACAAGGTACCAGGGTCTGCTGGAGATCGTGTGCCTGTTGTCTCCTGGCTGTAGCACCCTCCACAGAGGCACTAACTGTTTAAACAGCTGTTGGGACAGAAGGAAGCTGTGTCTAAGTAATGGCTTTGTTCCTTTGCAGACATCACTTGATTTTTTTGGTAGCAATCCTTGCTAGGAGCAACCCTAAAATGACTTGAACGTACGTGAATTCCCTTCTCAGTACCTCACGTGTGTTGAGTTGCTTCGAGTTGAGTGTATGTTCAAAACCTCGAGTGGGTTGAGTACTTGTGGGCTGATGATTACTGCGGTGAAGCAAGGGTCAGGCTGGGTCGGGCTGCTAGTGAGGAGATATGGGGAAGCCTGGGCTCCCACAAACAGGCTGAATTCTCTGCTCCTACCCCCCAACCTTCCCTTGGTAAGAACAAGAGGATATTTCTGCATCCTGCGTCTCGGTGTAACCACGTAAGAAGATTCAAGGCTGGGACATTCTGCCGAGACCCGTGAGCTGTTTGGGGCAGCAGCTGTCATCGCTGGGGACAGGCTGTTCCATCTTTGGAGGGATCTCAGAGCCAGGTGGGAAAGCCCAGGCCCATGGGAACACGGAGTGTGAGTACCTCTCCAGCAGCAGGAGCTCTGTGAGCAGAGCCCTGGAGGATCAACGTCTGCCTTTCAGAAAAGGCTCGCTGCTCACAAGGTGGAATGAGAGATTGAAAAATCCCATCTTGTTCCCTTTCCTTTCTTGAAAAAGTGGCCTTAGCTTTTTGCAATACTTGAATAAGTGTGTACCTGCAGAAGACCTTCAGTTGCACAGTGACAGAGACCTTTTAAGTGACTATTCTGCGAGGAACTGTGTGCAGTTCCCACTTTCATATATCTTTGCTACCTTAAGAATATTAGGAAAACAAAGTACTTTTCAGCAGGCAAACAGTTGAATCTTACAAGGTATTTAGTGCATCTGAAGTGTTTACAAACCAACTGAAATGGAGAAAAGCAAACTGTTGAACTTATTTGTAATTTAAGCATTAAATGCAAAATTATATACGGATGGAAAAGGAATACTGTAATTAACCTGCATTTACTAGGGGTTTTTTTCCTTGATTTTGCAGAGCCTTTTGATACACATTTGCAAAGCCTTTTGGGAGGCTCAGTCTCCCCGTGTACTGTGTTGTGGAGATGCTGAAAAGAAACCCCTTTACTGTGTATGTGTAAATAACCTGGTAAGGTGGGGTTTGGGCCAGTTTCAGCTCGTGTTCACATCCACAGCAGCTTTGCACACTAGACAGACCCAAGGATGTGGAGGGTTTGGGGAGTTTTTTTGTAATTAAGAACTGTAAAATAACCAGGGTGATCCCTGTGTACACCAGTGTAAATATCTTTGGTAACTGAAATGTACTTTAAGAGAACAAAATCTGTAAATAAACTGATTTATAAATTAATCTTGTTTCCTAGTTTTTATAAAACGGAGTTTTATAATTACCCAAGCAGTTGCTAATTCTGAAGGTGTCCTGGAGATTTGTCCCTTGTACATTCCCCTTTCTGTCTGATGCTGTGCTTGGGATGCCAATCACAGTCTACAAAATCCCATTAGAGTTGCCTTAATTATAATTATAACCTTATTAGAATTTCCTTATTGTTAAAGCTGACTGTTGATAAAACTAGAAAATAGCCTTGAGCAAGGAAAAACTACTCCCTGCACATGTTTATTTAAAATATGTTTTAAAAACTCATGCTTTAAAACATTTTTATGTTAAACAACAGTTTTGGAATTAAATTCTTCAGAGCCTCAGTCTTGTTTTATATCCCTCAGTTAGGCTCCTAAATTGGTACAGCTTTGTTAGAACTGCTGTTAGCAGCACCAATCCCTTCCTCACCAAGGGCCAAACATTGCTCCCTGGAAACTTCATGGTGGAACTTTTCTAAATCTTTGCTGTTTTCTTTCCAGCACAAAAATACCCAAATCACTTTAGCACATGAAAGGTCCTGGGGCTCTGTGAGAGGCTCTGTAAGAGGACAGCCGAGGCCTCACAGTGCCGAACACAGGAGAGGGCACGTGCTGATGGAGTGAAGGTGGGAGCTGAGGAGCTCAACACGTGCTGATGGAGTGAAGGTGGGAGCTGAGGAGCTCAACACGTGCTGATGGAGTGAAGGTGGGAGCTGAGGAGCTCACACAGGGGGGGATGGAGTGAAGGTGGGAGCTGAGGAGCTCAACACGTGGTGATGGAGTGAAGGTGGGAGCTGAGGAGCTCACACAGGTGGTGATGGAGTGAAGGTGGGAGCTGAGGAGCTCAACACGTGGTGATGGAGTGAAGGTGGGAGCTGAGGAGCTCAACACGTGCTGATGGAGTGAAGGTGGGAGCTGAGGAGCTCACACAGGTGGTGATGGAGTGAAGGTGGGAGCTGAGGAGCTCACACAGGTGTTCACTGAGCCTCCTCCGTGCCTGTGGCCACTCCTGCTCCACTGCCTCTGCTGTGTTTTGGTGCCCTTTATTCATGTGCAGCCCAGCAGGAAAGGCTTTGCTTTCCACTTACTGCAGGCCCTCGACAAGGCCCAGCATTGTTCTTTCCAGCTTGGAGGACGCAGTGTGACAGCTCCTCACCTGCCTGGGAGGAGTGTTGGCACTAAATGGGGGCCCTGTGTGAACTGAACCATTGCAGTTATTTGTTCTTTGCTTTTCCTTAGCAGAGTACCTCATCCTGGAGGAGGACTTGCCGCATTCAGGCTTCCATTCGGGAAGCAGCTCTGCTGCAGTCCCTCGGTGCCAGTGTGCAGTGGGAGCACCATGGGCAGCCCTGGGACAGACAGGAGGACATCCCAGCTCTCTGAGCTCGGCGGCTGAGCCGGCCAAACGCAGCGGTGGCTCCTTGGATGTCCGAGGGGCCGAGGCTGAGTGGTGCTGCAGCCTCTGCGAGCTCATTAGTGAGCAGCAGGAGAGCATCCGAGTCGTGCCTCTCCTCGCCCCACAGCGATCTTACTCACGAGTCCTGTATTTTTGAACAATCATCTACTCGCATCCATCCCTGGAAGGGGCTTAGAGTGCATTTCATGTTGAAAAAAACAATGGATCTGTGCTTCTCTGGCTGAAGAAGAGGCTTCCTTTAGAAACGGCTCGAGCGGTGGGAATGCTGCCAAGGCGCTCCGGCGGGTGACGCAGCAAACTGCTGCATTGCTCCTGCTGTCCTTGCCCCGCAATCAGCGTGATGAAGGCGCTCATTTCCTCATTTGCAAGTCCACGTTGCTTCACTCTGTCACCGACTTTCTAGCGGCGGTGTTTGTGCAACTCTTCCCGGAGCGCTGGGAGCACGCGTGCCTCTGGCAGCCGTGTGCCCCTGCTGAAACTGCTGGGCTGGGCAGGGCAGGCAGTGCCGCCTTCCCGCTGGCACGCTGGCTGAGTGGGACTGCTCGGTGCCTCCCTTCCCAGGAACAGCCCACTCACAGGTGCCTCCCTGGGGATGTACCAGCTGCAGCAATCCCACGTCCTAAAATGCCTGGCAGAGCGCTGGAGCCCTTGAAATGTTGGCTCCAGACGTCCTGTGCCCTGCCCGGCACAAGGGCTTCTGCAGCGCCTGGGCTCTCATTAACGCAGCCCTCGGAAGAAAAGGAGCTGGTGGGGAGGTGCTGAACGGCAGCAGCTCCTCAGAGTGCAGGAAGGAGAGGAGGGGGCCTGGCCAGCCGCTGGCACCCAGCCCGGAGCACGGGCCACTGCCCGGCGGGAATGCAGATGAGATGTAATGGAGTTTGAAAGCGCAGGGCACTCTCTGGGATGCCGGTCCTGTGGGGGAGGGAGAGGCACCTTGTGAGACCTGGAAACTGGAGCAAACCAAACCCATAGCCCCAGCCCTGCACCTTCCTGCCTCCCCCTGAATAAGGTCCTGCAGAATTTTGGGGAAAGAGAGGAGAATATAGAGTAGCTCTGTTCGGGAAGGTGATGGTTGGGCAGGTTCAGGGGCACAGAGTGGGCTCTCAAAGCACAGATGCCTTCTTTTGCCTGCCAAGTGTGCTGTGTGAGGATGGTCTGGAGCAGGTGGTTAGTTCCTGCTCTGAATGTTCCTCTTGGACCCGGTTTTCCAGCCCTTTGCTCCACCCTTGGGCTGTGTTTCCTCCCTCCCTCATGTGGGTTTCCAGTGGCTTCCTCTTGAATGGAGTCTAGACTGACTCAGATTTTGTCTGAGAATTTGCTGGAGGTGGAATTAACACCAGTTCTGGGGGGGGTGCCTCAGATCTGATTTGATTTGATTCCAGCAAAATAAAGGAGGCTGCAGGGGATCCCACTGTTCACGTGGCTTGGCTTGAGAGGCTCAGCAAGGAGCCTGGTCCAGTGTCTGTGTCCAGCTGCGATGCTCAGTGGAGCTGTGCCTGGGCACAGCAGCCCTTGGGAGGTGGGACCTTGCTTACGTTGCAGGACTACTGTCACAGCAAGAGAGGAGTGCTCCGTTGTCATCCCTGTGGCATTCTCAGTTTCGTGTGCTGCAATTAAACCACCTGCCAAATAATGATGTGGCAAATCTGGGCGGTGTGGCCTCCTCCGATCTGCTCCTTAAAGCTGGGAACATGAGCTGGACTGGAAAACATCTGCTCTGTGCAACCTGGCTCACAGCAATCATTTATGACTGTTGGTAGATCTGAAATTTGCAGGTAAAATGTTTCCTACCCAGACACAGCAATGGCAGGGCCAGTTCCTCCTGGTCCCCCTGGGTTCCTCTGAGGAGAGTGAGGGCAGCGAGGCTGCTGTCCTTTGGAGCAGGGATGAATCAGCAGGGGCTGAATAGCAGGAGCTTGGTACTGCTGTATTCTCTCTGCAGATGCAAACTACGTGAACAAATTCGTCACATCCTGAGAATGCACCCCGGATTTGCTTTTGTGCCTCTTGTTATTACAGGCTGGTTGGCCTTGAAAGGTAGAAATCAACAATTTCCGACTGAGCCTGTGTCGTGGAGTCAGAAATTCCCAGCTGCCAGGGGAGCTTCCAGGGGCTGTCCTGGTCTTCACAGGTGTCAGCCTGGCAGAGCCAATGCAGAGTGTGGGAGGCAGCTGGGATTCACATCCACGCTGGGTATTATTCCCTGTCCGGGTGAAGCTGGCAGGTCTGTGGCACAGATGCTGCCAAAGGTCTTGTCCGAAGCCATGCCTCAGCTGAGATGTGACTAGTGCCACCAAGGAAGAAGTGCCGCCTGGATTGGAATGTGCGATGGGGAGGAGGCAGGTGGCACAATTTTCACTCACTCTCTGAGGAAAATGAGGCTTTTCCTTTTATTCACAGAAGGACCTTGCTTCAGGCAGTGCTGTGCTGCAGGTCAAGGAGGGCTTCCTTGAGTTCATCATCTTGTGAAGTCTGGAGAAGGGAAAACTGCTGAGCCTCCTCTGCAGTTTCCAAGGTGCTCACAGTGGAGTTGGATGCAAACCTCTCTGAACGGCCTCCGAAATGCCAGTGACGGGGTTGCCATGATTGTATCATGAGTCTTGCATTGGTTGCGTATTTTCCTTGGAGTCAGTTCCTGGAATCACACAATTAGGTAGGAACGTGTTCTTTAATTTTCAAGGAAGAAAGTCCATTTCAGGATCTCCTTGGCCCTGAACCTACACAACTAAAGGGAAGCGAAAAGGTCCTGGGTCTGCTTGCCTGGCCATTTGGAACATTTTATAGACAGATTCATGCTTTTAAAAATGGACAATAAAACCCTCCCTCCACTTTCTGAAATTTAGTTCTTTCCATCACTTCAAGGGCTGAACACATGAAATCCAACCACTCTTTCCTTGTCTCCTCTCTAACCCAGCACAGAGGTGATCTGAGTAGCTTTGTGTCTGAAAATGATCCATTTTGGGTGCACGAAACAAGTTCTGCAGGGCTTAAACAACGATTTTGGTGAGGTTGTGGCCGCCTTTGAGGTTCTCAGCCTGTTGATGTTGCCCACGCCTCACTGACTTCAAGGAGATTCCTGCTGGGTGTTAGTCTGGGAAAGGAGATTTCAGAGCTGATGAGCTTAATGAACTGGAGCTGCTGCTGAGCTGCTGCACAGAGATGGTGCAGCACAGGAGCCTCCGTGGTCATCCTTAGCCCGTGGCCATGCTTTGGAGTGAAGCACAGCTCTCCCGAAGTTACCAATGCCCAGGTGGGCGCTGAAGGCTTTGCTGTGCAAGCCAAGCAGGCTCCTCAATGTGCCGTGGGAGCCTAAAGCTGAACCTTAGGGCTGAGCTTTTCAGTGGCTGGGCCTCCAGAGCCACCCAGCACCTGTACCCTGCTTGTGCTGCCTGCAGGTTCCATTGGCAGCCAGAGAGGACAAAAAGGCAGAGAGTGCTGGGAGGGTATTGCTAAAACCTCCCCAGACTTCTACTGCTGCTTGGTTGCTATTAATTCATCTAAGTCACTTTCAAATCCAAATTAAAAAGGGTTGTTTCAAAGCGTCTGCTCCATCTTCGGCTTCCCGTGCCTTGTCTGAGGGCGTTCTGCAATGAAAATATGTCTCTTCCCAGTCCGAGCTGGAAGAAAAGCCTCATCTCTTGCTTTGCAGCAGCATTCAAAGGAAAGAAAAGGATTTTGGGGCAAGTCTGTGCCTGGAAAACCCCACACCCTGCCGCTGCAGGAGTGTATTACCTGGGCAGCCTTGGGGATGGGACGTGCCAGCTGGGCAGCAGGGTCCCGGCAGCACCCCGGCTGCTCCCGGGGCAGCAGGAAGCAGGAGCATCCCCACCCCAGGCTCCGGGGATGAGCAATGGCATGGCTCACCTCCAAAGGAGCCGGCGCCCCGGGCTGTGGGCTCTTGCCCCTCCGCCTTGGTGTTAGATGCTGCTTTTGCATCTGAAAAAGGATTCAAGGAATTTGGGCTGCCTGGGAGGGAGGGGTGAGCTGGATGGGGAGGATGCTGGCAATTACGCTGGCTCTGAGCACCTCTCCTTTGCCTTGATAACCTAATCAAGCTGATGAGCCCTTAAAATAAGGCTTTAACCCACAGTGAGCTAACGGTGGTGATCTCTCCGAACACGGGGATTTTTGTGTTTTAATCACCAGCTGGATGAGGACATGTCCCGGCAAAGTCTCTGCCAGAAGCGAGGGACCTCGGAGCAGCCCTGCACAGGCCAGGCCGTGTCCCTCTCCCTCCCGGTTAGGCAACGAGGTGTGATAATCCCTTAAGGACTTAATTACAGCGGGCAGGGCTGGCGCAGACCATCTTCTGCCCCATTCCCATCAGCCTGGGCCCACAGACGATGGGTGGGAGCAATCCCAGGGGTTGTGTGAGCCGTGCCGTGTCCCCCCCGGCCAGGCTGTGCCAGGGAGCCCCATGGTGTCCCGGAGCCGTGCCCCGTGTGGAGCCCCTGCCCTCCGCTGCCCGGCCAGCCTGGGTTCTGCCAGGCTTGTTTTTCTAGCATGGCGAGTCCGCCTGAAATGCCTAGGTGGGGCCCAGCACGGATAATGGCCTTCCTGGGGACAGAGCCAGCAAGGAGCCCTCAGCAGCCATGGGCTCCCCCGGTGCCAGAGGTTCCCTGGCCTCAGGGGCCGGGGAGGGAGCGGAGGGCAGGATTTCGGGGCAGTGTCCACGCTGGCTCTGCCCCGGGGCACTGAGCAGCGGGCACCTTCCGTCTGGGAGCCGGTGACGTGGCTGTGTGCGTGAGCAAGGGCACGGCCGGGCCTGGCCAGGAGGGTGGAATCACAGAGTCCTGCCATGGTCNGGGAGCGGAGGGCAGGATTTCGGGGCAGTGTCCACGCTGGCTCTGCCCCGGGGCACTGAGCAGCGGGCACCTTCCGTCTGGGAGCCGGTGACGTGGCTGTGTGCGTGAGCAAGGGCACGGCCGGGCCTGGCCAGGAGGGTGGAATCACAGAGTCCTGCCATGGTCCGGGTTGGAAAGGACCTTAAAGAACATCTGGTTCCATCATCCTGCCAACCCTTCTGCTAGACCAGGTTGCCCCAAGTCCCATCCAGGCTGGCCCTGGACGCTTCCAGAGATGGGGCAGCCACAGCTTCTCTGGGCACCCTGTGCCAGGGCCTGCCCACCCTCGCAGGAAAGATTTTCTTTCTAATGTCTGATCTAACTCCCAGTTTGAATACATTCCATTGAAGGGATCACTGGGGATGGAAGGCTGCTTTTTTTTAGATGTAGAGCTGAATTTTGAGGGTGTCACTGGAGATGCTTGCTGGGCATTCCTGGCAGGGTTGGGAAGGGGGCAGGGATGTTCCCGTTCCACAGGGCGTCCAGGTGCTGCCCAGTGACCCTGGCTGATGTCTGACCAGGGCGCTGCCCTCGGGATGCCCACGATGGTGGCAACACACGTTTTGGGGCTACATCAGCTGCCTTGGCCATCGCAGAATCTCAGGTTCGTTTGGGTTGGCAAAGACCTCTGCGATCATCGGGTC
>VZRF01013945.1:699007-713053 GCA_013396875.1 Vireo altiloquus
GGCGGGCCCTGGCCCACGACATCCGCGGTGAGTACCCGGCCCCGCCGCGCCGCTGTGCCCCCCTCTCCTCACCCCCGCCTGCCCGCCCCATCGGCGCCCCGATCCCTCCCTGTGCCCTTCACCTTGTCACCCCTTATCCCTGCCTCTGTCCTCTTCCGTCAGCACCCCGTTTAATCCCCGTGTCTCTGCCCCTGCACCCTTAAATTCCCCCCGCGTCTCCGTTCGCCCGTGAGCACCCCTAAATCCTCCTCGCCGTGACCCTGCGCAGGGGAAGTCCCGCTTCTCCTAAGACCAGGAGCATCCTGGAATCCCTCCTGCGTCCTTGCCCCGCCGTCCTCCTCCTCTCCGCGCGCACTCTTAAATCCTCCCCGCATCCCAGGCCCTGCATCCTCGTCAGCATCCCTGCATCCTCTCTGTGCCCTTCCCACCGCCGTCCCTCAGTCCGCTCTGCCTACCCTCCATCAGCTCCCCAAACCCCCCTGCGGCCCAGCTCCAGCCTCCCTGGAACGTCAGCCTGCTGGGAAGGCCCAGCTCCCTCCCTGTGTCCAGGTTTTTCCCCCCGGTATGCAGGCCTGGCTTGGCAGCATCCCTGGACCCCCTTTGGCAGGGAGAAGCTCAGACTGAGCCTGCCCCAGGCATGGGGGGTCCCGCAGCCCCCCGGGCCTCCCCTCAGCCCCGCTCCTCCCGGTGCGGGCAGGGACAGGGCTGGGCACAGCAGGTTGCTGGGCACTGATCCCAGCTGGTTTGTTCCCGGCTTTGACCTTGGTGCCTGGCCTGGCCGGTGCCAGCCCTGCCTGGGGACCCGCACGCCCCGCTGCTGGGCCCCTCGTCCTGCCGGCACTCATCCTGCCTCCCCCGGCATCCCTGGGCGCTTCTCCCTGTTATTGCACTAATTGATACAGCGCGGCGGTGCCGGATGAGTCAGGGCGCCGGCCGGCCGGGCATCCCGTCCGTCCCTCCGAGGGGATGCCGTCCCTCCCTGGGGATGCCGTCAGAGCTCCCCGACGGGCAGGATGTGAGGAATGGAGTGCGTGTGCCCGGGCCCCGCGGGGGAATGCCGGCTCTGCTGGCCCTTCTCCAAAAGAGGGCTCCCCCAGGGCTCCCTGCTCCGGAGGCTGGAGCGCGGATGGCGTGCCCGTGGAGGCAGGGCGGGGAAGCCACCCCCGTGCTGCTCAGCGTCTTTGCTGCCATTCCCACGGCTGGATTTTCGTAGGAGTGGGCTGGATGGAGAGGATGCCAGGGTGAGCAGCGGGCACCACGTGCACATGAGTCCAGGAACGTACCTGGCTCCCTGCAGCAGGGCTTGTCACCAGCCCTCCTGTGCCACGGGTGCCAGGGCAGTGGGAAGCAGCTCACCTGTCCCGTCACCTGAGACAGGGGGTGGTGTGTCCCTGCCTCCAGCATGCTCCCGCCTAGGGCAGCAAGGGCTCCATCTGTGTGCCAGTGCCACGTCCCTCCCTGTCCCCCTCTGAGGACAGGCTGGGCATTCTTCAGCTTGTGTCCTTTACGCTCAAAAGAAGCCATTTCAGAGCTTTATTCTCCATTTTCCTGCTGGTTTTCAGAGCCTGCTGTTTAAAATGCCTCCATGCCCGCTTTTGTTGATCTCTTTTACCCCAGGGACCTGCTGCTCTTCACTGGGAAGGTGGTGGAGAGTCACAAATGGGGGGTGGGTGCTCAGAACCTGGGCAGGCTCTGCTGCAGTGCCCTGGCCTGGCTGCTGGTTTTGGGTTGTTCCCTCTTGGTTATCAGCTGTGCCCTTGGTCTGGGGCGAGACAAGCTGGAGCCCATGTTCCCTGCTCTCCCTGAGCTGCGGTTAGCCATCCCTGCCCTTCTCCTGGTGTCCTCTTCCCAGGACCTGGGGCAGAGGCTGGACAGGCAGAACCAGCTGGGCAGGCAGTGTTGGGCAGAGCTGCCTGTGCTCTGGCGCTGGCAGGGCAGGGCGTGCAGAGCCAGCTCCCGCCTCACACGGCTGTCCCTGTGCTCCTGCTCGGGAAAGTAGGGCACCACACCAGGGTGGGCCACAGCCCTGGGCGTGAGGGCTTGGAAACGATCAGTCGCTGCCCTGCGAGGGGCAAGCAGTGGTTTGGGACAGGAGGATCTCTGCTACTGGCACAGCAGAAGATCCCTCCTGTCTCCATGAGCAGCTGAGGGGAGGAGGGTGGTTTTTGGGGCCGCGGGGGTGCTGAGCTGTGCTGACCTCACCCTCTGTCCCCGCAGAGTGGAGGCCTGCAGTGATCATGGCGGCCATCGACTGTGCTGACGAGGACAACCAGCAAGTGTGCTCTGATTTTGGGATAACCGGCTTCCCCACCATGAAGGTGAGCCTGCCTGTGCCGAGGGCTCGCTGGGTTTCCCTGTGCTTTGCCTTTTGGCCTGTCCCTCTCTTGCTCAATCAGACTATTGCACCAAAATACTCCCCTTGGGGCTTTGCAGGCTGGAGCTGTTTCACCCTTCCCCAAAACAGTGCTGTGTCCTGGCTGCATCCAGCACAACTGTTGGGCGATGGAGCAAAAAGGAGGGGCAAAAACCGAAATGCTGTTTTGTGGCGAAACACAGAGGCTGGATCTCTGCTAGGATGAGGGAGAGCCTGAATCCTGAGTTGAAAACACTCGGGAAGGGCCGTTTGAGGGCAGAGGGAGGTTGCAGGCACAGGTTTTGGAGGAGGGCACATGGATGCTGCGGGAGGTTGCATCTCCTGGAAGCCTCCTGCGGTGGCTGGCGAGGAGCCACCTCTCCTGCTGGGCCTGTGCCCAGCCCCTTTAGCTGTGTCAACACACCGCTCTGCAGAGCTTCCCGCTGCAAACAGAGCCTTGCTCCAACACAAGCAGTGAAGCCAAAGCACTCCAGGTGCTACAGGCAGCAGTTAAAACCAGGATTGCCTTGATGGAATGGGTAGGGATAAGAGTTTTATCAGATATGCCCTCAGTCCCAGCTTACAGGCTCAGCTCCAGATGGGGTCAGGTTTGGGGTTTTCCAGGCACGTTGGCTTGGCCCCAGCCCTGCCCTGGGGTCTCACAGAGCACCCACTGCCCTGGGACACCGATGGAAACATCTCCTGGGGCAGGGAGGTATGCTGATGTGGCCATGCCAAGAAGTCACTTGCTTCACATCCTGTGTCCCTGCCAAGCACCTTTTGCAAACAGCCCCAGCTCCCAGCCCAGCCTGCAAAGCAAACACCTTGCTGATATAACCTAGTGTTGCTGCTCTGGCTCTACCCTGGCTGCTGGAGCCACTGTGGGAGGCCAGGAGTAGGAAAACCCCTTTTTTCCTGCTTTCTCAGAGCTCTGGAGCAGGGAGACTGGTTTTCAGGACTGGGAAGGTTCCAGCTGCCTCCCTGGGGACATCTGCTCCACTGCCTGCCAGTGCTCAGCCCTTGGCTGGACATGGCTCCGAGCCCATGCCTGCATCCCTCCCCTCTGGGGATGCCCCAAAAGGTGGAGGGGACATGGCTGGGAGCTCCCTCTGTGCTGGCTGATGTCGGCTGGCAAGCTGCAGTGTTGTGGGGAAACTGAGGCACAGCTGGTCTACGGGGAGCCTCAGCCTGCTGGGTTGTACTGCTTCCTGTCCCATTCCACACTCTCACTCCTGTTTCCCCTTGTGGTTTTTTGCCCCTTTCAGTTCTTCAGAGCTTTCAGCAAGAAGCCAGAGGATGGGATAAGGATTACCAGTGAGTATTCAGAGCCATGGGGTTTTTTACCCTGGGTGTGAAGGGCCCTGCTGCCCACACCTCCCACGCTGCAATATCAGGGAGCTCTCAGGGGCAGCTCCAAGCAGCTTCCCTCGACTCATCCCCTGGGATCAGCTTCCCCAGGACCAACCCCTTGGTGTCCTGTCCCCCTGCAGATCCCAGTGCCACCGTGGAGGACCTGCGCCATGCCATCATCACCAACCTTGAGCAGAGCCAGGATGCCTGGCCACCCGCCTGTCCTCCGCTGGAGCCAGCAAGGTAGGGGCAGCAGGAGGCCGGGATGACCTCGTGGGGGGCAGGCTTCTGGGGAAATCCTGAACCCAAAACGAGCAAGGAGCAGCTACTGCATCACCCACATCCCAGGGAGACACGATGGCCTGGCCAGGGTCATTTCTGTGGCCCGGGTGAGATGGGCCATATTGTTACATCTTCTAATGAACCTGCTCATCAGCTTTACTTAGAGCAAGCAGCTCCTGGGCCCCAAATTCTTTGGGATGTGGCAGTGTCATGCCATGCTCAGTGAGGCTGTGTTAGAAGGTATTTGCTGTCCTGAAAAAGGGTTTTTTTGGTACTGTACAATTTTGTTGGTACCTGAGTTGTCCTTGCTGGATGCAAGCATTGTCCTGAGAAGGAGCCTTTGGATTTCCTAAAGCATTGGTTGAGCCAGGCATGTGCCTCAGGTACTCTGGTGCCTCTGGGTCTTAGCCAAAAAGCCCCAGCCCTGGTTCAAGTTCATTGCTGTTTTTTCCCCTGGGCAAGCGTGCAGCTCCCTCCTGCCCTGCCCTGTCCTCCCCTGCCTGTGCTTTCCTACCTCCTTGGCCAAGCCCAGTGGGTTTTCTCAAAGCCTGTGAACCAGAACAGAAAATGAGGCTGGAAGCTACAGCTGCAGCAGGAGGAATTGCCTGCTCGGTGGGGCTGAGCCTGCCCCAGCAGTCCCTGCCAGATGCCAGCGGGCGAGGGTCGAGCTCCCCGTGGGTGGGAGGGCAGAGCGCCCTGCTGATGCCGAGGCACTGCTGCCGCCCCACTCTCTCTCTCACAGCGCCGAGGAGGTCCGCACCTTCTTCCAGAGGAACAAGGACCAGTACCTGGCACTCATCTTCGAGAAGAGCAACTCCTTCGTGGGCAGAGAGGTGGGTGCAGCCACATTTATCCCCCATTTCCCTCGGAGCCTATGTCCCTGGTGCCTGATGACTCTCGGGTGCCTTTGGCGGGGCAGCTCTCTCCAGGCAGCTTCCCTGCCCAGCTTGCACACAGCTTAGCCAGTGCCAAATGTCACACAGGGCACTAAACGGCTCTGCTGTGTCCCTGGTGGGGCTGGGGGATCCCTCTGCCCCTGATCTGACCCTGGGGCTTGCAGGTGGCCCTGGACATGCTGCAGTACGAGAACATTGCGGTGAGGCGAGTGCTGAGCAGCGAGGAGGAGCTCGTGGAGAAGTTTGGCGTCACCACCTTCCCCTCGGGATACCTGCTCCTCCGCAACGGCTCCTTCTCCCGCCTGCCCGTGTGAGTGTGGGGCACGGCGGGGTGGCTCTGGGCTGTGCCAGGCATGCCAGCCTCCTGCCCGTCTCTCTGTGCTCCTTTGTAATTGTGGGAAGCTGCATTAGGAAGGAGATATGGCTGGGTAGGGGAGGCTGGTGGGCGATTGCTGGTGGGTGCTGAACTGCGCTGCCAACCCTGGCTGGAGCTGGCAGAAGGGAAAATCCTTGTGTCTGAGCCATGTCCTTGCCACACCTGCTTGTGGCATGACACGGCTGCCCAGGGCTCAGCTCTGCTCCAGGGTGCATGCAGGGATACCCACTGCCAGGGCAGATGGAGAGTACGGACCACCCCACACTCCCTCCCCAGGCCTGAATCACCCACTTGGCTGAGCCTTCATCTCCTTTGCATCCTTCCTTGGGGTCAGGTTTGGGAGGAAGGAGGGACTCAGGGCTTCTCCTCCCTGGCAGGCACATAGAGGCACGCTCCTTCTACACCTACTCGCTGCGCACGCTGGCGGGCATCACCCGCGGCTCCTACAAGCTGAACACCACGGCCAGCAGCACCTCCAACGACACTGACCGCGTGTCCCAGCCACGCCGAGCCGACCGGTGAGAGCCCTCACCCTGCTGGTGGTGCCACGGGGCTGGGCGTGCCATGGGGGGCGAGGCACAGGGATGTGCCTTTCCCCGGGAAAGCCCCCGGGGTGTGGGTGAGGGGCTGACAGAGCCTCGTGTTGTGTTGCCCTCCCCAGCTCCAAGCTGTACATGGCTGACCTGGAGTCCGCGCTGCACTACTCGCTGCGGGTGGAGGCTGCCCGTGCCTCCGCGCTGGCCGGAGCCCAGCTGGCCGCCTTCAAGTGCTACGTGGCCACGCTGGTGAAGGTGAGGAGCTCTGGGTGTTGGGAGAGGAACTGTCTGTGCCTCCCTGTCTGTTTGTGAAGTGCAGGCCACGGTGTCCTGGCACTCATGGGTAGTGAAGCGTGGCAGTCCCAGGTGTGGGCCCTGTGTCCTGGTGCTCAGTGTATCCCGTGGCTGCTGTCATGCTGTCCCCGTCCCTGTGGATCTCCAGACTCAGCCCAGAGCTCCAGTGGGAGCTAGGAGGGAATGCTGGAGCGTTTCAAACAAGATGCGTGCTGCCGGCTTTGGTGGCAGTGGGATCAGCACCTGCAGGAGGTGTCGAGGCAGGAGAGAGGCTGGCTGTCACCTGCTGGGCCATCAGAGGGGTTTGTCACTCTGATCTGGATGCTCGGCTCGGGGAGCCAATCTCTGCAGACTCCTTTGATAATAGTCCAGGAAAGGAACTCCCACTCTGAGTCAGGCTCCAGACAAGCCTAATTTAAGGTCTCCTTTTTCCTTCTGTGTTGGGCCTGGCAGAGCTGAAGTGAGAGCCTCGAGCCAGCATAAGCAGGGCAGTTTAATTTCCTGCTGCGGTGGCATCCTGCTGCCTTTGGCTGTTTGCTCCACTGGGGCTGCAGGAGCCCTGTCTCCGTCCTGATCCCTGTCAGCCTGGGGCTGTGCCTGCCTGCTTTGCTCCCTCCTTTTTCTCCCAGGGTCTCACACTCAGTTTGGACCTTGCTTAGCACTCGCTGGTCTGTGAGACACCCCTTGCTCCCACTCCCATCTGCTCTGTCCCGGGAGGGAGCTCCAAACACGTGCCTCAGACCTTCATGTGACTCCTCTGCTTGCCCCCAGCCATTGCCCTCACTCTTTCTCCTTTTTATACAGAGAATAATATGCACTATACAGCGGGTGGTGGGTAAATCCCCATGGCACCAGCTCCCTGCCCTTGGGTACAAGTATCTTGGGGGGCAGCAGTGGTTTTATTGGATCTATTTTCAATTATCCCTGCAAACCTTCCCTTCAATGAGCTGGAGCAGCGGGTGGTGGGTGGTGGTGCTTCCGGGTCATGCTGAGCCCACGCTGCCATTGCCCTGCTCATCCACAGGACGGAGCAGCATCCCCAGGATTGCCAGCCCAGGGCTCAGCCTGGGGGAGCTCAGCCAGCAGGTCCCAGCCTTAACTCTTGCATTCCCAAGAGGTATTAAAGGAAAGGAGAGGGGGGAAATGGGGAAATAAGTGTTTCCTGGAGGCAGGGAACTGCACGATGCAGCCTCTGGTCCAAGGAATCGGGGACACTGTTTGCAGCAAAACCATCAGGTCACACATAATTCCCCCAGAAATTTGGGTCTTTTCATGTGATTCCCCATGGGATTGGGAGGAAGAACAACTCAGACTTGGCAAACTCCTCCTCCCTTTTGCTTCTCCATCACTTCTCCTGTGTGCTGGTACCTCCTCCTGCCCCCAGGTTGGTCCCTCTGTCCGTCTGTCTGTCAGTGGAGTGAGCTGCCAGGCTGCTCCTCTCCCAGGAGCGGTTTTAAAGTGCAGCTGCTAATCGGCTTTGCCAGACTTATGGACACAGTGGCTTTTTGCCTCCTCAGTTGGGGCTGGGGTTTGGAGCCTGAACATGCACACAGGGTACTTGCCACCCAGGGGTGGGGGGAGAAGCTGCAGCCCCCAGCCCCTTGGAGATGGGCACCAGAACCTTGCCAGGACCATGCTGCCCTCCAGCACAGAGGATGCTGCTGGTGCTGCCCGGTGCCCGTCCTGGTGGGACAGGGGTGCCCGTGGGCTGCCCTGCTGCTCCCAGGATGGAGTCTGTGCTTTCTCACCCCTCTCCCCGCTCTGCAGTACTTCCCAGGGCGCCCCAGTGTGCAGACCTACCTGCAGACTCTGGATGCCTGGCTGAGGAACTGGACGGAGCCTGAGCTGCCCCGCACCGTTTTGAAGGAGGCCATGAAGAATAACAGAGATGTAAGATGCCCACGGGCACCCCCAGCCCCTGCTCTCCTTACCCCTGCCCCTTGCCCCCAGCTGGCATTGCCTGCCAGCCCCATCACACTGTGTCCATCTGTCCACCAGGCCTCCCACCCCTCTGTGCTCCCCACCAACGTGACCTGGGTGGGCTGCCAGGGCAGTGAACGCCACTTCCGTGGCTACCCCTGTGGGCTCTGGACCATCTTCCACCTGCTGACTGTCCAGGCTGCCCAGAACGGCCCTGACAAAGGTATTGATGGCCCTGGGGGTATCAGGGGCTCAGGGAGGGAGTGCCCAGGTGGGCCCTGGCAAGAGTAGGGATGCTGCGTGTAGACAAAGGCTTGTTTCCCCCTTCTTCATCTCATCCAGGGGCAGTTTCGTGGGGAACAAGAGACAGAGAATTGTGCTGTGGGGTTGCTACCTCAGCCTTGGGAGTGTGGTGGTGGCACTGGAGGGCTCAGCCTCACCCCCGTGCTCTGCCTCCCCCAGAGTTACCCCTGGAGGTGCTGAGCACCATGCGCTGCTACGTCCGGCACTTCTTCGGCTGCCAGGAGTGCGCCGAGCACTTCGAGGCCATGGCGGCCCAGTCCATGGACAGGGTGGCCAGCAGGGAGGAGGCTGTCCTCTGGCTCTGGTCCCACCACAACGAGGTCAACGCTCGCCTGGCAGGTAAGGGGAGCTGCCGCCAGGGCAGCGGGAGCGGCTCCCCGGGGGAAAGGGGGAGGTGAGGTGGGGGAACGTCCCTCCTCCTGGGCGGATCTGGGAAATGGCTGCAGGGTGCAGCACTGGGGACATCCCGCTGTCATCGTCCCCCATCCCACGGGACTTCGGCTGATCACACAGTGCCAGACTGCCCCGGAGAGGCAGTCGGATCTTATATGCTCCTTACAGGAGCTTCCCAAAGCTGCTGTTTGCCCTCCTCCCGAGGTGGTTCCTCCAAACCATCCCCGGTTGCTGGATTCTCCGGGGTGTTTGTACCGGCGGAGGGTGCATCACATGTCCTCTCTAACGCCCTCGCTGGCTCCGGTCCCTGCAGGAGGTGACACGGAGGACCCCATGTTCCCCAAGCTGCAGTGGCCTCCGCCGGACATGTGTCCCCAGTGCCACAAGGAGGAGCGGGGGGTGCACGCCTGGGAGCAGCCGGCCGTGGTCACGTTCCTCAAGGCACACTTCTCCCCGGCCAACATCTACATGGACTATGCCCAGCCCGACCCCATCCCCGCGGCCAGGGAGGGGCCCGGCGGCAGGCTGGGCACGGAGGGCCCGCGGGAGGAGAGGGGGAGAGGAGAAGAGGAGGAAAGGGAGGCGGAGGCGAGAGTCCCGGCGCGCCCGGGCTCCCCCGAGCCGCGGCGTCCCAGCATCGTGCGGCTGAACCCCAGGCTGCGGGAGGGGGGCGAGGACATCGTGGACCTGGATTCCTTCAGCGAGCAGCACTTCAAGAGCCAGGCGCTGCGAGCGGCCGCGGGCCGGCGCCGGCGCATCAGCAAGCGGGACACCATCGCCCTGGCCCGCGGGGCCGCGGCGGGCAGGGAGCGCCGGCTCGGCCCCGGCCTCCTGCTCCGGGACGAGGACGAGGAGGCTGCGGAGAGCCTGCGGAGGAGCCCCTGGCTGCGGGTGCTGGGCTTGGGCTTCTCCCGCCTGGACATCAGCCTCTGCGTGGCCCTGTACTTGCTCTCCTCCATGTGCCTCCTGGGCATGTACACCTTCTTCCGCCTCCGCACCCGAGCTCGGAAAGGCCGCCCCGGCTTCCCCATGGCCTGAGGGGGGTCGGGGGCCGGGGCTCTTCCCAGGGTGGGTGGGGGAAGCAGTCAGGACACCCCTGGGACAGCGTTTTGTCCCGCAGCGCGGAGGGCTCTGGCACATCCCCCTCGGGAGCTGGCCTGCTCAAGGCAATCGCCTCTCCCGCGCTAGGGGGTAGAGAGTTCTTTTTGGGAGGAAGGAGGTGTCCGAGCATCCCCCTCTCGGGGCATAGTGCCATGTTTTTGGGCGTGTGGGACCTGGGTCGTTTGTGTGCTGGCACCCAGCTGGCCTCACAACCTCCCTGGCGCTGGGCTGGTTTCAAACTGGGAAGGCCAGTCCTGTGCTGGAGAGCAGCCCCTTGGGGTCCAACCACTAGTGGGGCCAGGAGGGTGGAGGTTTGTCCCCAAAAAGCAGACGTTGATGGGCGGGGGCAGCAGCCATGGGTCCAGATGCATTTTGTGTCCCCCCTCTTTGAGATGTGGCCCGGGGCCTCCCCACCTTTCCTCGCCCTCTCCCCACGCTGTTGTTCGTTCTCTGCTTGTCTTAGTGGAATAAATTATTTTTGCCGACGCCTGCCCTGCTGTGTCAGCTGGTCCCTGCCACGTGGCCATGCTGGACTGCCACCCCCCATTCCTGCTGTCCCTGCTCCCACCTCTCCCCATCCTGAGAGGAGCACTAGGTTTAAAAACCCTTTTCAACATTTTTAATTACTATTGTGTGTTTTCTCCTGCCTTTTCCTTCGGGATGATGCCCCTCTGGCCAGCTGCCCCCCTGTACAGCTGCTGCATCCCCAGGGCTGGGATGGCTCACGGTGTCTCCTCAAGCAGGGGCAGGGAGAGGAGGTATGTGGGGGCCAGGAAGCTGCTGGAAAAAGCTGGCACGAGCTGTGGAGCTGCAGTTCGGTGCTGACTGTGCCTGTGGTCCGGAGCAGGGAGACACACGGCAGCATCCCTGGGGACCAGGACTTCCGTGGGTGTGGGCCCCCTGCGCCTGTCCCCGATTCTCTCTCTGCCCTTTTATCCTTGTTAGGAATCATTAAGGAAAATGGTTGTTTTCCAGAGCCGGGGCCGGGGCCATCTGCTCTCCCAGCGCTGTCTAAATCCCGCTGTAACAAATTCATTGGGATTACGCTGCCCTCTCCTAATCCTGGCCCATCCCCCTGCTTGGGGGATTTAAAAGGATTAGAGCCCGGCCGATAATAAACTTTATTAAGGGGGAGGGGGGGTGTCAATCCGATTTGGAGCCTTTTTCTTGATATCTTCACTTTGCCCAGGTGGGAGGCGAGGGCTGGCAGGACGGGGAGGAGGGTGCCTGGCTCCGGGAGCTCTGGCTCCTCCAGCCTTTCCTCCCTCACCTGCCCGTGAAATAAACTTTCTCTCATCTTTCCTTTAATGTTTGCGCGTGGTCACGCCTCCAGGCGCTGTGGGGGTGGCACCGCTGGCCCCCTCGCCCTTGGCCGTGTCCCTTGTGCGGGTGCTCGGTGGCCTCGGCCCAGAGCCGGGCTGGGTCCCCCCGGCCGGGGCTGCCCTGCCCACTGCGGTGATGGATGGGGAAGGGCTCATCGCTGCGGCCCCGCTGCCTCCTTCTCCTTGATTTCCCTGGGGGGTTCGCCCCCAACATCAATAACCCCCCGTGCACTGCTTCCCCGCCAGCTGCTCCCCTGCGTGGGACCGAGGGATTGCCGCGTGGGGCTGCCCGTGCTTCCCTCAGCCCCAAAACATCTCGGAGGGGTGGGCAGGGGGTGCAGCAGGTGGGTGCGGGGGATTAGGGCTGGGGAGGTGGGCGCTGCCGGAAGGGGGTTAGCGGGATGCCCAGATTAGCAGCCCCGGCAGGCCCGCAGCCTAAAGCGGCTGTGCGCGCAGGAAAAAGAGAGTCTGGTAAATAGACTTTCCGTAATCCTGTTTGGTGCGGTCCCAATCCTCCCGGCCCCGGCTCTCCCGGGCTGTGGCACCGGGGTGTCCCCCTCCGGCGCCCGGGGAGCCCCAGGGCAGGGCACACAGCGGCCAGGCTGCCGCAGGGCTCCGAGTGTTCCCCGCACCGTGTGCCGCTCTCAGGATGGCTTGGGGACAGGCCCCCAGCCCAGCCCCGCACAGCCACCCCCGCGGGCGGCACAGGCTGTCCTGGGCCCCGCTCCGAGCCCCGAGGTGCCTCCCTGATGGGGTTACCCCTTCCCGCCAGCCCGGGGGTCCCTGGGGCCAATTACCCAAATGGCCGCAGGCTGGCGCGGGCGGCAGCTATTCCCTAACACAATTTACCCTCAAGTGCAATTTAATTTTCCGCCAAGGCCGGTGGCCAGCCCCCCGCACACCCAGCCACCTTCCCACCCCTTCAGCGCTCTCTCCTTCCAGCCTTGTCCCTCTTCCCTTTCCCTCCTCGGCACAGGGAAGAGCCTTTCTCCACCGGCATCCCCTCTCCGCCCGCGCTCCAGCCATAAAATCACCGGGGGTTCGCTGAGCGCCGATTAATTTTCAATTACAATTAGCAACGCTCCTGCCCGCGAGGGGAGAGGCTTTCCCTGGCTGCTGGTGAGTACCCGGGTCTCGATGTGCTTGTCCTCGCTGCAGGCCAGTCCTGGCGGTAGGGATGGGTGTGGGAGGGGGTAATTATTGGGATAATTCCAATAGGAGGTGGGGAGCGGTGAGGGCTCAGGAGGCCACGGCCGATGCTGCCCAGAGGGGAGGTGGCTTCATGCCAGAAGGTGGCTGTGGCAGCTTTGGACCTGCAAGGATGCTCGCCCCCCGTGCTCTGGGGGGGTCTGGGTTTGTCACACGAGGGGACGCTGGGAGCTGGGCTGACACCTGGCAAACTCGCTGCGTGGGTGGCACAAAGCCCCGGCTCCCTGGCACCTCCAAACCCGCTTGGGGTTTGCTGACTGGGACAGAGCTGCACTTGCACCCCCCAGGCATGAGTCAGGAGTGGGTTTTCCTTATATTTCCTTTTATTCCTTTATATTTTCCCCAGTTCTGCCTTGAAACCCCTCTGTTGCACCAGGGAACTGATGTCTCCCTCGGTGACACGGTGTCCAAGCCTTAATTCCAATGTGCCCAGGGCTGGGGCACGCAAGGGGAGGCTGGCTCTGTGTCCTGTCACAGGCTTTGGGATTTACCCGCATTTTATTCACGATCAATCCCGGCAGGGAAGGTGCGGGAGCACCATCCCTGCTCGTCTGTGGGCTTTGCATCATCGCCTCATGCTGCTCGCATCTTCATACGGCTGCAGGGCCGCAGGGCTTCAGGCGATGCCCCAGAGGGAGCAGGGCATCTGCGCGGGGCCAGAGCCCCCCACAACTGCCCCAAAAACGCCACCTGATGAAAATCGCGACATTCCCCCTTCTGCAGGCTGCTCACCGCCGACCCTTAGCTTTGATTTAGCTCTGGGAGGAGGAGGAGGAAGCCTGGAGCAGGGCATTTCACACCCACCACGTGTAACCCTCTTCCCCGGGCACCACCAGGACCCAGCAGCATTTCGGGTGGCACAGAGGGCGTTTGCTGGGCAACTAGCTCATGCCTATCTCAGCCACCCTCTCCTTCCTCTGAGATGGGAAAAGCAAACACGGAAGAGACCAAAAAGCCCAAAGTGATCTAAAAAGCCTCTAAAGAGACCAAAAAACACCCTCCAACATAAGGAACAGATGGACAGCAGGAAGGATGGAGGGGAACAAAGCGATGCTACCAGGAGAGGAAGGGCTGAAGGCTGCACTGGGAAGATGTGTGAGCGAGCACGGGGAAGATGCTGGTGGGGTGGGGTGGGTTTTTTGGCGGTGGCAGCCCCCCCCACCCCCGGCAGCACGATGCTTCCCCAAGGTGAAGACTCGGTGCTGTGTGGCTCCCTTTGCTCGCTCACCACTTCCGTGAGTGATCCAGAGCAGGGCAGAGGGGGCTGGATCAATCTGGCAAAGCAGAAAAATGAATGAAAATTGAATTCCCCGAGGAGAAGGGGGTGGGGGGAGCTGTTATCCCGGCTGAGAGATAAATCAGAGCGTGCCAGAGAGCTGGGAGACCGCGATGACTCCCAGCAGCGGTGGAATAATTAGGGAAATAGGTTGGAAATACAAAGCAGCAGGACAGGGAGGCGATGGGGCAGTGTCCGTCAGTCCGTCTGTCCGCGCGTCCGGCTAAACTTCTCCTGTAAATCTGCCTCAGGGACCTGCCTTTCTGCGCTTTGGAAGCCACGCTCTGGCTGGCTGGGGACTGGGGGGGACGGTGGCCCCTGCCCCGAGGGGCTGCGGAGCGCAGGTGGCCAGGGCCGGCGGGGGTCTGGCTGTGCTTAATGCACTTAAGGGCTGGGGCGTGATTTAGGGGAGACCGGGATGGGATGGGATGGGAT
>VZRF01013947.1:0-74911 GCA_013396875.1 Vireo altiloquus
GCCTGCCTCCCGCCTCCCCGCCCGCCTGCCCTCCCTCCCCCGGGCCCCGCGAGCCGCACTTCCCGCGATCTTTTTTAAAATATCAATCTGTGTGTCGGTGTCCGCCCGGCCGCCCCCCGTGCGGGGATCTGGGCTGGCCCCCGCGGCAAGGCAAGCGATGGAGGGGCAGGAACGCTGAGCTGGAGAGGCTTTGTGCTTTATCTTGTCATTGAGCTTCGAGATGCCGCGGAAAAGTTGCTCGTACGGGCTGTAAAGAACACGCAGAGTATGGAAGTGTCTTCCCTCTGAGGAGCATCACTTTTTTTCTGATTATTCCCTTTTTTTTTTTATTTAGCACCCGAGAAGTAAGTATGGATTAGAGTAATTATTTACCTTTTTTTTTTTTCTGCCCTTGTTAACTAAGTTGCAGGCTAGACCGCATTTCACGACCAGGTTTATTTGCACAGCTAATCCCTTTGGAATGGATCAAAATAATAATTTTGGAACGGACCGTTGGAAGTGTTTAGACTGCTGAAAGGGAAAATAGGCAGCTAATGGGATTTTGAGTAATGCCTTTACTCATTCATTCTGTTTGTTTCTGGAAAAGTAACTGCTAAGGACCTCTGAAATTTATTATAATTGTGCATGTTTACCTTGTTACTTAGAACAAAGGTCCTTTGAGCTATGTTTCCACATAATATTGTACTGCTTTACTTACACTGATTCAGAAATCAATTTGGGTAAGTCAGCGGTTGCACCTTTTGCTTTTATATTGAAACAAGGAACTCTTGAAATTATTTGGTGCCGTTGCTTGCGATTCCCTCCCTTTTCCCCCGAGTAGCAGCTGGTTTGGGGAAGCTGTGGGGTGGCAGGAAGTGCTGATGCAGGACACAGGCCTGAAAGTTGGCCATGAACAGAAATCATCAAGCATGATTCCTGACAGAAAACGCAGTAAAGCAGCAGCAAATAGAGTAACTCCTGTATTTAGGAGGGAAATAAGTAATGTTTTATTTTCTAAAAGGCAGATAAATCTGGTGGAATATTAATACCATGGAACACCTTCATCTGTTAGAAATATCCCTACACACTTTTCCCAAAAAAAAGAAAAAAATTCTGTCCTGACTTGGTACCCTTAACAAAGATTCTGTGCCATCATATTGGTTCTAAAAAGTTTTTGGAAAGGAAAAATGAAGCAAAGTTCCTTTGGGATTATATTCTTACATTCACTCATATTCATATGTTGCTGGTGTCAACTGGACTACAATCAAGTGTACTTGTAAATGCTTTCAAGGCTGAGATATGCCTTGCTATTATGCATATTCTTTTTTTAAAATCATTATTCCCTTGAATTCAGCTATAAATAAATGCATTCCAGAAATAATTAGCTGGTGTAGTCTTCATTAAAACACATTTGAGTGTATTTGTCTGTAGCAATGGAGACTAGAAAGTGCCTAAGGAAGACTACAGAGATAGGATGTCATATGATCTCTAAATACCATGAATGCAACCATCTGTGGCTTCTGAATCAGAAGTGGTGTCTTATTCTTGACAGTTCAGGTTTTTAATCCAGAAATTTGTCCAGTCTTTTTTTTAAGTCCACATATGTTTTTATCATCTGCAGAGTAGTACAAGAAAAGGTCCTTACTCAATGCAACTTGACTACGCATTTTATGAAATACAGGGTTTTTTTTAAAGTTTGCTGTCTTAATTGATATTCTTCTCATTTTGGTAGAAATGATGAACAGTTGCTCTCTAGTCACCTTCTCTGTTCAATTTGTGATTTTATATCTTTCCTCAGTCTTGTATTTATTTTCGAAGATGAAGAGTTTGGGCATATTTTTTTCAGATTCTTTTCATGTTACTGCTTTTTATTTTTCTTTTTTTGAGCACCACTATATCCTCTAGGAGCACAGGAGACCAGGAGTTACACCCAGTATTCAAGACACAAGCACAGTCCAAATAATGGTTTCTTTCCTTATAATTCCTGTCTCTGATTTGTTTTGCTTTGCTAGGGAAGTGAGACAGCAGATAAACTAAGCATTGTTGAAAGTTGTTCTGTTGAACACTGTTTTCACAGCGTTAAGTATATAGATCCCAGGCTCTACATTCTGATTGTTAACATCTACATCCACTAGATAATTTTATAGGTAAGATTAGGATTTTTTTCTGTGTTTACATTACACTTATCTACAGTAAATTTCACCTGCCTTTGAACTCAGGATTGTGAGGCTGTAAGCACATTCCCTCAGTCAGTTCTATCTTTACTACCCTCAGTAACTTTGTATTAACAGTGTACTTTACCACCTTCCTATCTGTTTTCAGATCATTTATCGTCAATTAATTTGCTTTAATTTCAATTATATGTCTGCTGAAGAAATGTATACATTCCAAAATGTAATGGGAGTATAGCTGGTCTTTAGTAAGTCTCTGTTGCCTAACACTCTTCCTACTACATTACAGAACCCTGTCTTGAGGAGTTTCCAATCTAATAATGAAGAATTTCAGTATAAAGAAAAGTTGGTTGAGTACTTTAGTGTCCATTGCAAATTAGAAGAGCATTAATTAATTGCTCCTTGCAACAGAATAATTTTTAGAATAAAGAAATAACTTCTCACTAGCTATTTCTTAAACAAATACAGAAAAACATACTGTTTCCTTAAAATTGAAGTGAATAAATTTATTTCAGGTGAATATAATTTGTTTTTTTGTCATCCTCCAGTTTCACTACCAAAACAAGGTGGGTGGCTTAGCGATTTGAGCCAGGTTGGCTGTCTGTGATGATCTAATAATAATAAATACTAATATAATTAAATATTCATTTTAAATGGTGATAAATAAGATTTTCCAAGTTAAGTCTGTTTCATCACTGACCTCCCACTGTCTTTATGCTGAGGCAGCTTTCTTCTTCCTGCTTTTTTTATTTTCTCGCCTGTGCTCCTGAGAGGAGGGAATGAGCCAATATCTGCATGGAAGTTTGGCTGCCAGCAAGGGCCAGGCCACCACGATAACTATGTGTACTCACCCTCAGGATCTGATCAAGAATCTTCTGTTGGTTGTTAGCTTTTCATTGCAAAGACTTGAACACAAGCTGTGTTTTAATAAAGAATTCTCATTTGTTTTGTCAAACTCAAAACCAGACCTAATTTTAAAGTGGAATTCTTCGTGGGTGAGACTATGAAGAACATGATGTTTTTATATCCAGGGCATACTGACAGTAGAGTAGAACAGCTCATAACTGATTTGGCAATAAAGACATATTTTTTCTTCACTAAATCTATACTAAATTCATAAGCCAGTGATATCTATCTCTACAGAAAATACTTATTGGAAAATATTTATTGACTTTATTGACAATTTAAAACAACCTGTCAAGTTTTGTTGGTTAGTTTCTGTTGATCTTGAGACACATGAGGTTCCTTTTGCTTCCTAAGTGATTAACTTGCAAACACTTAAAACCAGATTTTGAGAAGATGGGTGCATATGACTTTGTAATTTGCTTCTGAAAAGCATAATAATGATGAATATTTCAGATAGAAATGATAATATTTAACATAAGAATATGAGCCAAAAGGAGTCATAAACCAGTTTATTTAAATTCTCCTAATTCAAAGGATAACTATTTTTATAGCTTTGTTTTTGAGGGGTTTTTTTCTGGCTAAGGAAATGGCAAGTATTTATTTATCCAGGTACCCCCACATTTTCCACCATCATTCCCAGTGATCCTTACAGTTTTAAGTGGTCAATGACCCTCTCATAGGATGAACTACAGGAGTCTTACAGACTTGCCTGTTACCCATCACAGTGGTAAAACAACCACAACAACACAGTGACATTTTTCTACAAGCTCACATTTTTCCCGGTAGGTTATTATACACACAGAATAAAATGTATACAACAGAATAAAATGTTTCTTAAAAGCCAACCCTGTGTTTTCTCTGTCTAATAAGGCTCTTTTGTTTGTTTTTTTTCTTGATTTGGTGAAAGATTAAAAATAAAAGGGAAACTCGGAGGAAATGCCAAAACTACCAACTGGTAGTGCTTCTGTGTGAATGTCCCTTTTTACACACTCAAACTTTCTCCTAGAGACCTTAAAACTAGATTTAAAATGTAGTTCAGGAGGTGGTGTTAACTGCTGATTATCTTCTTCCATTTGTTTTCTGTGCTGGTTTGGTATCACTTCAGAACCTTACCCATAATGAAATTGAGGTGTAAGAGTTGAAGGCGTAGCTTTTGAAATTGTAAAGCTGATTTGTAGTCTTTATTCCTATTGGATTTGTAGGAATGGGTAAGCCACCCAAGCTAGCATTCCACAGAAAACAGCAAAATACTCCTGCTTCCAGTGAAGGACCTTTATTTTCATAGAGGTGCTTGATGGGGTGTAAAGGAGCAAAACGGAGAATGAATCAGAGGGAGTCATTTAATCAGAGAGTTCACATGGTTAATTCCTACAACCAAAATAAGTCAGGGTTTTTTTTTGAAGGAAAATGATTTCTAATGCCATTCTCAAGGTCAACATGATAAATAGAAATAAATACAAAGAAAATACAAATATACGAAAAAGGACAGGCCCTCGCTGCCATGCTCCCTGGCAGAGGTGGTGATGCTCCTGGATGCATTTGGCTGCCAGATTGCAGTCCTTGCCTGGGCCCCAGGGAGGGACCCTATGTGTGATTCTTGCAGCACCCCAGGGATGCTCCTGCACTTTTCCTGGTGCCCAAGGGTCCTGCAAGCACCTTCTGCAGCCACCCATGCATCACCCTGCACTTCTGTGCACAGTGCAGACACTGCCTCATCAGTAAGGTCCCCCTAGGCAGGAGAAGAGGCTGTGCCCATGCATGCTGCTCAGCTTTCTGGCCATCCCAAGGGGCTGCTTATCCTTATTCTTTGATCTTCCAGGGATCTTGAGAGTTCACTCCTCGCCCAGAGACAGCAATGGTGTTCAGTGAAGGGGGCCCTGCTTGAGGCTGCCCAGCAATGGCAGGGATGTGCCCCAGGCCTTGGAGGCAGCACTGGAGCAAATGTCCCTGGCACAGGAGGGAGCTGGAGCCTCACACAGAGCCCTGCAGGAAGGGGGGAACGGCCTGGAGCTGCAGGGAATTCTTGTGTCCCAAGGGCAGGACCCAGCCCTTGCTCCTGCTGGACCTCCTGCCGCTGCTGGAACTGGTTGGTACTTAAGGTACCAAATGATAGAACACCTGCATCTGTGCAACAGTGGATAATTATAGTATGGCCTCCATACACAAACAAATATCTTCAGTTTCTATTTCGTAATTTCTAAATGAAAATTTGTCTATATTTTAAAATGCTGACTTATTTTTGCATTATCTATTCTACGTTCTGGTGTAGAATAACTAGAAAGAACAGATAACCATGACTGTCTTCACTCAAGGCTGTAATCTTGGCATGCTTTTCAGCCTACTTCTTTTGATCTCCACTTCCAGAACCTGTCTAAATATTACCACATCCATTTTAATATTTCTAAGTTTTAATATTTTCCTTCTGTTTTTACTGCCCAATTTTATTCATTTTTTGCCAATGATGTGTAATCTTGGGATGCACAAGGTTCAGCTCTTAAAAATTGCTGTTGTTTTCACCTCAAACTGCCTTTTTTTTTCCTGTTTGCCAGACACATGAAATGCAGAGATTCAATTATTCCTTCCTGATGTAGTGCTGCCATTCCAACCAGTTTCTCACCATGTGAAAAACTTCTGCATCTTTTTAAAAACTTTGGACAGAATTTCCCAGCTCTTCACTTCATAAAACCCTTTTCTGCTTTCTTTTGTATCGGCACAGAAGTGTAAGTTAAATTTGAGGAAGTCGTCTTCAAAATTTCGCTTCAAGGTTTCATGCTGTTATGCACTAAATTAATAACAATCAGATCTAATAGTTATTGTATATAAACATGCCCTGACTCTAGCCCTTGCCCTGAAATTATCAATTTCGAAACTTTCACAGAGTAACACTCCAGGAAATTAGGAGACACACCAGTGCTTTCTAGAGGCTCTTTTTTGGCTTTCTCATCATAATCTGGGATCATTTGTGTAGAAAGTCTTGTGTATGATCAAAGAATCAGTAAATTGATGACTTGTTCAGGGAATAATAATCTACTACCTGACTATTGGTGAGGTGTAAAGCATAGGAAAAAAAGGTGGGAAGTGAGGACTTATTTTGTATGTGAGCTCTCAAGTTACTGAGTTACTGCTTTTGCTGCTTTTCTTTCATTCATATCCATCAGGAATTTGATGGCCAAATACAATGTTTTGAATTAGCTTTTCTTTGTATACTGGAGTTTGAGAAGCTAATTTGTCAATTAATTTAAAGACAGGATTACACAGGCAGTAATTGTCTGTGTGTACCTCAACTTTTTTATCAGTTGCACATCAGATGCTTGAATAAACAAAGAAGTGGCATTAATACAACATAACCAGTTAGCAAACAAGAAACTAAAGAAATATTATGCCTCCAGAAAACCCATGCAAGTGTGACTCATTTAGGGAAATCAAAAGTTTTGACTGAAGATTAATGTTGGGAGAAACACCAGCATTGTTCCTTATCTTTCTAAGTTCACGTGGCAGCAATCACTGTGGTTACTCTGTAGAAACAAGTGCTGCAGCCAGCAACTGGAGCTGCTTGGATCATCTCCTGCTTTTCCATGTGCTACGTGATCTCTTTCAAATGCAGCCGATATCAGCTGCTAAGGTGTTTGTATGTCTGCAGTGCTGAAGACTTGAGAGCTGTGGTGGTTTGTAGGCAACCAGACATGATGGGAGCAAGCTCCTGAAGGACATGGGAAAATGCAGTTTCTGGAGGAATTACAAATATAGAGGTGAAAGAGGCTTCTTGTGCAAGTGTATTCACCATGCATGGTGTCAGTATTCTTGCAATTAGGCATTGTTAACCTGTTTGTCACATCTAAGGGTGGAAAAGAGAGATTCAGTCGTGCCCCACGTTAAGCAAAGCAATTACCTTCAAAGTAAGTCACAACATTTTGATCTTCATCACGCTGCAGCAATGACCAAGTTACTACAAATTACATCTTCTGGTTGAATTTGTCAAAAAACAGGCCCAGGAGAAAGAAAACTGGAAAGGAGTAATGAAAAGTAAGTTGTTTCTTGCATGATGAGGTGTCTTTAATGGCTCTAGTGCTCGTCAGTTTAAAAAGCATGAGGGATAGCACTGGAAAGATGGAGCTGCTGTGGAAGGCCATTGTTAGATGAGATTTCCCATTTCTAGTGAAGGAAAATATCCAGGAGATGATCTTTGACAAACCATCAGTGATAAGCAGAAATATTTTATCAAGTTAGACACAAACTCTCTTTAGAAACTACAAGGACAAAAATCTTTTCTGTGCTCCTATTTTTATTTTTATGGAAAGAATCAGCAGCGTGTTGGTTTTTGGTACTATATCCAGATGCTTCCACTATTTTATCCTCAGGATTATCCTCCTCATCTGAACAAACTGTGACTCTTTGGAAATGGACTAACATGCAACTCCAGATAAGCACATAATGATGTGCACCTCTACAGCTGAAAAGTGTTTTGGTCATACCCACATTCTGACTTTGAAGGCGAAAGTGTCAACAATTATTTTTTAATGTTTCATAAACAGAATCTATTGATGCTGATGTGATTTCAGCCGTTAGACCACATATAATCTGCATGTTCCTTCAAATAAAAGTAATAATCCAACACTTCATATTAGACTTCTGGAAAGTTTTCATGGAATTGCATTAACTTTTTAAAACACCATTTTTATATGATATATAATGTATAATTTTTTTTTAAATATTGAAAAGTTTTTTAAAAATTACACATTTAAATAAACGCAGATCTCTTTGGCAATTTTTTCTTCCGAGGCACCATGAATTTGTATATTTATATCCTAGCAAAAATAAAGATAATGGGCTATTGCATTCAACAAATAGCTGTCAAAGTTCTGGCTTTAAGGTACTTGAGAATTGTGTAATTTTATATGGTACTAATTTTTTTACATGTGCTTATTTAAAGAATAATGGTAGAGTTGGGGGGGGAGGTTACAATAAAAATGTAGGAATTCATCAAATATTACCAGATTTCACTTTTTCACCCGATTATTCAAGTACAATTTGTCATACTATATTATAAGTGAAATTGGAGGTTAATAAAAAACAGAAGGTAAGTGACTTTCTTCATATGTAGCATTTCTATAAAAACTTTATTTTATGCTGAATCATGTTTTATTGTAAAATCTGCACCTTCAGTGAGATAACATTAAACTTAACAACACACACTAATATTTCAATGTCAATTCAGTCCTTAACTTGCTAATTGAAATCCCTCTCTTGAATTGAAATAGAGGCATTTTATGGACTCTGCTTATTAATAGAGCTAAAGATTAAATCTAACTAGGGAGCTGCTTTGATTTTTCTGAGAAGCCTGACTTAACACATGAGCATCAGATGCATAAATATATTCTGAAAAAGATCAAAATCAGTCTGAAACAGGTCATTTATTGGGAGGGAGAGGGGACAAAAAAATGAGCTGAGTCTTTCAGTGAGCTTCCCTCATTTCCAGGTCTTTCGGATACAGATTTCATTGACCTTAAATCAGTAAGACAGGTCCTTGTTAATTAACATTCATTTAAATTCTGTTAAATTGCTAAAATTGCATTATATTGTCAGCAGGCATAAAATAACCCAGCAAAGAAATTTGTTGAATTATACCTCTTCAGGGTCTGGCGTGCTTCAGCACATGCTTGAGTATAATCTCAACTGTTTTGCTTGGCTGTATTATTCCATTCAGTTTTGTGCATGAAAATCTTACAGACCTTAATGTATTTAGAAATTCATCACACCTTAATTCTTTCTTGTGGTAAGTACTGGAAAAGTATTGGACCTTGAAGAAAACAGCATATTTGTAGTTACTGATTGTTTTGTTCATAGTTCAATAAAACTGGAACCTTCAGCTTGAAGAATCAGGCTGCAGATGTCTGAATAATAGTGGAAATATGTACAGTATTTTACCTCTTGAATGAAAAAATCTGGACTCTTAAGCCTTCTGGTCTTCTCTATTGTTTGGAGATTAATTTTTTTCTGTAGCATTCAAAGCAACAAAGGTCTAACAAGACAGTCTATGTAGGCAAATCTCCAGAACAAAACATGTTCCAAAGAAGGAGAAATGTAACAGAATCCTGTAATTGTGACTTAGTAATTATATCTGCTAGAGATTCCACATGAGATTAAAAAAACAGCAAAATTATGCAATTAAGCTAATTAGCTCATTAATGTGGAAGTATTTTGTCATTCTAATCACAGAAGGAATTCATCTGAGTAAAAAAAGCAGACAGGAATAAATTATGGTAGGAGACAGAAATTGTCTGGTTTTCAAATAATAAATTTATGTGGTTTATATCTCTCCTCTAAAACTTAAGCACAGCACCTGCATTTCTTAGGTTAATTTTATTTTTATTGCTTGTTAAGACCAAGTTGTTCATAATACATAACCTGAGCCTTCTATGTTGTTCAGGAAGCCATCCTACACAGTGAAAGCATTCCAGTTTCAAACAACTTAGCTCAATAATCTTTCCTATTTAAGTCTACTTTTGTACCTAAAAGTCACTTTTGTTCCTCATATAATGCAATAGAATTGCTTAGCATTTGTAACCAATACTGTGTACAATTGCAGTAATTTGTCAGCCTGCTCTGAGCATCTTCACTGAAGCTCCTGTTGGCCATTCTTTCACAAGGCTCTGCCAGGAGAGGTTTAGGTTGGATATCTGGAAAAGGTTCCTCACCCAGAGGGTGTTTGGGCACTGGAAGAGGCTCCCAGGGCAGTGCTCACAGCACCAAGCCTGACAGAGCTCCAGAAGCATTTGGACAGTGCTCTCAGGCACAGGGTGTGACTCTTGGGGTGTCCTGTGCAGGGCCAGGAGCTGGACTTTGATCCTTCTGTGAATTCTGTGAACCACATTTTCCTGAAAGCAGTACCTATTGAGACAACTCAGAATTTACCATGAGAAGCTGCACGCCAAGTGAAGTGAAATGTTTTTGTAGTTCTGATTGGGTCGCTCTTTTGTCACCTCTGTACAGTACAATGAGACAATCCTCAATGTTTGTAAATAATCCTAATGTATTTAGTTGTCAAAGGCAAACAAATGGAGGTAAAGCTGTGTCACAAGATAAAGGAACAGGTAAGTGACTGGACCACTTAGCTATTTTTGAGCTCAAAACTAGTGCTTATCACCCTAATGTGTGGTGTTACAGTAAGAGCAGGAGGAAGAGTTGGACATGAAAATGTGTTTAAATATTTCCAAGATGAGTATTTTTGTCAGATCATATTTTTAATATGTAGGATGTTTTAGAAAATTGTTAACGACATGTCTGAACTGACTACATAAGTAAAAATGAAGGTACAGAAATTTTACAATTCTAAATCTAGATAATGCAAGTTATTAGCTTCTGTTGATTAAATTTTATTTGCTTATTTATGACTAAAATGTGCCCAGCATGCTGGTGTATGACATAATGACGTAGAAACAATCAGCCATGTGCACCTGCTGTGTCTTTCTTGCAATGAAACAATAACAATTGACCTGCAATCGCAAAAGCAACACAGTTAGAAAGGCTCTTCCGTTGCTTTGGAGTTTTTGTGTTTGAATTTACAACAACCTTTGAGGAAAGGGCCTTGAAAGGAAGCAAACTGGACACAGCAATAGGTTTTTACCAGAGCTGATTAGGGAAACCCAGAAGTTGACATTATGATATCTTTGCATTTATGCTCAATTAGTAGTAATGAGCTAGCAATGACTGATGCTTAATATAAGAAATTCAAACATTGTATGAGCCAAGAACTGTTTCAGTTTACATCATTAACCGAGTTCCTATTTGTCATGTACTTACAATACCATTTATGCCATTCCATAATGCTTCCTGTTGTGATTGTTAAATTATGAGTGACCTAATCGCTCTCTACAACTCCCTACAAGGAGGTTGCAGCCAGGTGGGGGTCAGACTTCTCCCAGGCAACCAGCAACATGGCCTTAAACTCTCCCAGAGGACGTTCAGGACATCAGGAAGAATTTCTTCACTGAAAGGGCTGTTAAACAAGTTAAACAAATTACAACAGGCTGTCCAAGGAGGTGGTGGAGTCACCATTCCTGGGGTGTTCAAGAGATGATTGGATGTGACACTCAGTGCCATGGTCTAGTTGACACTGATGGTGACACAGTGGTGATCAAAGGTTGGACTCCAAAGTCTCAGAGGTCCTTTCCAATCTAAAAGATTCTGTGATTATGCAGGATTTTATGAATGGAAAAAAACTATCTCAAGGGTTTTTTGTAACCTGAAAATCTGTCTACTTCAAACTTGATGGAATTTTATTTACATTTGGAAAAATACTACATCAGTTGCAAGTTACATGAAACACATATATCTTATTTTCTTATAACCACTAGCGTAGCACTGACCATGAAATGAGTTACAGATGTTTTTATTTAGTTAACATTCAAATATTTTTTCCAGAGCAATTGACATTGCACAGTAAATTTCACTGATACAGTATTCACTAGCACTGACCTCCAACAAACTGCTGTGCTGTGTTTACTTGAGTATTTTTACTACTACATTAAAAATGTCATATTTACTACATTTAGAATATTTATTAAACAGTAATATTGTATTATGCCAATATATTGCTAGAGAGAAAAGCGTAGTGAACAAACAACACAATTAGTAAATGAAGTGAACATGAACCTGTATTACCCTTTATTATTGTTTACTTTCTGATTTGTAAAAGTTGCTGGTTTTTAATCTGTTTCTCTGTGACTGCTGTTAATTACAAAGACTTTAAAATTTGTAATAATAACTGCTTAGTACAAATGTGTGCTTGGTAACAGTTAGAAAAGTTGTGATTCCTGGCCACTTTGGTATTTAGTACTTAATTACTGTAGGGCTTATTGCAGTGTAGCAGTTTCCTAAATGCAGATCTCCTAGATGAATGCAATCTTTGGGATTTAAAATACTACACACTACTTTCATTATTTGATGTCTGAAAATTACAAAAAAAGCTATGTACCAAAGGGATTACCCAGATACCAAAGCAGCCTGAGTGAAACACTTTAGTTGAAGTTGCTTACATCATATATTCAAATTGCTGCTGTTAATTCCAAGGCACTTTTATATTAAAAAGCAAACATCACATGCCAGGTGGTACTGTTAAAGTTTGGGTCTAAACAAGATTTTATGATCTTCAGTTTTGGCCTTGGTTTCTTACTGTGAAGTTATTTAAGTAGTTCTGATCATTAAAATATTACATACTTGGCATGTTTGCTTTCTTTAATGCTGAAAGTGAGGAATACATCAGCTACACATAAATTTAGTTTTGCTTTTATTTATTACCATGTCCCCTTTCCATGACTGATGCATTTTTTATGTGATTTCTGAAATGAGTGGAGGGAAGAAAGAAAACAGCATTCTGGTGTGAAGAAAAAGTTCAGTTAAATTTCCAATGCTTTCTGATTTATTAGAAGAACAAAAAAGATAACAATTTTCCAGACTCAATAGTTTAAAAGTTGTTAAAAGGTACATGAGACAGAATTAATTGAAATCCTGAGATGTTTCCTATTTAGTTACCTCCCCAGTCAGGTTTCCTACACAATGAGGTCTATACCAAATCTAATGGTGAAACTAGCATATTTCTGAACAGAAATATGTTGAATTGCTGTAAAATATATTAATCTGGCATGTAAATTAAAACTAGGTAATTTTCGGCTTTTGAGTTAAGAGGCCTAATTCTTTATTGCCAAGCGAAGTAAGAAGGCCTTAGGATAGGTGGGACTACTGCTTAATTATATATTTTTTACACTCAGGCTTTAGACAATCATTATCTATAAACATGCTTCTGAGAGGTCTAGCTAAAAGCCTTTGTTTTTATAGCATTGACTTGGGATGTAAGTGAAATGAGTATATCAGAGATTACTGTGTGTAAGGTAATAAGGTTCCAGTTGCCACAGCAGTACCCAAAGCGCATTCGGTTTTGGTTTGTGTTAACCTGAAACATGGATAAACTACTTTTATAAACGAACATGATGGCTTAGAAGATGTTTGTGAAGTCAGGCCAAGCTTTTCAAGTTATTTGAAAAGTTTGTATTAAGTGACAAAATGACCTGAGAAGTTTAACTTAGTGAACCTTCACCAGTAGAATTGAGTGCTTCCCATGTATTGTTAATTGCTTAATCACACGAATACAAATGTATTTACAAATATTTACAAATACAAATGTAAAATGTTTAGATATGGAATGCAAATAATATGTGTCAAAAGCTCTTTCTTCTGATAAGAAATCTGCCATCTGTTTTTCCTCCTTCCCCATCTTTTTCCCCCCACTTTTCACCTCCTTCTTCCTTACCAATAGGCTATAGGACTTAAAGAGCCTACTTCTTAAAAAGCTTTCTTGATGATTAAGAGTAAGCTAAAGACATTTTGTTTGAATAAGACAAAGATTCCATATTCTTTTTATCATCTCATCTGTTTCTGTTCACCCTCAGGGCCTTACTGTACCAGGGCTCCAGGCCAGATAATCTTACTGATGGCAGCAGGAGAGGACACAACTATCAACCCCCTGCATGACAATGGGAAAATAAGCACAAATCTATTTCCACAAATTGCTCTTAAATGTCCACTGAATCAAAATGATTCCTCATTTTATACATTGTGGAATGTTGGCTCTTAACCTGGAAACTATTTCAGTTTTCTCACAGCTAAGAGGGTTTTGGCTACTGCTGGCATGTTTAGTCTACTTTTTTTGGGTTCTGCTCTGAGGTCTTGAGGGGTGTATTGATCAATTGTTTCCTAACTTCAGATAATCATTTACACTGATAGCCAATATTCCTTGGCAACTTTCTCTTTATATCCACTGAGACCATTAGCACTAGCATCAGGAGAATTTGTTAATTAGGTTTTTGGGTTCTTCAGGACCAAATAACCTTATTGTCTCTCCAACACAACTAGAGAATTGCTTCTGAGCATTCTGTTTCAATCAGAACAGGAAAGAGCAGCATTCCAAAGACAAAACCCCACAGCTGGGACCCTCCGATTCCTGAAGGAGACCTTAGTAGTATGTCAGCTCCATGACCATTGGGGCAATTGGAGAAGCTTGTCAGACCTGCAATTACACACAACCTGTTTTCCAGAGAGCCCTAACACAGGCTATTGCCACATTATCATTTACTTTTAAGGAAGACACCTCCCTGTGATCAACATCTTCGGGTCCCCTCAGTGCATCGTAGTACTTTCAAAGGCTACTTCTCTAAAAGCTCAGGAGTTACTTGTGCTCCATAAAAGACTAGACTCTTCAGCCTCATTTCAGTTCCACATTTGGAACTACCTTGTGTGCTTCTCAAACTATATCCACACGATCTTTGACCATCTGGTGACCTTTATCAGATTACTGCCTAAAGATTTTTGCCAGAAGTTTGACACTCCAATTATTGAGGGTCATATATCATCTAGAACAATCCTGCAAGCCTCACTTGACACAGCAGGGACAGCAGTCTTATTTCTTAGGCAATTCTCCTCCCCCTTATTCCTTAGGCAATCTTCTTGGCTTCCATGTTTCCAGGGAGAACAAAGCCACTATAAAGAAAGAGATTCTTGAGCATCCTTTCCAAAGGAGAATAATGGTCCACAAATGGGGCAGTGAGCTGGAACACCATACCAGTAGCAAGCAGAAGTGGTAGGAAATAACTCCTCTACTGGTTGTTTAGTCAAGTTTTGTCCTTTTTTTCAAGTATAGACTTTTTCATGGACAAGTCTGAGGAACTTTTTTATAGGAATGTTCTTCTAACTACCCATTCTCCCTGCTCTTTGTAGCAGATTATAGCTTTCTTGGCTAGAAGTTGTGCCTGAGAGACTTGAGATGGGAAGAAGGTATGCTGTCCTCTCCAGAAGTAAATATATCAGGTATCAGACACATTTGCTAGCAATCTGCCTGGGTTCTTGAATGAGCTGGAAAACAGATTAGGTCAGTCAAGCATCCATATCACATGCAGGAAGTCCATGCCAATGTTCTTGAGCCTTTTCTACAGGAATGTGGCTAAACAAGACCTATTCTTCCCATGGACGTGGATGGGACATGCCAGTCTTTTTACTCCAGACTGGCTTCCAGACTCTTTTGTAGTCAATTGTTAAAGGAGACAAATGCATTCATGTCTTTTTTCTTTCTTTTTTTTTTTTTTTACAGCCCAGAGTGGCCTTGTTTTCCCTTCAGAGAAATACTGTCATTAACAGAAGAACAAGTAAAATCCAGATGTATTTGGCCAAGTAGGCTTAATTTTCCATGTGACACACAGGAAAGACTATTTTCTTTTCCTTGTCCTCATTGTCAGGAATTCTGCTTTACTCCTGCTGGATTTCTCTGTCAGCTCACTCTATTTGCCTGCTCTTTCAGCCCTGCACTTCCAGGCTAGTACCTTCCCTGGTTTTGTTGCTACAATAGTAATTGTATCTTGAAGGGTTGGTTAATATATTTTTCTCCTTTATCTGCTAGATATTCAGAAGTAGGTTCTGAATATCATAGTTGTTTCCTCTGTCTCTCAACACATTGGAGTGGTCAGAAATGTCACTAGAGCTTTGAAGTACTTGTGGATGTTCATCACAGATCCTTCATAACCCAACCTAACCTTGGAGGAGTATGCATTAAGAAAGAAAAAGTATGGAAGGACACATGCAAAAATAGATATATGTTTAAAAAGTCATCAACTATTTCAAGAAAAGACCTTAAAACAGTGATAATGCTTATGCAGCAGTGCAGATCAAGAAAAGGCATTTCCTGAGCTGAGGGACATTCTCTGAAACTCACATTTGCTTCATTTTCAGGAGTGTATAATGATTTCATCCCTGGCTAGAAACCAGAGAAAGTTGGTCAATTTTTAACCAGTGCTCAAAAGTCTGCTGCAGGAGAGGTAAAGCCCTGCTAAGAATGAAGTATTGCTGTCGCTTCACTGGTATGCTATAGCTGCCCAATGCTGTGTTACTAAAAACTTTGAGAAAATACAAATGTGCATAATGAAGTTGTTATAGTGTCAATTCCTGACATATTTTGAAATTTCTTTCCTTCTTTGAGGCTAATCAGATTTAGGCCAAAACCCAGAAGACCATTCATAAATATGTTGCTGGTGGATGATACTTAGTATCTAGATTAATCCTTTAAACTCACTAGGCAGATGCTATGACACGGAATTTGGAGATTTAATCATATAACTGTCAGCTTTCAATAAAATCAGAAATAAAATATATTTTAGATATTTTACTAATTTGATTTAAATTTGGCAGTACCAACTACATGTTCAAAACTGTGGCTATGAGTCAGTCAAAAAAACCCATTGGTAATTCTGTAAAGAGCATAACTCGGAAATTGGATTTTAAAATTCAGGTTGAATATATTCTGAAGTAATGTCTAATGAGTCTGATTTGCATTAGAAATATATATTGATGTCACTTTAGTAGAAAGCTACAATATGAACGCTACATAACCGAGTGAAGCTTGGTAATTATTGATAGGGAAGCAGCACCAGGGAATAGTTCAAATTACATTGTATAAGTGTTTTGCTGGATAAGATCCTAAACAAATTGACTTATTGTTTTGCTTTAGTGGTAAGAAGAGTGTTTTGTCTGAAACCAATCGAAATAATGTGCTGAGTACTGTGTAAAGGTAATAGTGAGAGTACAGAATTTGATAAAAGGAGCCTTCTGTTTGAGAGGAGATTATTTTGTAACTTTCACCCATGTGATTTTATGCAATACGAAAAGAAATACAAATCCGTTCATGTTCACTACTCACTGTGAGGCAAGAAGGTGTCCAGGGCTTTTTGGTAATTGTATTGCCATAATGCATTTGAAATTGCATCACAAAAAATTGATAGCCTCTATCACTGGTCCCTTCAAAATCCTAAGGCATGTATTCAATTTCCATCCTCAAAAATATCTTCCTGTGTTTATTAAGTATTATAACACAGTTGAAAGGGTCTATAAAGAAACAGTCTTTTGATTTCATAATCTATTCTTTCTTTTATTTATTTTTTTTCTTTTTCATTTCCCTGCTCCAAGTATGAAACCTTCCATTTGGCAACAACTTTTGTCTGAATAATTATTATTCCCAATTGCTTAATGATGCGATAAACACAGCTTAAAAATATTTTTGTGCCATGGAATCTGTTGTGAATGAGACATCTGTAGTCACAAAATTTATTTGATATACACTTTTTAAAATCAAAACCACACGTGCAGATGTGCAACTCTATAGTGATATGCTAATAACTAATGCAGAGGTTTTTAGATACTTACTCAGTACATTCAAGGCAGAGTTACATCAAGGTGGTCTGGAATTAATTTAGAGCCTTTTTGGCCCATCACTGAATCCTTCTATGGACCAGGCATAGGAGCCAAGGGTTGCACCAAATACTCTGGATTTAGAATTATCCTTACATCAATGGAATTTTTTCATGATTTGAGTATGTATGAGGCAGTGTCTGAGCTCTGTGATCTGTCAGAATTATCACAGACTGTAGACACAGCAGGGCCAGAAGCCCTCTCACATTTCTCAGGACAGCCTTAAATTTCTGCTTGCATTGTTGTTAGTTTAGGAATACATGCAATAAGGATGACAGTGCCAAACAAAATTTGTTCTATGAAAATTATGCAATATTCATGACAGCAGAGCTGTTAAAATCCATGTAGNAGAGAAGTGTCACATAAATCCCTAATGTTTTGCCATGGATAGCACATCATTCCTAGAGCCTTTCCTCTCCCATTTTTGTTTGGTGGTTTGTTCTTTTTTTTTTAGTTTAATATCCTCAGGAAAATTTGTTTATGTATGTCAATGTCTTTCCATTGTTCAAGAAGAAATTTTTGGCAACAGCAAATGTGGCAAAAATAATGTGAACATTCTAATGTGTGATCTACATATAAGTACTCATTGTAAAATATTTATGGCACATAAATGCATAAGTAAGAAGGTAATATTTTGTCTAGTCATTAATTTAATATGACAACAATGTTGGTGGTAAGGAAATGGGACCCATTAGTGGTCTCATGGCTTTATTTCTGTGCCACTCTGTTATTTCCTACCTGTGATGACAATTACACTTACTACTTTCATAGGGAGAAATTTTGAACATAACTGAGGTAGTGTTTATTCGTGAATGTGTTCAGCATTCATNGTTTAATGTCCTCAGGAAAATTTGTTTGTGTATGTGAATGTCTTTCCATTGTTCAAGCAGAAATTTTTGGCAACAGCAAATATGGCAAAAATAATTCTAACGTGTGATCTACATATAAGTACTCATTGTAAAATATTTATGGCACATAAATGCATAAGTAAGAAGGTAATATTTTGTCTAGTCATTAATTTAATATGACAACAATGTTGGTGGTAAGGAAATGGGACCCATTAATGGTCTCATGGCTTTATTTCTGTGCCACTCTGTTATTTCCTACCTGTGATGACAATTACACTTACTACTTTCATAGGGAGAAATTTTGAACATAACTGAGGTAGTGTTTATTCGTGAATGTGTTCAGCATTCATAGATGCCTGTCTCAAAATGTTATATATCCACTGCTGAAGGTTTGATGATGCTTTGGTTTTGATTCAGGTATACTTAAAAATAGTTCCAACCATATGAATCAACAGAGCATTTATTTGAAAGAGCTTATGCAGCTATATGCCCATTAAAATGGATCTTTTATCCATAGAAACTTAATAACAGCCATTCTTTTTCATTGAAATGAAAAGCTTAGCAGATTTTCTGATAACTGCCATAATGTCTGTCATAATTCTCAAAAAATTATGGTAATAATTTTTCAGTTGTATTTTGATGACTCAGACATTTCTGTGTATGCTGCTTAAATCATAACTTCTACGCAAGCAAGCAATTTACAGCTCAAAATACATTTTTCTTGTACAATAAAAGCATATTATACAGAAACCCTTCCACACTCAGAGTGAAGAAAGTAATTTCAGGTCCAAGAAATAACTAGCAATAATATCCATGTAAATTTATCTCTAAATATATTTTTATTCTATTCAGACAAGAATCTACAAATAATAACTATTTCCAGGACCAGGATATGCTACAACAGCTTTGCTGGGTTGAACCTTGTGCCCTTGTTTGTTCCAGAACTGGACAGAGAGAGCCAGACTCTTCCCTGCAGTTCTCTTTCCACAGGGATTATTTAAGCCTGCTTTCAGCATTGCCTGGCCTTTCCTAGCCAGCTTTGATGATCAAGCAAGGTTAGTTGCCCTGTAGGCCTGTCCTGAAAAGGTCAACTGACGTCAGTCCACAAAAGCAATGGATTAAAAAAAGTTAGGAGTAGACTTTAAAATGGGCATAGTTAACATCTTTCATGGCAAAATATTCCAGGGATTTAAATTGGTCAGTAGTTCAAAAAGGGTGAAAAATTCCTTTGGCAGCATGAATGCAAATTTGTCATAGAGACTGAAATGGCTGCATCTCTACTAAGTTGCCAGCAAATGAATAGGAAAGAAATCTGGTATCATTTAAATAGAGAGGTTATTGTTTCCTATTTACAGTATTAATTCAAAAGGATAGATTTTTTTTTCTTTGTAAGAACTTCTGAGATTGTCTTAAAATGATTCCAAAGACAAGTATGTACATTTATAGCAGCTGTCAAATTTTTATTTTTAGCCTTAATCTACTTGATGAAAATGTCATAAAATATTACCTACATCATACACCAAGGTTTCTAATTAAGTAGTCTTGTCACCATATACCTGTTAATTAAGTCAGTCTCTTACCTGTATTAAATCCAGATATGGACTGTTCACATTGTCAAGGCAGTAAGACAGCTCTCAAAATAACTTAGTCAAAATGCTCAGTCCTGAATGCATTATGACAGCACTGCTATTTGTGGGCAACCACTTGTCCATCTGACAGGAATGGCTCTGTGATCTCTCTGGGATCTATCCTTCCCCTTCTCCAAGGGGATGGAGGCGCTGCCTTCATTCAGTCTGTCTCTTATTTTGGCACAACAGTTTTCTTTCTTCTTCTTTGGCACTCTGCTGTGCCTAAGCAGCACAACGTGCAGCCCCTGGGAGTGCTACCACTGACCTCAGGGGAGCCAATCTTTTGCCAAAAACCTCCATATAACTCCAGGAGCACAGCACACAGGGGTTAATGTAGGCTGATGGTGAGTGGTATGCCAAAAGAGGACTTGCAGGAATGTTGTTTCCTCTCGTGAATCAGCAGAAGCGGAGGCATAATGGCCTTGCCTTTCAGTTGCTGTACATTAATCTCTGCAGAGCAATGCCTGTCATCGCTCAGATGTCAGATGCTGTTTATAACTCTACTGGAAACAGAGCATAGAATAAAACAGGCTCATTAGTTTCTCTTGAGACTGTATATGCGTGTTTTAGGTTAGCTGCGCTTTCACTGCTGCACTTAGTTCAAACATTGTATCAGCAGCATTGGTGGCTTGGAAAGTTGTTTAGTCTGTGAATTTGTCCAGTTGCTCTCTCGATACATGACCAAAAGACCATGACGTGTTCAGGAGCAGAGGTTTCCACAGCACAGGTATGACATGGCTCAGAAGTACCTCGTTGTCTTGGCCTGAACCTGCTGGTTTTAAAGATACCTGGTACCAGAGCTGCAGGACAGAGAGAAGCATTGAATCTATTCAGCATCTCTGTGCCAGCTGTGATTTGGCAAGAGTTTAAAGCCTTTCCTTGTTTATCTGTTATTTAGACTGAAGACGTCTACTCCTTACTGTCCTCTGTATGAAGGTATTCCTAACTTGAATCCTTCTTTCTACTTTTCCCAGAGCCACATCATTTCAAGGTGTGAAACAAGAGCCATGGCCAGTGTTCAATGGTGCCAGATACAGTATGGATTTATACAGAGGCACAGTAATGCTTTATGTTTTATTCTCCTTCCTAATCATTCCTTACACTTAATTAAGCCATTACTGAGCACTGAATTTGTTTTCATAGAGCTATCAAAGGTGAGCAAATACTATTGTCTCCTAACTTTGGGTTTTTTATAAGTACTTCATTTAAATATGAGGATAGTTTAACTTTACTTTCCAGTCCTATACTCTTTTATATTGTAATTTCTTGTGTAATATGTTGATTGCTGCTCGTCATTCACTTTTTTTCTCTACAATTAAATTTGTAATATATGCAAAATTCTTCCTTTCTATTTTGGTACCTTTGTTATATGAAAAAGAGCTATTTGATTGTGCCTCGTTGATTTTGCCTTTCTCACCTTCTGAATCGACACATTATTCGCTCAGCTCAAACACTTCGAGGAGGAACAGGCTGGGTGCTCTTTAACACCAGCGCGCTGAGATGAAATCACAAATACGCTTCCAACCCTCTTTAGCCCTGCCTGCAGAGGTCTCGTACCGAGCCTAAAGGGCGAGAAGGAGCATCCAGAAGGAAGTGAATGACTTCCTTCCCCGGCTAGCATTTCCCCGTGCCAGAGATGATTCCTGCCTCCGGCATCCTCTCCTACTGCTGCCTTGGGAATACAGGAGCAGCTGGAACTCCGTCCCTTGCCACCCTTCCTGCCGCCACATGATCCCAACCCGCTCGCTTTAGAATAAATTTTTAATAGCAGGACATCTGGTGAGTTTGGGTTTGACTGGATTTTTGTTCTATCCATCTATTAAAGGGGAAAAGATCACTCGGGAAAATACTTCAGTTATTATTTAATAAACCTAAAATAGTTCATGCAGCTCCCAAAAGGTCTTCATTTGTGCAGCTATTACCAATATTCTCCATGAATTTTTACAACCCTGCTTTTTTACCACTGAAATCGTGGCTGCTGACATTTCTCGCTGTACAGACACAGAACAATGGGGAGTCTTGGCGTGGTTTAGAGCTCCATCGAAACTAAAGTGCTTTTTGCCAAAAGGAGAGGAAATGTCTGTGTGTTGTTCCGCTACCGTAGGCGGAGTAAAGGAGGCTTTGGGGAGTCCCTCATTGCCGTAGGAAGTCATTGGGAAATGCATTATAGGAGAGGCAAAAGGAGAATATTTACTGCAAGCCCTGCCAAACGTGGAAAGCTCTTCAGCTCGCTTAATAAAATGTTTATACATCCTGTTCCCACACAAAAACGGTGAGCAAAGGAAGTCGTCTCCGACCAAATAAACTTTTTGATTCATCGGGAAGCTTAAAAATAGCAAAACGAATTAGGTAATTTAAATCGGCGTTTAATGAGACGGCCGCCCCCCCCCCCCCGAACCAGTGCGCACGCGCGCCGCATCGATGAGTCGGGGCGCGACTGGCGCTGCCTGCCCGCTCCCATCCCGGAGCGATCGCTGCCCCGCGCCGCCCGGAGCCGCCGCCGCCGCCGGGGAAGCAGGAGGATGGTGAGGGGCGCCGGGGCACGGCCGGGACACGGCCGGGACAGGGAACCCTCGCCCCCCTGCCCGGCCCGGCCCGCGCAGCCGGCACGGGGGAGGCGGGAGGGCGGCCGGGAGGGAGCGGGCCCGTGAGTAAGCAGTTCCCGGGCCACGCGGGGCCGCGGGCGGGACTGGGCCTCGCTGCCGGCGTGAAGATAAGTGGGAGCGGGGAGCGGGCCCTGCTTCGATCCCGGGAGAAATACTTCCGAGGCCCTGTGAGGATCTGTGTAGATATCTCTCCAGGGGTCTGGAGCATCTCTGTTATGAGGAGGCTGCGGGAGCTGGGCCTGTTCGGTGTGGGGGAGAGGAGGCTCAGAGGGGATCTCATCAGTGCAGACAGATACCTCAGAGCCGGGCTGAGAGGATGGTGCCAGACTCTTTTCAGTGGTGCCCAGGGACAGGACGAGGAGCAGTGTCCGTAAACTGAAACAATAGGAGTTTCACCTCAACATGAGGAAGAACTTCTTTACACTGAGAGTGACAGAGCACAGGAACAGCTGCCCAGGGAGGTCCTGGAGTCTCTCTGGAGACATTCAAACCCACCTGATGTATTCCTTTGTCACCTGGTCTAGGTGACCCTACCTTGGCAGCAGGGTTGGACTGGATGATCTCCAGAGGTCTCTTCCAACTAACAGTCTGACAAAAGAAATTTAACAGAAATAAGAGCTTCTTCACAGAAAGGGTGATTATTGGAATGGGCTGCCCAGGGGGATGATGGAGTCACCATCCCCGAAGGTGTTTAGGGAAAGACTGGACATGGCACCCAGGGCCATGGTCTAGTAGACAAGGTGGTGTTTGGACTTCATATATCAGAGATCTTTTCCAGCCTTATTGATTCTATGATTCTGTAATGCTGAGATTCTGTGGAAGCAACCAGGAGTTCCTTCAGGAGCACTTTTTCTGTTAGCTTGTTTGGGGTACTAATGAGTTTTATTCTGTTCATTCCAGTTTCGCAACCAGTATGACAATGATGTCACCGTTTGGAGCCCGCAGGTAAAACATTTATACACTTGCTCACTGGGTTTTCCACTTGCTTTTTGGGTTTTCTCCACCTCACAGCAGTGCTATTACGGTCATGAAGGTTGTGTTGAGGTGCCTGAAGCTCCCTGCAGGCTGCACCCCTCTTTTGTAGGTTGTAGATGTCCAGAAAGCCCTCAGCACATCTCTGTCTGCTGGTGTAGGAACCTGAGCTCATGGTGCTTACCTGGGCTTTGTCACCTCCAAGTGCTTAAGGCAGTTGCTTGCTGAATGTACCTGTGAGGTACAAAAGAGTTGCTGTCATCTTTGGAAGGCTTGATCAGATGATCTTTAAAGGTCCCTTCCAACACAAACCATTCCATGACTCTATGATCCATTTACAGACCTCTAATAAGTTGGTAAGGTACAAAAAGCATGTGACAGTTTCAATCTCCCCAGTGTTAGGACAGTGCTAGGTCTTTCTCTCTTCTGTCCACTAGATAATATTGGAAAGGAACTATTTAGTTTATAATTGGGAGATTCAAGTGAGATTTGCATTTGAATTTGAAATTTTGTTATCTCTGAATCAGTTTCACACTGTGTATTGTTACTAAAAACATAGATGGTGTGTTCTGAAACTTACACAGGTTGTGTTGAAAATTAAGTATTCTGGAATTTTAAAAGCCAGTGTCAGCTGAGGTATTTAATATTGCCTCTTCTCTCGCTGTGGATATTTTAAGACAGGATACTTAACAGAAAACCAGAGCCTTGGAAAAAGACTCATTTATATATTCAGCAAAACTAGAGATTTACTTAAAATGAAAGCAGCAAATTGTGTTAGTGTAAAGCTAATGTATCATTAGTTTGTGGGTTTATATTGCTACTGAAGTTCTTCATCATCTAGTACTATTGCATGTGAGATAAATTTTTGATACAATGCCACAGAGAGTGTTCTTCCCTTTCCATTCTCTATGAAGACAACCTTGAATATTTCCCTTTTTTTTTCCAGTCAGTATCATGGTAGGTGTAGGTGCCTTTGAAATGTTTTCATCCTTAATGATCATTTTTCTCTGGCAGGTTCTGTATCAGAAACTTTTAATTTTTTTTATCGTATCTGTTACTTTCAAAATTACTTTTAAAACTATAACATTCTCTTGAGACTTTTACTAGATATTGTGAAATCATCAACAGCACAAGTTTCTATGTTTTTCTAAAATCACCTTGAAAATATTAATAGTGTTGTTATTTTCCTAAAAAAAAAAGACTTTTAAAATGGCTACTGTGCTGCAATTGCTACTCCATCCATTCTTGTAGGTGAGGCAGTGTATGTGATGCCGTAATAATTCTTGGCACTGTTAATACAGGAGAAAATAATTCTTTATTAGTAGATGTTTTTGAATATGTTAATAAAGAAAAGGGAATAGGAGATTTAAAAACTTGAAGTGGTTTGACATTTTTACAGTCTTGCATGTTGTTCCTGACAGTTGACAAATTCACGTTGGACAGGTCACAGCAATTCAGTGCTGCTCCTGGGCAGGAAATATCCTATGTTATTGAAATTCCAGGTATAACAATGGATGAAATGGGACATTAGGGTCCTTCTAGTAGACCTAAATAATGAACCTTATGCCAAAAAACCCCAGCAACCTATGGGAAGGTGATTTCCTGAAGATCATCCCCTGCATGGTCACCATAACTGCATTCCATGCCCACCAGCTGGTGGGATGCAGCTCCATAGTGTCCATGCTTGCAGGATAGGAGTGCCCATCCTGGCTGGCTGACATGGGCTGGAGTGCTGAAAATGGGAAAACCCTCTGTGGTTCTGTTAAATGCACATTAAATGGACATCCTGGCCACCTCTGCAGAACTTGTAGGGACTTCATTTTCTTTTGAGACCTCTACTCCTGTTTCAGACTTGACTGCAGTTGGCCAATAACTTGTTCAGAAGTTATTGGGGAATGGCTGGTGAGACACAACCATTGCGTAAGACTCATTTCTTCAGCAAATCTGATTAAAAGTGTAGTGTCCAACTTCAGCTAGAAGTTCTGTCTTTGAATCACATTTGGGTCAAACACTGATTCCTCTGAAGACAGTGGCAAAAATCTCATGATTCTTACAGTGTCAAGAGGATTCAGCCTTTCTTTCTGGTTTTCCTTCGTGTGCAGTAGTGGGTGGCTCAGAGAGGGCCAGATTTTTGTAGGCTTAATGCTGAGGCATCACAGAAGATATCTGAGGAGATGTGCTGGTTTAACCTGTTATGTAGTAAGGGGTGGGAATCAAAGGTCTGAAAATGCCAACCCATTGGAAACTGGTTTAGAGGATTAACTAGAGAATTATTGGTGACCTTTGACTTGGTTTTGCAGGGCCGAATTCATCAAATAGAATATGCCATGGAAGCTGTTAAGCAAGGCTCAGCTACTGTGGGGCTGAAGTCGAAAACACACGCTGTCCTGGTGGCTCTCAAGGTGACTTCTCAACTCTGCTCTCAGTGGGGACAATAATGTTCATAGAAAAGTTTGGGTTGGCAAATTAGTTTTGTGCAGTCTGTACTTCTACATGAAATGTAAATGCAATTGCAGATTTCCTTTTCTTGAGTGTATTTCTGGTACCTATGCAAAGCAGATCTTCATAAAATGGTGGAGGAAATGAGTGGAAGATTTTTTTTCCTTTAAAAGATGTGTTCCTTTTTTTTTTTTCTTTTCATCTGTTATTAAGCAGTAAATCTCTTCCTTTCTTTTCCCAAAACTTGAGTGAGTGTCTGTGCCTTCTTTTGTTCTGAAAGAACTGAAGTGAAATTAGGGTTTTTTTGTCTTCTATTGCAAGTTTATAAATTTAATTTTTTTTTTTTTAATTGTTTCACAAACATATTCAGTTCTTGCTATAAATGTTAGCAGATTTCTCCACAGTGCTTGGCAGACTGTTCAGTTTGCCACATAGCTTTCTCCTTTTATGCATAGAGAGCACAGTCTGAGCTGGCAGCTCATCAGAAAAAAATCCTGTACGTTGACAACCATATTGGTATCTCAATTGCTGGACTCACTGCCGATGCAAGACTCTTGTGGTGAGTATCCTGGTTGTTGACATACACAGTGCTGCAATAACGAGGGAAAGTTCATTCAGACTATTGCAAATGACATTTTCTGCTTGGCTAAGGATTAGTCTTGAGTTGCTGCTTTGTTGTATTATGCCAAAGACCTCAGCATGAAATTCTGGCAGGTTTGTAACTAGTTGGCAGAAATCTCATTTGTTTGGCCCAAAATTTTGCTCTTTGGTTTTGTTACAAGTAAAACAGTCCTGTCTGGTTTCCTCAGTGTGACAGGGTTTCCAAGCAGTCTGAGAAACTCCATCACTTCTTTCCCTCTGGCAGCTGCTTCTGTGTACACACATTTGAGAAGGTTATTAAACACATACAGTGCTGTTCATGTGGGCTTCAGGGGGGCTTGCTTTTAGGGGTAAGAAGGATTTCTGAAATGAATTTTCATTGCTGCAGTGTTACAAAGCAGTGTTACCATTTAACCATTGCCATTTTTCCAGATGATCTCTCTGTTGCCTGCGTGAACTTCTACCTTCTTTGCATTTGTCTGGCTGAAATACCCTTATGCTTTATCAAACCTGTGGTCAACTTTCTCAATGACAATGATAGGTCATGTTGAAATGAAATCATGGAAAGCCTTTGACCCTTTTTCTCAATGAGCAGAGCTGAAACAAAAGTGCTTACGTTAACAGACAAGCCTTTATACAAAACCTCATCGTGTCTTTGATCTATGTGCTGATTTGATTTTTTTAAAATTTTTTTATATTTTTGCTCCCCAGCAATTTCATGCGTCAAGAGTGTTTGGATTCTAGATTTGTGTTTGATAGACCTCTTCCAGTTTCTCGTCTAGTGTCACTAATTGGAAGCAGTATCCTTTTTTATACACATTTATAGCTTTTTAATCCTTTATAAAGTGATTTTCATCTATCACAGCTTTAAAGTAATATTAAATTGAAGAAGTTTATTGGACAATTTTTTTTGTTCATGCTGCTTTTATGTTCTTTTGGAGAACATCCCATAAGGATGCATTTTGGTGCATCTCTGCTTGGTTTAAGAAGTATCTTGGGTAATAATTATGTAATTTTGAGATTGTTTCCTTAGCTTTCTTAAGAAACCCAGATTCCAACTCAGCGCTATGGCAGAAGGCCCTATGGGGTAGGACTGCTGATCGCAGGCTATGATGTGAGTAAGCTGCTCTGGTTGCTACTGATCCACAAGAAAATGTGCTTAGTGAAACTTTATGCAACAAATAGATGTTGAGAGGGAAAGGTGGAAGAGGCAGACTCATCAATATTCTCTGAATAAGGAAATAAATTTCTGTATCTTACCCTAAAACATGACTCAGAAGTGTTAATTCATAGCTAATCCTACCTACACTTACTAAGTATTTTAAGCTGCAAAAATGAGATTTGTTTATGTAACTATTTTGCTATTGGTTTTGGATGCTTACAAACTATTATTTTAAATACTTTCACTGAAGAAAAAAGGATGTGGAAATTACTGCTGGCCTTGCTTGTTTAGCAGCAACATTTTCTTAATGCAGCACATACAGAATCTCTGCCCTCAAGATTGGTGACATGAGGATGGTTGGAGGAAATTATGATACTGCCTGAAATTTTGGATGGCATGGTTTAATCTAAAGCAGGTTTTTACTTTTGGGTAGATAAGACAAAATGTGTGTAAAATACCTGCTGCAAACCATGAAGTAGGGAGCATACATAAGAACAGTGCAATTTGTAGAACAGAGCAATATTTTTTTCTTGTGCCAGCCATCCTGTCCACATAAAAGCTGTGTTTTAATGGACAAAGTGTAAAGGAAAAGTTAATTGTTTTTTGTTATTATTGCTGGGATTTTTGTTTTGAAGGAATTGCATAAGAAAAGTTATGTGATCAGCAATATAAAATATATTCCTGTGCATACATGTAGGTGTACCATAAAGCAAAATTCTTTTAGAAAATGTCACGTTCCAGCAGCAGATTTGGTGTGAATTTATACATCTGTTTAACATTCTTTGGGGTTTTTTCTCTCTTTGCAGGCTATGGGTCCTCACATCTTCCAGACTTGTCCCTCTGCAAACTATTTTGACTGCAAAGCAATGTCCATTGGTGCTCGTTCACAGTCAGCACGAACTTACTTGGAGAGGCACATGACTGAGTTCACTGAGTGTGAGTAATGGAACCCTCTTCACCTACTGCTATTCATCAATTCTGCAATTTATTTCCTGCTGCCACTCCATTCTTTTGCATTTAGTGAAATGAAGATAAATTTTGGGAGCCAGGTTTGACATAACTGTAAATCTACACAAAGACAAAATTAGAAGAGCGTATGGTTGAGATTTTCATGTCTTTCATTTTCATGTGGATGTTTATTACATCTAATGGAAGGAGAAGCTGTGTTAAGAAAAGCTGTGAAAAACCTAAAAAGCCTCTGCCCTTTTTAACCCAGGAGAAGTGTAATTCTTTCCATAGCAGAGCAGGGATAGTGTGTCAGGGCAAGTATTTAGGTGCTGCATTTAAAGTGGTCAATTTATTTTTGTATGGAATGATGATGAGGAACCATTGAATGGCTGCTTGGGGAGAAAAAACCCCTTGGATATCACTGAAGGCAAGGCAGGTGTCAAAACCAGATGCGCTTGACCTCAAATATGGGGCAAGGCTGGTATCTCAAGGGAAATTTTATGACCAACTCTGCTCAGTACCAGAGCTGGGAGTCAAGTTAACCAAGCTGATTTTATAGTTGAGGAATAGGAAGAAGGAGAATGAGTGCCTAGAGGTAATACCATATAGTTTGTCAATGGCTTTCTGATTCCATTTTAAGGTAATCTAAATGAGCTAGTTAAACATGGACTGAGAGCCTTGAGAGAGACTCTTCCTGCTGAACAGGATCTGACCACCAAGGTAAGGAATAGGTTTCCTTTGCCATTGTTACTTGAAAGAACTGTGACAAAATTCTTGTGAAGTGTGGCTGGCACTGAAGTTTGCAGTTGAATACCTGGAAATAATACCATCTTCATTTCATGTCACCAATTTATCTACTGTTCTGATCATCTCAGATTTAAGTTTCTTTACAAAAATGATGCTTTCACTAAATAAGACATTGTTTCCCTGGTGGCTTCACTCTCTTTTAAGCTTTGATGAGTGTTCAAGATGCATTACACACAGCAAAAGTTAAGAGTATCCAGCATCACAAACTGTTGACAATGAATTGAGGAACTGTTGAAGAAGAAAATTCCAAGGATATCTATTGGTTGGTGTTCTGGCTGTGGCTGATATACCATTTTCCATGGTTTTTTATTCTTAGCTCACTATGTTTTTTAGAAGTCTTAAAATACTGGAAATCAAAATGATATTAAAATAGGTGGTTTTGAGAAATTGTGTGTGTTATTAAAAAGAAAACAAAATGAAAGAAATGGAAACCCTTGAATGCCTTTCCTTAGATGATTATGGAACGTGATAGCTTTTTAAAGTGAAAACTGTAAAGCCAACGTTAATTGCAGGAAAATTCTTCTCACCACTTTGAACATTTTGCTTGACAGAATGTTTCAATTGGAATTGTGGGCAAAGACATGGAGTTTACCATCTATGATGATGATGATGTAGCACCATTCCTAGAAGGTCTTGAGGAGAGACCACAGAGAAAGGTGAGTGATTCAGGTACTAATAAAGAGGTTTAGTTGAAAGACAGTAATTCAATATGATCTATTATGTTTAAAATAAATTTAACTCTACTACTGTAGTAGAGTTTTAGAAAGACCATTTTAAAAATGTGAAGTTACTATATGAACACTGTGTAATCTTAACTGGTAAGAATATAGCATTAACTCAGCTGGTTATTAAATCAATTTACGCTGAATTTATGCCAGGCTCTTCCAATGTCATCTTCTTTCCTCATCTCTGATCAAGTACAAGTTTTCACTGTTTTGCAACAGGCTGCATATGTTTCTCATGCCCTTTGCAAGACGCCTCCATAGTCTCCTAATTACCAGATGTAATTAATGCTTAATTTGGTTAACAGTAATTTGTGAGCTGTTGGCTGGCATGAGCTGCATTTACCACTCATGGTGCTCCAATGGCAATAAAGCTGATGTGTCAAATGTTGTCTTCTGCCTTCCTAAAATATTTCTTTTCCCTCTCTCTAAGACGGTTCCGCCTGTTGAAGAAACCGTGGAGAAGGCAGAGGAGCCAATGGAGCACTAGTTGGTGGATGAGTTCCTCTGTTGATGTATAATTATCCAGGAACATTTATCCATTTGCTGGTAACTGTATCCTCACCTATATCCGTTTTCTGACGCTACATTCTGAGGATTGCTCCTAAAGAAAGAAACCAACCCACCTATCCTTAAGAGGCAGGAGGTCATAACTGGGTGTAACTGCTTGGACAAGAAAGGTGTAATCATTTTTCTAAATAGTACATGATACTGTTTTTTAAAGAAAAGATACTGTCTTTAACTCATAAGGACAAGTGGAAATAAATCACTTTCTTGGACTCTGCTGTGAGTTTGGTTTTTTTCCTGAAAAAACAGCTATTCACAAATAGTTGTGTCAGCAAGGTGCCATTGTGTGTTTGACTGTCAGAGTGAGTGTTTGCTTACTGTAGAGGAATATGATGCTCTTGGAAGCTGTTGTACTGAGAGGACCTTAAAATGCCTATGAAACCATAAAATTGTCATGGAACAAACAGGGTACAGCATTTCCCTGTGTAAACTTGTCCTAACTGAAAGGACATTTGTGGTTATGAGGCTGAAGAAGCATGAAGCTAGCCACCAGCTTGGGTTCAATTTTTTGGGGGGCATTTAGTGAACTCCAGCTCTTTTGGGACTGTGTCAGTGTTTCTTTAGAGCCATCAGCCAGCCTTGGGCCAGCACTGGGCTTTTAGCTCGCTGGGGGCTGAATTGAAGTAACAAAAAAGCACCTTGCAGGTCTCCTGAGATGAACTACGAGGCCTCTGCATCGCTGCTGAATGAAAAGGTTCTCCTGGGCTTTGTCCCTTCGGCTTCTTCTGCACATGGTGCTCTTTGCATTTAAGCTGAATGCCACAAAATTTGGGACTAACAGTGACTTCCTCAAGGTCCCCTGCCAGGGAAGCCCAGTGAATTGGTTTTCTGGGTGTGATGCTGTATTTTAAGCAAAATGAGTTCAGTCTTCTTCATTTACTATGTTGGATAATTCTAATATAATTATTCCACCTAATGAACACATTGAAAATGATAGGAAACAACTTTCTTGGGGGGACTCACATAGGGTCCTGATAGCCTGCTTGCTGTACTTTAAAAAAAAATTGAAAATGGGCCTGAAACTTGCAGCTTGTGTACTTAATAAATATTAATAAATGAATAAAAATTAATAAATCATGAACAAGCTTTAAAATACTGTCTTGAATCCATACAAATAGTTCAGTCATGAAAATAGCGAAACAGTAATGTCAGGGCTTCATATTTGGTTTTTAAGCACTTGACAAAGCTGCTTTTATTTTTCCTAGATTTCTTTTTATTTTGGTTTTTCCCTATTATTTTTCTATTTATTTCCTCCCTTATCTTTTTCCTCCCTTTATTAACTTTCCCCCGTTATTTATGCTTTCCCCTGAATTACTTATTTTCCCCGTTGATTTTTTTCTCCTCCTTCACCTTGTTTCCCCCTCCTTGTTTCTCCACCTCCCATTGTTTTTTTCTCTCCCCTTATTTCCCCCTCCCTTATTTCCCCTCCCTTTATTTTCCCCTTCTTTATTTATATTCCCTCTTCTTTATTCATTTCCTGTAATCTATTTTCCAGTTCCTTACTAATTTTTCCCAGTTACTTTTTTTCACCCGCTTACTTATTTATTTTTCTCTTTATTCTTTACCACCCCCCTTTTTTTGACTTTTTTTTATTATTACTTCTTTAATATCTATCTGTCTGTCTATCTATCTATCCGATTAGGGTTTTTAATCTTACTTTCGGCCACTATTTTCCGGTTCCCGCTCTCCCCCTCAGGGCGGTGACGTCACAGGGCGGTCGCTCCTCGCGCGGCGGCGCCGCCCCGTTCCCGCTTCGCGCTGGCGGGAGGCGTGTCCCTCCGCGGCCGCCGTACGCGCGATGTGGCCGGGCCGGGCGGGGCTCCACGTCAGCCATCGCCGGAGCGGCAGCGCCGCGGGCTGAGCTCGGCACCGGCCCCGGCCCGACCCCACCGCCCAGTACGGAGCAGCACGGTCGGGCCGCAGCGGCATCACGGGACAGGGGTGAAGGAGCGGGCGCCGCCCCTCCGCTGGGTGCTGCAGGCATGAGGCCTCAGGGCCCCGCCGGCATGTTCCCGGTGGCCCCCGGCAGGGCCCCGGGGGCGCGGGGCGGTTGTGGGAGGGTTTGTGGCGCGGAGAGGGCCGCGGGGATGTGGGGTCTCGGGGTTTGCTCGGGGAAAAGGCAGGCGGACACTGGCATTGAGCGAAGTTTTGTCTCATGGCTTAAAATGCCCGGGTTTGGGCTAGAAGTAGGAACCTGGGACATTACGGGAGAAATACTCTTCAGGTGGCTCTAAATTTGTCAGGTTTTTTCTAGTTAGCGTTTTTAACACTCTGTATTGTAGTTGTGCGTCAGTAAAACGGTGCATTAATGTTTTGGTTGGTAAGGTGCCCCCGTTCCTGAGGCTCCCCAGGGATGTAGGTGGCGAGCAGGCGTGGCTTTATTGTCTTCCTGGGCTCTGTAAACTCTGTAACTTTCGATTTCCTTGGGGGCCGAAGCTCTGGCACGGCTTGCCCAGAGAAGTTGTGGGTGCCCCATCCCTGGACGCGTTCCAGGCCAGGTTGGATGTGGCTCTGAGCAGCCTGGTCTGGCGAAAGGTGTCCCTGCCCATGGCACGGGGTTGGAATGAATTCATCTTTAACATCCCTTCCAACCAAAACCATCCTGTGACTCACCACAGGTGACAGAAATCCTATTGCTGGAGAGTTAAAACAGCACTGTATGTCTGTGTTCATGTGGATTCTCCGAGACCAAACTGATTTCAAGTCTAGGTGCCTTGCAAGGAGGAGAACTTGGTGGTGTTTCTCCGTGCCAAGTCTCCCAGCTCTGCTTTTTAGGAGGATTGTTTTTCATTACTGCTTTTTAGAGCTCAAAGTGCACTCATTTATCACACTTCAGAGACATGTTTGACCATTACTTGGGAAATTTCTGCAACTGAAGTCTCTGTATGGGTAAAGATACCTGCCCTGCTTTTGCAAGGAGCTGCTTTATGGTCTGCGTGAGTTGTTCTTGTAGGTGAAGGTGCTGGCTGCAGGGCTTTGAGGCAGGAGTTCTGGGTAACAACATCAGAAAAAAATAAGCAAAAAAGCTGCTGTTGAGGCAAGAAAAGAGTTGGGAAAGACCTCTGAGATCATCAAATCCAACCTTTGTCTGGTCACCATCTTGTCACCTAGGGCATGGCACTAAGTGCCACATCCAGTCATTTCTTGAACGAGTGGTTTATGTAGGTATTTGTAAACAACAAGCTTGAGTGAGCTAATCCTTAAAATACAGAATTCATAGTGGAAAGAGGAGTGTTTCCTTAAAAATTTGTATGGCAGTTATTTTTCGGGGTAGTTGTGGTGCTGATTGAGGTGAGTTGTTTTCTTGTGTGGAAAGAGGCAGCAGCCCAGGTTAGCACAACTTCCCTGCTCCCTGTTCTGTGTGAGGTTCTCTGGGTGCCCTTTTGATGAGAAAAGGGAGTCTAAGACTTCTAGACAATTAGTATTGATAAAAGCTAATTTATGTTGACACAATTTCTGTAGAAAGTACAGAATTGCTCATGTAATAAACAGTAAGAGTTTTCTTTGCTGTGCTTGTCAGTGTAATATCATAGCATTAGCCAAGCAAGCTCAAGCTTGAGCATTTTTCATTACTTAAGAAGCAGAGTAAAAAGGTTGATTTGATTCTAGATGTCTATTAAATAAAGAATAAACAAACATAACAATGGGGATTGATACAACAAAAAGGTTGATTTGATCCTAGATGTCTATTATATAAGGAAAAAACAAACATGAGGATAAGAATTGAGCTTAATAGCAAATTTTATTACCTGGGCTGCCACGCACACAGCAGCTTTGATAGATCTGTAGCCTTCTTGTCCTTTTTCACCATAAAAAGACTTGATTTCCTCATTAGTGTCTAGTGGAGACAGTGGAGTTGAGCTGATCTGATGATCCCTGCCAGGTAAAATGCTCCTCTCTCCATCACATAGTCTTTTCTCCCATCCTTGGTTTCTGCTCTGCTGGATCTCCTGCTCATCCTCAAAGCTTCCTTCAATAGACTGATTCAACTTGTTAATCAAGTAAAGAACTTCATATTATCTTTTTTTTTTTTCTGTGAAGTTCTTCAGCTGATTTTGCAGCTTGTATCAGTTCACCTGCTGAGGTACACAAGCTAGGAAGGTAATGAGAATACACAGCCAGGATCAGAGGATGATTCTATGAGGGAGAAGCTGCTGCATCCATTTGGTTTCAGTCAGGTGCCCTGTACACTTCTGTTATTCCTGACTGTGCCCAAAATGTTGGAAAGATTTTTGTTCTTTTTTGATTGTCTCTGAAAAATGTCATGCTCTTCATCTTTGTGGTGCTAACACGAATATTTTAGGGTAACAGCAAAGTGAGAAGGCTTTTGAATGTGGCTTCTCAAGAAACCCAGCAATGTCTTCAAGCCATTAAGTCAGTTATAGTAATGTTCGTGTGTTTGTTAATAAAATCTTTTAACTTGGGATGGCTTTGTTTGATTGGTTTTTAGGTTGTCTGACATTTGTGTGAAAATAATTCTTCCCTTGAGAGAACTCTGGTAACCAAGAGCCATGACTGCTGCAGAGAACGTGTGTTACACCTTAATCAATGTTCCCATGGATTCAGAGCCACCTTCTGAAATCAGCTTAAAAAATGACCTAGGCAAGTATTGACTGGAGGATACTGCATCTTACCTGAATTATTCTCTCATTGTGCCTTTCCTAAAATATTGTTTACACTTTATAAACTAAAACAAGTCCCTTTGATGTTTATTTTCTGTTGATTTTTGAAAGCTGCATGTTCCTCTGTTTGTCGTGTTTGAGAAACTTCAGTACATTATTTTATGTGCTTTGGTGTCCTCCCCTGTCTGTGCAAAATCTGATTTTTTTTTTTTTTTTTGAGAACTCTAAGTAATACCTGTTAGGGCTAAGATTTGAGCAGATTTTGTTTGGAATGAGCAACAAATTGTTTTGTCACTTATTCAATGTACTGTGGGATGTGCTGGCCAAAACAGCAGTGTTAGTATCTGGTATATGTGTGACATCAGAGCACTTTGTAGTGTCCTGGTGTAAATTTAAGCATTAAAACAGCCTAGGAATTTGAATTCTTTCCGTTCCAATATAGAGGTCTCAGACTAAGTCTGAATTCCAGGCTTATGTTTAAGTATCTCTTTCTTCCTCTTTATCCTGTAATAGAAATAAGGGCATGAGTTTTATTGATAGGCTCTATTTCACTCCTTCTGAGAGGTTTGTATCTCCTGACACTGAAGATCAATATTCCTATTAAACTAACTGCGACATGTCAGCCTTCCTCACTTCATTTCCTCCTCTAGAAAAAGGAGATGTCAAGTTGAAGACGGAGGCCTTGAAGAAAGTAATCATTATGATTCTGAATGGTGAGAAGCTGCCTGGGCTCCTGATGACCATCATACGTTTTGTGCTGCCTCTCCAAGACCATACTATCAAAAAGCTGCTGCTTGTCTTTTGGGAGATTGTGCCAAAGACCACTCCAGATGGCAGGCTCCTGCAGGAGATGATCCTCGTGTGTGATGCATACAGGAAGGTAGCCTCTTGTTTATGTTATTGGTTGTGTTCCCGTGCTGGATCTTTATAGAAGGGATATATATATATATATATTTTGTGTCATTGAGTAAATGTAAACATGGTAATTGCTCAGCATTTCCTTACTAACAGCTGTGTCTCAGTGCAGCTAGGCAGCAGACCTACTACCAAGGAGATTTTGTGTTCTTTTACTGTTACAACTTAACAAAAATTTAGTGCTCTTTGTTTCCATGTCAGTGAACATTAAAGGTGAGGGGTAATAATAATTATCATCTTCAAGGCATCCTGGGACAGGCCATGGGTCATAAAAGGACAACATTGTGGTATATTTGGGAAACTCCTTCATAAAGATATTAGGGACCTTCAAATTTGGAAATGGGTTGGAAACAGATGAGCTAATATATATAAAAAATTAGTATCCAATATGCAGGAATGCCCACAGGCTGAGCTTTCACAGCCATGGTAATCAGAGAAAACAAATACAATCCAGAAAAAAAATCCTCCAGTCTTTGTAAGTTTTACTGCTCCAAAATACATATTTTTAAATACTGTGGAGCAGCAGTGCTTTAGGAAAGCATTTCTTGAGAAGACAGTGAGGTGTCATCATGGATGTTGTGAGCTTGCACCATGGGAAAACTGCACGTGGGAGAAGGTGGCAAGTGCATTCATCTGGAGAGTCTGCTATTTCCAATATTTCTTGTTGATTTTAGGATCTTCAGCACCCAAATGAGTTTATCCGAGGCTCCACTCTCCGTTTTCTCTGCAAGCTGAAGGAAGCAGAGCTGCTGGAGCCTTTGATGCCAGCCATCCGTGCGTGCCTGGAGCACCGGCACAGCTACGTGCGCAGGAACGCCGTCCTGGCCATTTACACCATCTACAGGTGACAGAAACAGTTCACAGTCCTGCCTGCACACACCAGAGCTGCCTTTTAGTCACCTGCATAGTTTTTCAGAACTCAAATATTTATCAATCCCTGGTGTGGTGGTTAGAATTTTTATGTTTGTTTGCCTTTTCTCCTCTAATGGTCATCCTGTCGTCCTCCTCCTTACCAGCTACTTACTAGCTCTTCTAATTATGATTTTTTTCTTATAAAGGAATTTTGAACATCTTATACCTGATGCTCCTGAATTGATCCATGATTTCTTGGTGAATGAGAAAGATGCGAGCTGCAAAAGAAATGCATTTATGATGCTAATTCATGCAGATCAGGTAAGGATACCTGCCCTCAAAGTTATTTGGTTTAGTAATTGTAAATATGCTGAGTAACTAGCCAGTAGTTTATTGGTAGTATAAACTATTTGTATTCATAAAAAACCCATGTATAATAGTGTTAATGCTTTTGTGGGATATTTGGTACTGATAATGTAGGTCTTTAGTACTCCCTTTATTTTAAAGGAGAATTACTCTGTTTGGTGAAGGTGCTGAAAAATGTGAGCATAACCACACTGAGAAATGCTCCATTTTCTACTGTTCTAAACCTTTTGTAGTTGCATGAGAAAGAAGTGGAGGTTTCTGTTTAGTGTTTTGGATTATTTGCTCTACAGGCAATTGTCTTTTGTGTCTAATTACCATTAATTTGTCTCTCTTTTTGCCCTCTGTAGGCAGGATGAATTATTTTGCTCTTCAGGTCTACAGTGTTTTTTCCTAAATTGTTGAAGCATTGCATAAAGGCTGATTCATATTTTGATTTTTAGAATGTGTTTTGATTTAAAACTCATCTGAGTGAGCAAACTGTGAATAATGTAAAATAATTTATCCTCTATTTGTGTAGGATCGAGCTTTGGATTATTTGAGTACCTGTATTGACCAAGTGCAGACCTTTGGTGACATCCTGCAGTTGGTTATTGTTGAACTAATTTACAAGGTAAAAGGGAAATATTGTGGCACATTTAAAATAAATGCACCTGTTGGATTATATTAGACTGTTCTTTAAAAGGGATAGACTTTTGCTGGAACAAGACATTATACTTGTCTTTTAGACCATGTCAGGAATGTGTCATTGCTTAATACAGCTGAATAAGATTTGTCTCTTGAAATGATAAAGAGCTCAAGTGTGCACATGATTTGTTGTGGTGAGGGCTGTGTTATCAGACTGATCTTCACTGGCATGAGCAGGGCATCTCTTACAGAAGCTGGTAGAGGCTTTGCCCTTCATTTTGATGGCAGATTTTAAGATGCTGTACCATAGCTCAGAGTTGTTGAGAACAGCCTTTGAAGAGCTGTTGTAATTAGATTTTTACAGCTGTGAATGACACTTCCTGTCACCAGAAAAGATTGTCACCTTTTGCTTCATTTTCTTCTGTCTGTAAGACAGTGGAGCAGGTCAGCTGTAGGATTGCTCTTTCCTTTATGTGCCAACCTTGGATGATTCTTTTCTCGAGGTCTGTCACGCAAATCCATCGGAGAGAGCTCGGTTCATTCGCTGCATCTACAACCTGCTGCAGTCCTCGAGTCCTGCAGTGAAGTACGAGGCTGCAGGGACTCTGGTCACACTCTCCAGTGCACCCACAGCAATCAAGGTATGACAGTGATGTTTGCAGCTCTTCAGTAGCTTCTAGTGCACTGAAATGGACTCTGTGTGCTGCGCTTAGAAGGAGTGCAGGCTTTAGTAATGTGGGCTGTGCAACATTTCTCATGTGAAACACTATCTTAAAGTATCTCTAAGAACTGGTCACAAAAAAAGACTGAGCAGAGCAGGACCTAGTGGACATCATGTCACTTTGGTAGGGGACAAGCTTGCATACTCTGCAGAGTGTTGGACCAACTTGCCATTTACCTGGCCTAGTTAGCAAAGCAGACTACAGCTGAAGATTTCAGAGATTGGACAGAATTTTTTACTCATGAATGTGACTCATTTCAGACCAGGGTAGAAGCATAAAGCAATAAAGATTCATGTTGATTACTGATTGACCTGGGGTTCTTGATTTTATGTTTGTACAGCTGATTATTTAAGATCACTTAGAAATTTTGAACTTGTATGGAAATTTCAAAGATAGATTGTGCATAGATTTAAAGCACTGTAAATAGTATTTTCCAAAGGTCAGGGGGAGTATGAATTCCACCATTTTTGCTTTGGCATACTCATTTTGTTGAATAGACACACTGTACATAGAAGCTGTCATTAAAACCATGTCTAGGTAGGCTAACACTGCCAACTCTTTGAAGTTGGTTTTCATGCCCTGTTGCATATTTCACAGCTGACCCAAAGCATGTCAGACAATCTTTCTTACATCTTTCTTTGCATTTGCAATCAAGTCTGTGTACTGTAAATTGATGTCATTGTGAACCTTCCTGTGTGATTTTTGTAACATGGTGGTAGAATTGATTTATGATGCACCAAAAAATTTGAAAGTCTGTTTATCAGGTTAATTTCTGTGTCAACTCTGAGCAACTGCTTTAACAGTAAAATAGAAGTCTTTTCCTTGATTTTGGAAATTTTCCAGTTTCTCCTCTTCATTACTTAAAAAGTGGTTTTGATCCTTTTAATTTTAGGCTGCTGCCCAATGCTACATAGATTTGATTATTAAAGAAAGTGATAATAATGTGAAACTGATTGTCTTGGACCGGTTGATTGAATTAAAGGAGCATCCCTCCCATGAACGAGTGTTGCAGGTATGTGAACTCTCTCTTTTCCTGTAAGCCTTAGGAAAGAAAAGCTTTCAATAACAGAGCTTCTAGGTTTTTTGCAATGTATGGAGAAAAGTACTTCTATAGTTTCAGTTTTCTGTTGGTATGTTTTTGGTCAAAACACACTGGATGGACTTTTATGTTTATGACTTGCTGCTTTTATTGTCTGCATAAGAATTACCAATGACAAATGCTGTCCCTGGTTGTAAGGTTTAATGATGTAGCTGCATGGGAGACTTCTATGTAAATGTAGAATGAATATGTAAATGTATTAAATGAATACTGAGAAGTTCTAATGCCTGTTGCTTGCTTGTCAGTAGATCATATATTATGTATCCAGAAAGGCTTTGAAAATCACTGAGGACTGAAAATTAGAACTGAATGAAAAGAAAGTAATTTAAAACAGCAAAGTACTTACTTTATTACTGCTTCAGGATCTAGTTATGGACATCCTCAGAGTGTTGAGTACCCCAGATCTGGAAGTGCGCAAAAAAACCCTTCAGCTGGCTCTGGATCTTGTGTCCTCAAGAAACGTGGAGGAGGTAAATTACGTGTGGTTTTGATTCTTTACACTGTTTTCTTTCTTTTGAAAAATGTCACTTTTTAAAAATTCGATTTGATCTTTTCTGCAGCTTGTGATTGTGCTGAAGAAGGAAGTGATTAAAACTAATAACGTGACAGAGCACGAAGATACAGACAAGTACAGGCAGCTGCTGGTCAGGACTCTGCACTCCTGCAGTGTTCGCTTCCCTGACATGGCTGCCAATGTTATTCCAGTGGTATGCAAATGTTTCCTTATGTTCTCATTAGATATGTTATACCTGTACCCAACACCTGTAGAATTGCTCAAGCTGACGTGTTCCTAATAGTGATAAGCAATTTTTAATTCCTAAAGAAACATAGGACTTTTGATGCTGTAATTGTTTGTCTTCTGAGGCTATTTTTAAATGTTTTTGAAAAACACGAGCTGAAGAGGACCTTTGAAAGTGCTATAATTTGTATCACTAGAAAAACAATTTGGGATTGTGATAATTGATACTTGTTTGGAATGTACTTAAGGTTGTTTGACTTCAGCTTTGTTTCATGGGAGATACATAAGCAATTATAGTTTTTGAACATAGAAGGGAAGTACTGTACAAACTTATCTGTGCTGCTGTTTGTGCTGATGTTCACCCTTCTGTGGTAGCTGATGGAGTTCCTTAGTGATAACAACGAAGCAGCAGCTGCTGATGTCCTGGAGTTTGTGCGGGAAGCGATCCAGAGATTTGATAACCTCAGACCTCTTATTGTTGAGAAGATGCTCGAAGTCTTTCACGCTATTAAATCTGTCAAGTGAGTCCAAAATATGATATCAAACAGACTGTGGAGCCCCTGGTGGCTCACCTGCATGGGGTGTTGATTGTCATTAAATATGTACATGTGACCTACACAGAGAGTAACTGAAGCTGAGATATTTTGGGGTTAAGGATTTCTAGGTACAACTTTCTTCTTGCCTACTTGTACAAGAGATAAATTAGGAGTTTGCTGCGTTGAATAAAGAAAATAAATTCAATTTTAATTTCTGTAATGCAGTTGATAATTTGATTTGCAGTTGATAATGCAGTATTTCCACTTGCTAGGAGATAGCATTGTTGATGAAAGCCAATCTGAAAGTAATATATTTGTTAGAACAGAATTCCTAAGGAATTTGCACTTGTAGGCAACTGGAAGTACTGTACATTTATTAGAAAACCCAATCTAACATAGCTTTACAAACTATACAACCTTTACAAACTATAAAGCTGTTTTAGTACCTTTCTGGGCTCTAAAAACTTAGCTTACTGATCAATCTGTAAAGGCTAAGTCATATGAGAATTTTTCTGTATCAGAAGAACACTCTGTCATTCTAATACACAGAAAACTCTGAATCCCATCTCCATTGTAATCTCATTAAATGGGAAAAAAACCCCTCTGAAGCTTTGCTATTCTTTTCCTAATCTTCATTCCTGTTCTGGTTTTTCATTATAATGGAAAAATTAGTCTCAGTTAAATGGAAAATCTAGAGCTGACTTTATTCACATGCAGTAGAGTATTTCATTATGATCACAATGAAATTTAATTCTGTGTATGTCAGGATTAACACAGATGGAAATAAATTTGTAGCAAGGAATATATCTAATTTGATGTTCATGGGTTTACTGAGGCTGAAAGGATAATTGCTTTTGATTTAACCTGCTTTTGTCAGTTGTGTCCTTTTGAATTTGTCAAGACTGGCCTTTACCTCTTGACCATAGATCAATTTCCTTGGTGCTAGTTTGGGTGTATCATGACTGAAATGACTGTTGTTGTTTTAGGATTTACCGAGGAGCATTGTGGATCCTGGGAGAATATTGCAGCACAAAGGAGGATATACAGAGTGTGATGACAGAGGTTCGCAGATCACTCGGAGAGGTGTGTGTGCTTTGGGGTTTCTGTGTTTACCAGCTCTTTGTGGTTTTTCCTGTCATTATGCACTGGGTTTTCTAAGAAAAAGGTGTTTTAGAAAGATCAAGGAGGGTGCAACAGTGTTTTGAGGAGTTGTGATGTGTAATGGCACGTGCACCGGAAATCTTAAATAAAAAGCACTCAGGCTTTTGCATTCGTTATTCTTTTTTTTCAAGTAGCATACTTGAGCTGAGAATAAATGATATCTATTAGGAGTTGAAAAATTCTTTATTTCAGAAAATTATGACAAATTGGAAAATTTAGATATATCCAGTAGCAAAGAAAATATGTTAAATCTGGGTTATTCTGAGACAAAGACTTCTCTGACAAGACCTAATTCATCAATATGAGCTTTATTGCATGTATAGGAAGCTTCTGTATGTATTTCAACATCTGCTTATCCCCTCAAATTCTCCCCAAAGTATTGCACTGTAGTTGACCTTTTGCTTTTAAAAACTTAAGTAATTCAGGTAATTTTTATTAAAACCTTCTGCTGAACAAAACTGCATCTTTTATTTAAATTGGAACAATTGCTTCCTGCTCATTTCTAGATCCCAATAGTAGAATCTGAAATCAAGAAAGAAGCTGGTGAGCTCAAACCTGAAGAAGAGGTGACTGTGGGTCCAGCCCAAAAACTAGTGACAGAGATGGGCACTTATGCAACACAAAGTGCTCTTAGCAGCTCCCGACCTGCCAAAAAGGAAGAAGACAGGTATTTGTGATTTCATACCTGGTCAGGAGTGACTTGGTTAATTTTTATCTTCTTTTATCTGAGTATTATTATCGCTCATACAGAGTTCAGTGATTGAGGGAATTTCCTGTTTTAAGGTATTTTCCCAACTAGATTGTATCCAATAGGAAGTTGCCCAATTGCTTAGGATTTAATAATCAAACCTTACTGCATAAATAAGAACTTTATTAATTATGATATCCTAAATTGTAGTTGATTTTTTTTTAATATGTAAAGCTTTTTCACAATTGTAGTTGGATACAGAAATGCTGTCTTTAGATTAAAACATTTTCTTCCCTTGATAGCACCTTGCACTACTACACCTCTCTCCCTAGTCCATGTGGAAAACACTGTATGACTTGTGAAAATCTCTATATCTGGAAAATTACTTTAAGAAGGAAAAAGCCCAACCTTGTGAGGTGTTTCAAGCTTGTTTTGCTTATACAGTGTGAAAGTTAAGGTCTCAAGAGAAGTAGGCTGAAGATTGTCATCCAAAAGCAGTTTCTTGAGGATCATTTCTCTTTGCAGACCTCCCTTACGAGGATTCCTGCTGGATGGAGATTTCTTTGTTGCAGCTTCCCTTGCTACAACTTTAACCAAGATTGCTTTACGTTATGTGTCCCTAGTTCAGGAAAAGAAGAAACAAAATGTGAGTCATCTCTGGTGTTTTCCCATTCGAAAAAGAGCTGCTTGTGACTTCTTTTCTTTTAAACAGATGCAAAAAGGGTTAAGTCCAAAGTGAAGTGCCAGTTATGTGACTGGATAATAATGATAGTTTGGGTCACAACAGGACCTGCTGCTTTCCAGCCACTGTCTAGACAGTCTCTAAATCATTCTGCTTGGTTTCAGATAGCAAGTACTAAGAAACTAAGTAATCTGTTCAGAGATGTTTTGATTTGATTAATAGGCACCTTTTTTTAAGTTAGTCAGAAGTCAACATTTCTTTAAAGCCATGGAAAATGCAATAACCTTCTTCCATTATCTTTTCTTTGTCCTTCTTCTCAGTCCTTTAATGCTGAAGCTATGCTGCTGATGGCCACTATTCTCCATTTGGGAAAGTCTTCTCTTCCCAAGAAGCCAATTACAGATGATGATGTGGATCGTATTTCATTGTGTCTGAAAGTACTGTCAGAGTGTTCTCCTCTCATGAATGACATTTTCAACAAAGAATGCAGGCAGTCCCTCTCTCATATGCTGTCAGCCAAGCTAGAAGAGGAGAAGCTTTCCCAGAAGGTGAGCTATTTATTTTAAGTGTGTGACCATAAACACTTGAAGTTTTCTACAGATGTTCACATCCAAGCTGCTCCCAGAAATGTCACTGTTTGACTCTGTTAGTCAGTCATTATTTGACTCTGTTTCTGTGCTAAGGAATGGAATTCACTGACAATTCTTGAATTATTTCCTTCCTGCAGAAAGAATCTGAGAAGAGGAATGTGACGATTCAGCCAGATGATCCCATTTCCTTCATGCAGCTTACTGCTAAAAATGAAATGAGCTCAAAAGAAGACCAATTCCAGCTTAGCCTTCTTGCAGCCATGGGAAACACACAGAGGAAAGAGGCTGCTGATCCTCTTGCTTCCAAACTTAATAAGGTAGTGGGAAATCAGTGTTTTAATTATATACATGGGATCACTTTGGGAATTGCAGGCTGGAACTGATGAATCAGACTATGCTGGTTGATTGGGAAGATCCAGGTATGTCCTGAGTGGGATCAGGAGAAAAAGAAAAGCACTTGTGCTTATAGTTGTTACCTTCTCAAATGGGGAGGGGATGAACAAGGAAACTTGGAGAGTGCTGAGCTGGTGGAATATGGAGAAGAAATTAGGATTTGCTGGTTTGAAGTTCCCAATAAGGTTCACATGGAAGGGAGCAAGGATGTCACAAGTGATTAAGAACTCCTTTCTTTGGATGCTATCCTCTTAATATCCTATTGCCATCCTTATTTAACTCTTTATGCCTTCTTTTTCTGCTGATTACCAGAGCCTGCTGAGGAGGTTTAAAGAGAAGAAATCACTTGATTAATTCATTAGTTAAGAGTTAAACCCCCAGACTTTTAAAGACTAGATAAATTCCTTTTGATGTTTAAAATTACCTTTTTGTTTTAAGTCAGCATTTTGTCCTGCTGATCATCTTAAGAATAAATGGCAATAGAGTTCATATTTTTGGAACTTGTCAGTTCAAAATATGTTTCATCTGGAGGGGTTTTATAATTGTATTGTGCATGCAGGGGGACATGTAAAGGAAGGCTACATGTTTTGAAGCTCATATTAAAGAAGAATGGATTTAATTGTACTTCATTACTTATTTGTTGTCAGTGTTTGGCACGATTCTGTGTTTTAAACTGGTTTTTGACCAGGCAAATCCCTTGCCTTGTGTCCCAGGTTACTCAGCTGACAGGTTTCTCAGACCCTGTGTATGCAGAAGCCTACGTCCACGTCAACCAGTATGACATTGTGCTGGACGTGCTTGTGGTCAACCAGACCAGTGACACTCTGCAGAACTGCACCCTGGAGCTGGCCACGCTGGGTAAGGAGGGCTGGGCTGCTGCAAACCAAGCAGCTCTGAGCTTTTGGGCTTTGGGCTGTAAGGAATTCCTGAAGCACCTTCAAAGTGATGCCAGTTAGTCACCTTTTTGAAGTCACCTTTTTGTACGTTTTTATATATTTGATGGAAGGCTTGTACATACTGACACTGACAGTGCTATCTGATGATATAAGCCATAGTCAGATTTAGCATTCATTTCCCCTTCTCTTTTTTCTCCTGAAATACACACAGATTTTTTAATGTACTTCTTTTCCATTGTGCTGCTACCATAGACAGGAAAATAAAAATAGGTCAAAATCCCAACTGGTATGGAGCAGAAAGCCAACTGCCCTAGGTGGTTTTTGCACTCAGCCTGAAGTATCTAAGTGCTGCATTTACTCATCTGAACCATTCCTGATACCACCAGCTGTACCAGAGTATTGCTTGAACAAACCTGAGGCTTCATTAACTTCTCTCAGAGGAGTCACTGGAGCAGATAATTCAAGAACAGTAACCAATTTCTTATTAGTTGTCCTCTGCTTTGGCAGTCAGGAGCTGAAATACAATATGCTAGGAGAACTCATTCACTGTTGTAAATATGACTGGAGGGGCATAACCTTTCTCCTAAAATTTTGTAAATCATTGATGGGACTGACGATGAAAATAAATAAAAGGGATGCATTATTTAATTGGTTGTATTTTTCTATTTGTCAGCTCAGTAAAGTGGAATTGTGTATTTCCCAGCTGATGTACTGCAAAAGCTGACTTGAGGCACAACTCCTGTGTGTAGAGCTCATGCTGTTCATGCTGTGTTCTCAAACTGCAGTTTAATAGAATTAAGGAGTCTTTACAGTTGCTTGCTGAAGGATTAGTAAAAATGCATCCCTTAGTGCTCCTTGGAGCAATTATACTCAGAATCAAGGGGGTACTTTGACCTGTTTATAAGCTTAGTGCCTGTGGTGCTGGACGTTGTACTTTGGGTTTGAGGCACTTGACTGTAGGGTTAGGTCTTTTGATGTTGTCAGTGATTAAAACACAAGGTAGAATTAACCATTTCCTTGTTAAATAATTAATACTACACTTGATCCAAAGCCGATTTAAGTCAGTATTTGCATTTGTTTTCAGTGGGGTTTGGGTGAACACAGCAATATTTTAACTGACATTTGTATGTAATGTAATTTATCTTGCAATTAGAAAATTATAAAGAACAACCAATTCCAAATCAAATAATATCTTTATGTTTGTGTTTAGTGCAGCTCTGTAGATACAAAAATTGAATGACAAGAAAATAAAAAGGTGTTGTTCCAAAAACTAAGCTCATTGTGTACTGCTAATATTCCCTGATCCCCATCTCCCAATTTCTTTACACAGGTGACTTGAAACTTGTGGAAAAACCATCTCCTCTGACACTGGCTCCACATGATTTTGCAAACATTAAAGCTAATGTCAAAGTCGCTTCAACAGAAAATGGAATCATTTTTGGTAATGTTGGTAAGTAAACAACTCAGTGTGCAAAATTAACGTGAATGTGATGCATTTTTAACTGCTTATTGAGTTCAAAAATAAGTAAAATACTTCATATTGGGAGAAAAAATTAAATTACAATGTAAGAATATTTTGCAATGATTTTAAAAAAAAACCTTATCCCTGTTACTTAAAACTACCATAGAACGTGGTACCTTTAGGATGGTTGTCAGCATGAGATTGAGCAAGGGTTGGCTGTTGTTAACTGGCAGGTGGTCACTCAGCACCCTTATTAAGTGCAAATGCACTTTTTGGAGCATTCAGGTGGTTTTGTGTGTTCTCTTGCAGTGTATGATGTCTCTGGAGCAGCCAGCGACAGAAACTGTGTGGTTCTCAGTGACATTCACATCGACATCATGGATTACATCCAACCTGCTTCCTGTACAGATGCTGAGTTCAGACAGATGTGGGCAGAATTTGAGTGGGAAAACAAAGTGAGTTTTGTTTTTTGAATGTGACTTTGTTGGTGAGGTACAATTCTGTCTCTTGTTCTACAGCAGCTCGTTACAGCAGCATTATCTATTGCCTCATAAACCTCATTCAACATCCTCATTGGATGTTTGCCTCAAGTAGCTTATTCTCCTACAGCTATCTTATCAGTTTCACAAGCTTAGCAATGCAATAACTTGGGGTTTTGGCTTGCAAAAGAGGTTGTGTGCATTGAGCTTTACCTCCTGTATGGAAGCTGTCCAATCTCACTGCTGGTTGCTGTGTATTTTGGCTCAAAGGTGGGATGGAAACAAGTGTCAGTTCATGCTGAGGCTGCAGAATTACTCAGTGCTGCTCAGCCTCTCCAGTTCTGAATCACATTGTCTTGAGGGTTGCAAGGGACCTTTTAAAGGTCATTTAGTCCAGCCTCATGCCAGGGGAGCAGGAACATCTGTCTTTCACCTTGCTGCTTTACAGTGCAGCTGTAGCATAAAGTTCTGTGTGCTGTGTAAGACCAACAAGACAGTGAGTACACAGCCAAACCCAAAGAAAGGGTTTAAGGGAGATGTAATATGTAATTGTAATATACTATAAGGGAGATGTAATATGTAAATGTAATATAATATAAGGATAGAGTAGAAACATTTAACCAGAATGGGAGATATTTTATGTAAACTGTGGCCTTGTTTGGTACATAGGTGTGCTCATTTGTGATTTAAATGTGCACAAGTTCCCCCAAGACAATAAATTGTGATACATGGTATATGAAGGCTTAGCATTTTGTAAACTCCTTCTAAGAGATACGTTAAAAACCAATTTAAACAAATCCTGTAATATGCAGTATGATAAAGCCAAGGCAGCCAGAGAGCTTTGTTGCTAGGAGGGGAAGGTGAGAGTAATATTTATCACTGGCAAAAAGCAAACTTTGGACTAGATACTGCATTTTTTTTTTCTTCTGGCAATGTGTAAACTGTTTTCAGACAAGGAGTTCACTGTTTGCTGTACAGAATCGACATATTCAATAGATTATCATTTTAGAATGAATATGATAATGTATATCAATACATTTTAGAAGTCATGGTAATAGCATCCATCTTTAGCAAGTGGATGGCAGGAGGGGAAGACTTCCTGTGATGCCATCACAGAGTGGGAAGTGCATCCAGCTTACTGAATGTGCTCAAGGAGGAATGCAGAAGTGATGTCCTTTATAGAGCCCTGAAGAAGAGATTTCAGAAATGCCTGAGGTGCTAATTAAAGTAATTGCCTTTTTTTGTTCTTGAAGGTAACAGTGAATACAAACATCATTGATTTAAATGAATACTTACAGCACATACTGAAGTCAACCAATATGAAATGCCTGACTCCAGAGAAGGTGAGCTTTTCTTGGAGGTTTTAGATACCTTTTTTTAGTTCCTGTGTTTTATTGTTTAATTTGGTCAGCATTTGTTACTAATATAACTGCTTACAATATGAAATAGTACATATACCTCAAGGTTTTTAAATGAGTGGTTTGAAAAGAGTAAAAGCAAATAAGTGTTATCCAAATTCTCTGTTGTCCCAAGTTAGAAAATCAGAATATAAATTTTAATTCATAGCAGCTAAGCTGTGGTATAGACTTGATGGGACCATCTATTTATATAAAGGGTTTTTTTAAATAGCTCTGTATTTCTTTATCCTCTGTCAAAATTTACCTTTCTTTTGCCATTTTTGCCTTTTTGTTGTAAAGCAAAATAAATATACAGAATACCCACTTGCTATTAAGATATAGCATGTATGTTAGCTATTAGCCAATACATGTATAGTAGCCAAATTAAGTATAGCAGCTATTTAGCTTCTTTGCCATTTCAAACCATAAAGTGCCCTCCTGCCTTGTCTTGCTGAATTCTATGAACTGCATAATTGCCAATATGAATTCCAGAGAAAGGCCACCATAATTGTGGCCACCACAATTGCCAACACGATTCCCATGTTACAAAACACTGCATGTGAAGAAAGAAGTTCAAACCTGATCTGTTGATAACTACCTCGCTAACTTAGAGTGACCTAAACTGTATGTAGAGAGGATTTTGACCTTTTCTGAGTTTTCCTGTGCTTTCCATAGGCTCTTTCAGGCTATTGTGGCTTTATGGCAGCCAATCTCTATGCCCGTTCCATTTTTGGGGAGGATGCCTTGGCCAACGTGAGCATTGAGAAGCCAATTCACCTGGGGCCCGAGGCTCCTGTCACGGGGCACATACGGATCCGGGCCAAGAGCCAGGTAACTGAACCACGGGGCTTCCCACCCTTGGCATTTTTAGGACAATCTACCAAGCACTCCTAAAAATTTATGGGTTTTTTGCAGTCTTTTCTCCTGGTGTGTTACCATAAAATAAGCCTTTGCACCAAGATTTCCCAGTTTTGTCTGTAGTGCTGCAAATAGGATGGTTTATTTTATTTGCTTTTAAATAAAGAGCAGGTATTCTCACAGGTTGCATGGTGTTTTTCCTACCAAATTGTGCATTTCAGTGTCACACAACAAGGAAATTTTATGTGTGTAATTGCTGTTCACTGATTCTTTTTAAAAGCAACCAAACAAAGCTCAGGTTGTTTAGTAGGAGGATTTTCAGTGCCTGCTTTGGATTTTAGAATTTCTGCCTCCCAATTAAAAAAAAAAGAATGGGATTTTGAATTAAGCATAAAAACAATAGAACTATTTTAAACAGTGTTCAATAGAGGAGTACCTGAGACTTTTCACATTCAAACCATTTAGTTTATGTGATGTCACTGTAAAGATTTTGGACTGGTTTGAATTAAAGTTTCTGATATGCTACAATGCCATTTTTACATAAGACTGCATTCAATTACATGTGCCAGCATGGTTTCATCTTGAAATCATTGTGCTGTTGAATATGTGGATTTATTAATGCAGTTTCTTTTGAGAGATCCTCAGTTTCTATGCAATATTAATGTGGCTCTGTAGTGAAATGATTTTCCATAGCCTTGGTGCACTGAGTGTGCTGATATCAGCACTGGAACTTTCAACAGTTGACTTTCATTAACTGGACAGGCAGTTAGAATTTCTCCCCTGGCAGTCCTCTTTCAGTTGGTGGGAGGACAAAAGGTTAAAATTGCTTTTATTCTTCTGCTTTTAATGTTGATAACACATGTAACAGTTGCCAGCTCAATTAAGTTTCATTGTTTCAAAAATGTATGTAGACCTAACTTTTACCTAGTGTTGAGGAAGTGATCACTCTGACATGTGCAAAGAACAGCGAGAAATTTCCATGCCACTGACTTAATAGATTTCTATATATGGAACTTTCATTTTAATGTAGATGAGATAAAGTTCTTTTCAAGTGAAGTATTTGTGTAATGATTGTTGTCTTTCTTCTCCTTACAGGGAATGGCTCTGAGTCTTGGAGATAAGATCAATCTGTCTCAGAAGAAGACAAGTTTATAAATTTTACCTAATGTATTTTCAGGTCTTTTACAATTAAACCTTAGGTATGTGGCTTTTGGGATCCAGAACATCTTATATTCTTCAGTGTTCTGTAATTGTAGAAGCCAAGCTTTTGAGCTGAAAGCATTCCAGCAGATAATTTATAGGTTCTCCATGATTGATATTGAGCAAAATTTTAAATCTCCAGGGTTTTTTTTCCTTTGTCCTGGAAGTCATGTTTTCTTTGTCTCTAATATATACTGATGCTCACAGTACAATAAACAAATTATGCCAGTACTGCTTTGTCTGTAAATTATAATCTCTGTATTATCTGATCAGTATTGAATATCTGTCCAGGAGTATTTTGATACTCTGAGAAAGTTGGAGTCTGTAGTAGCTGAAGTGTTTACATGAATGACTAGGCCTGAATTTCTGAATGTGTGATCACGATTCTTAAAATACTCTGGTGTACCTTGGAGAATATAAATTTGCCAACTAAATTAAAGGCTGTATATTCTAGATGGTGCTGGAATAACTTGGCACAGAGAAGCTTGTAGTACCAGGAAAGAGGCTGTCAAAATTCAGCTCTTTCCAGCAAGTTGTAGAACCTTAAACTTTATTTCTGAAGTGCTTTCCTGACAGTGTTATCCTGAGTAACATAACATTGCTGGTGGTGTTCTTATTTTTCAGTTAGTGTGGAAAAGCCAGCCAAGTGCAGTGTTAGAGCTGCAGCAGCATAAGCAGTTTTTCAGTGAATGCAGCCATTAGCCACGTGCGTGAGCTCAGGAAGGAAAGATTCAAACTCATTGTGAGCTTGCAGTGAGCTGAACTAAGTTGAAAAGGAAGAGTTGTGAGTAAAGGTCAGGTCAGGATGCTGAAGTGAGTTAACACCATTTGGCTATAAATCTTATGCTGATTAGCAATGGATTAAAACATATAGCCATTAGGTTGAAAATACTGTCTGCTGAATCTATTCAGCATTAATTCTGAATTTGTTAAATTGTTGCAAGCTATTACTTCTACAGAAGAGTCTCCAGAGCCAGCAGTACTTTTTCAGTTGGCTCAAAGTCCTGCTGCTGGATTTCCACAGCTGTGACCTGCTCCAGAAGGACAGAAGAGAATATTCTGAGTAGCTGATTCCCAAAACATTTAATGCCTTGGTGATGAAAATACTTATTTTTCATTCTGAATAATCTCAAGGACCACACATGTAAATTCTGAAATGAAATAGTCTGACCTAGTTCTATTTTATCTGACTAAAGGATGGCCCTAGAAGTGCAATGCAAAACCTGAGCATGGTTTTGCTGAATTAGCTATTTGTTTTGCATGTTTTGAAACCCCTGTTTGGTTCTGCCACTGGTTTGGTTTTTAATGAAAGCTCCAGCTCATGCATAATGTGACAGCAAGAGCTGAAGCTCTGATTATGCAGAGCTTGATAATGCCCTTGTATCTCTGCATGATGCTACAGCAGTTGTGTTCTCTTTCTGGGAAGTTATACCATATTCCAAGGCATAAATGCCAAGGATGTAGTAGAGATAATCAAAGTGTGATCTTAACTGCTTAATGTTTCATAATTTGGGGCTGAGGGGTGGTGATGGGAGAAAAGCATTAGGCGTGTGTTCTATGGGAGCTCCTGGGAAATTCCATGGATATCAGTGTGCTGCTTTGGGGTGAGTGGGAGGGATCTCATTCTGCAATCACTTTAAGCCAAACCGAGGTAAAAGAAAATCCTAGGAGTCCGGTGGATGGTTTGTGCTCTCCATGAAGGCACTGTGAGTTGTAAGACACCAACAGAGCCTGAGTCATAGCTCTGTGGGTACTGCCTGGTTTGCATGGGATGGATTTGCTGACCACAGCCAAGGAAAGGATGTTTTTGGAGAAGAATGACTTCCAGTATGTGTTATCCAAGCCATGTTTCAGTCTCAATCTGCTCTCCTCATTGGAGAACAGAAAAACATCCTGGCATGTGTAGACATCCATATTTCAAGTGGCTCTTAGCTGGGAAGGGAACATAATTTTGTTTAGGATATTTTTTGCTATCAGGATTTTATGGAAGGACATGGAAACACCTCTGCAACAGAAGCTACCATGGCTTTAGGACTCATTTTTCACCTGCCTGCTTTTCAGTAGCTCTCCTGCAGTTTTTGTACAGACATTCTCATTGATGGCATGCATTTTTTTCAGTAGCCTGAATGCTAAAAAATGTTAAGTCTGTGTTTCATGTCTATACTTCAGAGATGAAATTCTCTTCTTTTGTCCATCCATCCTATTGTGTTCTTGCTAATCTTGCTCATCAGCTCAGATAAGAAACTGATTCTGGTCCTGTGCATACAAAGGAATACCTTGCACAGACCATCATTCTTCAGGATCCACTTGCAGCCTTTTCATTGCACTAAAAGCTGGTGTGCAGCTGTGGCTCTGAATTGTTCCAAACTTGGTACCAGGAGATTGCTATACCATTTCCTGCACAGCAGTGTCTATTGCATACACTGCTTGGGTTAAGGGAGTGTTATTCCACTGCTCTGATTTCAGAAACTTCGATAAGAACAGGAATAAATTACCAGGAGGAGTAAATGGAGCAAGAAAGCTTGCTGCTTTTCCATTAAAAGTTTTGGAAAGTCATTACAGGATGCAGTGCTGGCATAGCAGGAAGCCAGTTTCTCCTGTGCCCCTGCTTCTGGTGTCCCTGCTGCCAGGAATCAGGGCCAGGTTTCTTTATTCAGCCCCTCATGAGGATTTGTATTTATATCTTATTTAGATGACAACATGAGAAACAGGAATGTTTATCTGAGGGCGTGGGCAACTCTCATCTGGGAGTGGAAGGGCTCATCCTAAGAAAGCATGAATTGAGGGACTGGATTTATAGAAACTTTATAGGTAAAAAAAAACAAATTAAAAATCAGGCCATAGAGGAACCTAATTTGTATGCTGACCTTCAGAAAGATTTATGAGTGGTTCTGTAGAGGCAGCTTTATGCACCTCTGAGAAATGTGAAGCCTTATGTGAGGTATTTTCTCTGTATTTTTGGCACAAAACTGCAGCTGAAAGACTCAGTCACTTAATCCTGTTAGCAGCACCCCAGCACAAATTTAAGGCGTTTTATAAATTCTTCAGAGTTTTCTTGTGTTGTTACACCAGGGGGTGCTGTCTTGCAAGTGATAAACTTTGGGAGGTTGTTTTTTGTTGTCTTTTTTCGAAGTGTTAAGGAAGAAAGTAAATGAACTGGTGCAGGGATGTACTGCAAGTTTTGTCATATAAGCAGTAGAAAGTGATTTTGGCCCACTTTTGGGGTCACTTTCGTTGGGTTTTGTATATTTTTAGGTTGCCTAGCTAAGTGTAAGCAGTGCACAGCAGTTCACAGCTCAGATTACTAATACAGTACATCTGTTCAAACACTGCCTTTTCTCTAGAGATTTTACTTTTCTAAAGCACAGTGAGATGGATTTGGCTGTATACAGCTGGCCTAGGGAGGATTTCCCATTTGAGAGGCATGAAAATGTATTCACTAAGAAAGGGATGTAGGTGTAACATAAGAAATTCTAACTGTAACTTTGCCTGTACATTTGTAATACAAACCTAGGCCATTTTCTGTTTGAGAAAAGCCATAAAATATCCACTGCATTTCACTAGATATTTCTCCTCTTTTTTTTTTGTGTATATTTTGGGATTTTAACCTTTTCTGAACTCTGTGTATAAGTTTTTTTATTTTATCAGTGATCCACAATTGTTAAGAATAGAATGGAGTTGCTACCAAAATGTGATTTCTTTTGTTTTTGAAAAATCAGCATAATTCTTTCAGCCATAGATTGCAGGTAACTTTATAATAACTTTATAATTTGGTTATAAAGTTCAAATGTTTTATAAATATGAAATGTAGACATTTTATACTTGTCTAAACCAGTTACTTTAGACAGGTATAAGATCTGCAGTTTCTGTGGCTTGTAAGTGCCTATTTTGCTCTTTATTTCACTGGGATTTCATTTAGGGGAAGCAGAACATATTAAGCTTATTCTTATCCTGGCCCTGACACAAAAGCAGTGTTACTGGGTCTCACTGTTCCTCCATCTCACTCACAGTGGTTTTCAGGTTTGATGTTTCATGTTTTTCCTGTAACAGCAGATCAAAGTCATCTACAGCAGATGATCACATCTTTCACTGAAAACGTGATCTCTTCTTTTTCTAAGGTCTTACCGTACCAGAAAGAGTTGTAAGAATTTTACCATGCTTCTAATTTTAGTTATGTCCAAAGTTTGGAGATGAATTTCAAAATGCAGTAACTTAATCTGATGTTTCAGAATAACTTCTGTCACTCATATTTAGACAGAAGAATAAACAATTATTTCTGCTGTGTTGTTCTTAAACTGTATATAGATATTTTATTACTTTGTAGAACTTCCACTTACATGGGATTCCCCATGTCCTTTTGTTTATTCCTTCCTTGATTTGAAATATTTTTCACTGACAATGATCTCTACATGATCTGTCCAAAACTACCATGAAGTGTTGCATAGGCATCCCTACTTGTAATTGTTTTTCAGATGAAATTCTGTCTTTTTTTTATATCCACTGAGTTCAGTGGTGCTAGTGGACCAGTTTCCTCTGAGCTGTGACTAGGAGAGATGAAAGGGCTGTTCATGTACAGAAGCATGCACCATTTAGCAAGAAATTCTTTTTTAAGGCCAGGAATGGTGGATGGCAGGCCTATGGAAGCTCCTTCAAACTTTGGAGGGTAGAATTGTTGCTTCAGAGGTGTCCCAGCTTGTGGCAGAGCTCTGTGGGCACTGAAAAATCATTGGGTTCATCTGTTTTACTAATGTAATGCATGGTTTTAGGTGTGATCTGCTTTGCATGTACAGTAGTCTTTGGTGCTTGAACTTAGCACAGTTTTCCTCCTGGTGGGACCTGAAGCTGCGACCCAGGGCTCTGCCCTTCTCACTTGCAACGTGGCTGCCAGGACCTCCAGCAGCAAGGGCTGGCTGTGGAATGTGCACCTGGGGCCAGGACCTGGCAACAACTTCATTCCTGGTCAGAACCAAGCTTGGACATGCAGTACCAGAATGGCAACAGGTCAGACCAGATCAAAGCTGATCTCCAGGCTGGTGTCTGGGCTTCACTTCAGCCATGAACTAACCTCTGTCTTTCCTACCTCATGCAGAGAAGTAGCTCTGAGATCTTTCAGGCTGTTCCTGTCAGTAAGAGGCTGTTCTACATCGTCAGGCATCTTGTCAAGAGACCAAATGTACACTTCTCTGTACCAGATGGGAGTTATGCTCCCAGCTTCAATCTATTAGATCTTAAGCACCATCTCTGCTTGTTTACAGCACCCTAATATCTGAAAATTGCAATTTGAAATGGTCCACTTAATTTTTTGTGTGTTATGCACAGATTTGATACCAACCTGGAAGGCAAGTGATCCAGTTTATTTGGTCAGTGCAGCTGATGTTTTCACCATTTAGAAAGTGAGGATGTTCACTAGCTCTTTACAGTTAGATCCATATTGACATGAATTATTGTTCTAAGGAGAAGGAGTGGAGTTTTGAAGTCTTGTCATCTTCAAGGATTCTGCATCCCTTCCTCCATACTTGAGCTTGAGGGAGAAGGCAGCTTGAATCTGTAAGTGATGGCACATGCAGCAAAGCACGTATCACTGGCTGCTTCAGAATGCCTGCAAGGTCCCACACCTGTGCCCAGGGAGAGTCCTGCAGACTGCATTCACTCCTAAAACCCCTATAAACTTCCCATAAATATACCTCTATAAAGTTTCTATAAATCCAGTCTTCCTCAGTTTACCAGGCTGCATTCAGGCAGGTGTTTACCTGCTCACATAGCACCTACCTGCCAGTAAAAACCCTGGTGTAGGAGCATTCTGCTTTTCTGCTTCATCCAATGTAGACTTGGTAAAGATTGTCTCAGAAGAGAAAATTTGCCCTAAATATAGTCGCTGGTTCCCTGTGCCATCCTGTACTATCCCATGAGACAAGTCTGTCTCTTCCCTAAATTTCTGACATGTAGACACCATCAAGGTGATCAACAAAACTGAAATTTTCTTTCTTATAGTTTACTTACATAAATAAGTTACCATCACGGAAAACAGATTCACCTTTTATGCAGATTATCAGGAATTGCCTTGGGTTCCTAAGTGGGATTTTTGTAATGCCCTATTAAACTTTCTTTTAAAGGTACAAGAAAAGAAGCTATTAAAACTTTAAGGTGTTTGACTTGATAGTTTAGTGCTTGTATTTTCTAGCATAACACTGTGTTAATACATCATTACCAAGAGATACAATTATTCCAGGGTTTGGATGCCTGATCCATAAGTAAGAACAGGTGGTTTTTTCCTACTCCTGTTCTCCCTTGCACTTTCAGACACACAAGTTCAGCAGTGCTACTATATCCAGCCTTAATAAATGGGAATTATTTACTGTTACCATAGAAACGCTGTCACTCTGCGAGAGGTACAGAACGCCACAGAAACCTGCTCCTGTAGCAGGCAGCTGCTAAAAGCACACAAAGCTGTTTATCAGTTCATCAACCACGCTTAATATTTATGGAAAATACAGATCGTGTGAGACTATGGAATGCATTTCTTAATTAAGTGAAAAATCAGGAATTGAGTGTGTTCCAGCCAGTTCCTCATGTGTTACTGTAAAACATGAAGCTACAAGCCCTAACAAATACATACCTTTATTTCTGGAAGCAAAGTAGTGCCTAACTTCCCAAGCTATTAAATAACAAAGCTACAAATCTTGTTTAAACTTTGTTCTTTTTTTTCTACCAACGTATTTTTGCATTGCCAGTTTTCTTGGAAATTATTGGAGTTTGTAATTGCGGCAACAATGTTTTCCAGAGCTTGTAACTGATTTTTGTAGCAGTATTTAATGGATGGTACCTGGGAGTTGGTCTTGAAAATGGAGCAGATTTCTGCAATTTGTCTAATATATCCAGGAAATCACCTTAGGAGCTCAGTTTCATAGCTGTGGGGAAAGGCTACTGCCACCTTTGTGGCGTGTTTTGAGATCTGCTGGTGAAAATTTTTGTATGAAAGCTCAGTTGCTCTTGTGCTTCTGAAAACGTCAACAGTCCCCACTTTCTTCCTTATCAGTAAATGGGCAGGTAGTTCAGCTTGGACAGATTTCAGAGATAGCTCTGGTTGAGTTCAAGAAGACAGAACTGGAAGCTGGATGGATGCACACCTTGCAATGGATCTCTGATGAGTGACTGGCTGGCTGAAGAACAGAGGCTCTGCCAGCTCCGTGATATAATTTACATTTTGCTGTAGTTTCGTGTGAAGACAGTTAGCTCTCAGTACAGCAAGACTAGTTGTTGACATGCACAAAAGCTAATAAACAGTCGGGTAAGTGATGTGTTGTTTAGCAGTGGCAGGACAAAGCTGCAACAGAGACAGCCTGGTGTGTTTCAAGTGGCCTTTCCTGTGAGCCAAGGAAAGGAAATGGATAGATAATTGAAAGCTGTGCTTCTCAGACTTGTCCTGCTGCTCTCATGCCACCTGGAGTGAAAAGACTTGTGCAACACCTTGTATGCTACAATGAAAGCATATTTTCTAGCTCTGTTTTCCAGTTTGTCTTTAACAGAGACAGGCACAGCCACTTTTGGAACACAGATGGAATAGTCCTGTTGACGTTTGTAGGCAGTACTTTGGAAGTTCCTCTTCTTGCTAGACTGTTCCTGTTAAATCAAGTGCACATCCCTGGATGCAGGAAGCCAAATCCACTTTCAGAGGGCCATACCAAGTGTCTGTTTTGATGCCTTTGAGGGACCCCGACCTGCTTGCAATTCCCTTGTCACCGTCTAGTCCCAGGGAATCCAGGTGAGAAGGGGCAGCAGGAGAGCAACCCTCAGGAATGCCACCCTCAGCTCTGTCCCTTCTTTTAGGCCACAGGGCCCAAACAGCCCTATTTGGCCACATATATCCCCTAGGAGTGGTCTCCTGATGTCACAAACATTGATTAGGTTACGATAAATTTTTGGGGGGTGGTAATTTCCTCAGCTTTTTGTGATACTATCCTATAGCTGCCTTTGTGCAAAAGGTTAATAACCTTTCCTGAATTATTCAGGAATCCTTTAGTGGCACTCTCCTCTGCTGTGGGAGTGCCCAAATCTTAGCCAAAGCAAGAGAATATGAACATTGCTGGCCTGAAATGGGTTATGTGCAATCACTGTAGTTATTCGAATTACAGGCCAGGCTTTTTAACTTCATGTTTTGCAGTACACGATGTATTTTTAAAGTAACCTAAAAATGCACTTAAATAATGAGGAGCTGGAAGTGCAATGGCTTCTGAAGCAACGTTACTGTCCACTGAACTCCTGGCAGTGCTCATTCACAAATGTTTCTGCCCTAAAACTCTGCTACATGGAGGGTGTGAATGACAGTGGGAACAGAGGTGTGTTGTGGCATGGATGATCATGATCAGATCAGAGTTTTCCTGGGTGATGTAAGTGATGCAGATATTACAACCACTTGTCTCTTCATGTTTCTGATGGCAGCCTTAAATGCAATAGAGCTCTAACATTATAGGTTATCACAGGAAGTTCAGTCATCTCCAAAGTATGTCGAATTGGTGCCATTCACGTAGAGGACTTCCATGGAACCATTCCAAAATCCAGCTGGCTTGTGTAGATTGCACGACAGAGATCCAATGTGTTTTTGTTTGACTGCTTGTATCTATGTGACCTTCCTCTGTCTGAAATGAATTCTGGTGCTTGTGACTGAGCAAAATATACCTGTCTCTGAAGTACCACTAAGCCTCAGCTTTCATACCTTAAGCAGCTACTTAGAGAAATGAGGGTCTAGTCTTAGTTGTTTCCATGCAGAATTGATGTGATGAAAACAGGATTTGAGCTTGGGGCTAACTGACTGATGATTATCTCTGCCCTGTTTGGATCCAAGCAAATACCACCTCATGCACAGCCATGCTGCAATGTCAGCACTGCAGTAACTGCGTGTGAATTCAAAGTTCCTCGGTGCTAGGTTTGGCACTAGCACATCAGATCATTGATAAGGTAGACAAGGAAGGTTGTCACTCCCTAGAGGTTGATCCTGCAGTGGTGAGGAAGCTTGCTGGTGTCCCAGTCACAGCCAGGTTAGAGCTTCTTGGAAACATGAGCGAGATGGAATCTTGAAACCTGAGAGGATGGGACTGGCTGAGGCTGGGCTATTGCTCCTCACAGGAGAAGCACAAGGAGGACTGGACCTGAGGACGGTGGGAGGGTTGTAAATGCTTTGTCCTCTAGTGTTTTCATTCCAGTATCTACAGGCAGGTGCTAACCATGCTTGGAGTAGCAGTTATTCCTGGCTCTCGTGGGCCTCAGCTGGTAACCTTAGAACAAACCTCTTGTGTCTCTTGCAAATTTGCTGAAGCCTGTTTTTACATAAAAGCTTATCAGCCCTCATCCAAAGGGAATTAGGGATCTCTGCTGAGGACTGTGTTGTATTTTGAAACCCAGGGTTGTGTGTTTCCTTCCACAGATGTTCACAACTGTATGCAATGTAGGAATATGTAACTGAAATGAGGGTGGTCCTTGGTTCCCCTACATCAGTAAAAGCCACAGGGACAAGCCCTTCCCCATTCACACACAGGCTCACACAATCTCAGAGCATCTGAAGCTTTTTAAAAGGGTCTATTACTCTAAATTTCTTGAAAACTTCCTGAAAATTAAAAATCAATCCATTTTCTCGATCTCTGTCAAATTGTAATCTTATGGAAGTACTTTTTGTGCCCAAAGAGAAGGAATCTGACAGGAGACAAATGCAGTCATTTACCCTGGCAGACTCATTCTCTGCCTGACCTCACCCCAATGGCATTTTGAAAGTGTGGGTGCGTTATTTTGTTCAGGTGAATCACTCAAAATTACCGTTTGTCTGAAAGAGTTTATCAAAAACTAATGGGATTTTGCAGAATAAATGGCTTCACAATTCTTCATCTAGCAGATTGCTGAGAGATGAAATGAGTCTCTGAGGTATTTATTAACTACTGTGGGTAGCTCTGAATATAAGAAAGGCACGTGCTTGAAACTTTTGTACAGGAAATCTTACACTCTTTGCTTATCAGTCAGGAGTTTCTAATGCACAATCAAAATGCCAATCGTCTATTTGTCTGCTGCCTATTAATAAAGAATTCAAATTTTCCAAGAGTAAATTTCTAAGAAATAGAATTTTTAGCAAATCGTTCACTATTTTCTGAACACTCAGTCTTTTCTACCAGCTCAGAACAGTGGTGGATGCAGAGCTCCTGAGAGGAAGAAGAAGAGTTTCTCATGGGCTTGGAAGGAAATGGCAGCCATGATGCTCACCCTTCTCAGATATTGTATAAAGCAGTTAGAATCCAGTGTCCAGTTTTGATACCAGATGTAATTATACACTAGTGCCAAAAGTATATTTAATCCTGAAGAATAGGAGTGTTAAGCAGGCAGGGTAGAGTTCACCTGTATGGACTGCTGCATTCTTTAATGATGCTGGAGCAGGCTGAAGCTTATTCTCTGCTTTTGCCTCTATGTGTCAAAGCACCAACATGAATCAAAGTTGCTGCAGTGCAAATGTGAAGCTGCAGTTTAATTCCTGCAAACCACGTCAGTGAGAGGGAACTTGCCTTTCCCAAAAGGAACTCCTCACACTGAGCTTTAGCCAGAACATTGTGTTAACTATAGGCCAACTATTCCTACTGTGAAATTGGGATTTGAATCTTGTGTGGATTGTCAGATGGGTCTTGTGGAGACAGGGAAGGTATGTTTGTAATGTGTGCTAGACATGTATGGACCACTGAATGCTGTGCCATCAGTTAACACTGCATTATCTGAGCCATACCATAATAAGGGCTTCAACTGACTTTTACCTTCTCTTTACTCACTGCCATGGATATACTCCAAAGAACAAAGAGAAAGAAACTAGGGAAATTGTGTGTAGGAAGGGAAATTCCTTCTAATGTTCTGTAATTCTGTAGTTTTCTGTAATCACCTGTGTAAGTGGTTTGCTTTTACTTTTGTTTTTTTCAAAGCACTTAACTAATAATAATAAAGGCCCAGACAAAAAAAAAAAAAAAGGAAAGCACAGTATCACTGTGAGATTGTTTTATTTTGATGGTCAACAGAAAGACTGTCCAGCAGTGCAAGGGAAAATCAGATGGAAGCAGCCACTTCAATCTAAAATCAGGTGATTTTAGATTCGTTTTTAGCAGAATGTTTCATTTTTAATAGCTATTAAGATCTCTTTATGTCATGTTGTAAAGGAAAAATATTTTTAATGTGATTTTTTGTCGAGCATTCTGCAGATTGGAGAGTTAATTGTCACAAATGAAGTGTTTTACGGCTAAGACCATTGCTGGAATAAAACTGTTGGCTACTTTTGCCTGCAGGTTCTACATCAAAATCCTATATACATTCATTAAGTTTAGCTTCCTCCTTTCTTACTGGCCTTATTCATTAGTGAATACTGTGAGTTCCTTTATTGCATCTTCTTCATCCTGGATCATTATAGGGTCACTAAATGTAATTTTCCCTGTGGGTATATATTAGCTGTTCCTGCTCATTTCACAACATTGTAATTATGGAGAAACCAGAGGTTTCAAATTATGAAAACAATTTGGTTTAATTTAGATTCAGTGTCAGCTGTAGGGGAAAATCCTTTTATGCACCTACTTGGTTGAGTTTATTTTTTGCTTTGTTTTGAATAGAAAAGGACCTGGATTTACTGCTCCAATGCCTCATAGAAGGTAGGAATCTTGAGGCAGTGTCCTTTTTTCATAACCAGTTGGTTTTGAGATATTAAAAATTAAATAATTCTTCTTTCACCAGGCAAATGCCTGAGCAGAGTCCTGAGCAGGGCGCAGTGAAGGCCTGGAGGGCTGTGCTGAGCACAAGGGCACTGTCTGTGCCAGGAAGGAAAGGGGAGCACTGCTGCTCTGAGTTTTCCCTTTCCTCCTCTGAGTGGAGCCAGGTCCTGGTGTTGGGATGGCTGCTGCCCAAAGGAATTGTGTTTCTCTCTTGTGCCATGTACGCTCTTGGGAGAAACAGCAGCTTCAAAAAGATGGCAGCTGACTCAGCTGACTCTGAGTTTTGGAACAACTACTTCTTTTCTGATCATGCTAGTGTGGAATTGATTTCCCATCAAGGATAGCTAAGAGAGGACTGCCCATGTTTTCCCTAAGTTTTCAGGGTGAGGGGTAGCACACCTTGCTTTGCACATGCACTCTCTGTTACAGAATGTGCTTGTATTCCTCTGGATGTCCCAAGGAATGTACAGTTGTGCTCAACAGGGAGGGTTTCCTGCAAATGCAAACACTTTTTCTGATTCTGAGAGAGATAAGGAGAAGGGGAAATACACATCTTTCACAGGGCAGCAGCAGAAATTATCCTGACCAGGTTTAATATTACACTGATTTCACTGGTGTAGTTGGTGGCTAAACCCAGGGAAGACAGGTACCCCATGGTTCTTCTGACAACAAAAAAAGCAGGTACTGAGTACAGATTTGCACACAGTGCTGCTGTTGAAGATCAGTTGTTTCTGCCTACAGGACATCCATTATTCCAGTCTTTAGTCTCTGATGATCAGCAAGCAGCTACCACGCAAGTGCTGCAGTTGGAGCAAATCCCTGAAGTGTCTGAGGGCCATAAGCCCATTCCACCTCTACCCATGCATCAAAAATGAACTCATGTCTCCAGTGACTTAACTTTCTGCACCAGCGGTCTCCAGCCCTCTCTGTAATGCTCTTCTTTCTGGATGGGTCACAGGGGATCCTCTCAGGCTTTTAATCTGTAGCTTATTGTTTAAAGATTTATTTGTTTTGCAAGACTACCACCAGTGCTGATCACAGGCCAGCGACCATGGAAGGGAGCTGAACAATTGGAAGAGTTTCTACTCTTTCTCCAGTGCTTATCTGTGATGAGACTGCTTTGAAGGATTCAAGTCATTTGCAAACATCAGCTTAAAACTGCACGTGATTAATTGTTTGCTTTGGAAATGTGTGAGAGAAAATGAGGTGGAACCAGCAAGCCCTTGATGGTGCAGGAAATCTTTTTGGGTTTTTTGGTAGGAGTGCCTTGTTTCCATGGCTACCCTTTGTTAAGATTCCTGCTGTTGGGATCCACTTCAATTCTGCAAGTACCAGAGGGTGCCCAGCAGTGGGATGGTTTGGTTTCAGGCAGGGATGGGTGCAAGGTTTTCCCCTGCATATACAAGCAGCACCTCTTTTGCTGGGCTCTGCTAAACCCTTCTCCCTCGTTTTAAAGAAGGCAATCTCACATTTCTTTCTGTGCCTTCTTCTCCCTCCAGCAGACTTTCCCACTTCAGGGACACACTGCCACAACAGGCAAATTAATTGAGCCAAGAAACCTTAAAGAAAACACTGAGCCTTTTCCCTGCTGCCATTTCAAGACAGTATAGCCAAGGGAACACTGGAATGCCTGCTCTCATCCCTCTGCTCACCCCATGTTCAGCCTGTATCCTGCTAAAAAACTCCAAACAAAGAGAAAACCCAAACCCCAACCAAAACAAGAAAACCCCTGTCTCTTGGAACTGCTCCTAATTTCAAATCAACATATTAACGTTGATGTTTCTGTCTCAAATTTTTCCCATGACTTTTTCTTTCCTTTTCCATAGTGTCCCTTCCCCTTATGGGCAACAAGTTGATGGGATGAAGTGTTGGATGTTGGTTGTTAGTGTAGCTGTACTGAGATGCCACAATCCCAGGAGTGTTGGGTTGGAGGTGAAGTAATAATTTTTACATATTCATATAAATAACTGTAATAATAAGAAAAAGCTTCTGAAAGCCTAATGGTGGTTTGGTAACACTGGTAACTTCTAAAAGTTTGCTCGGGTGTTTCTGAGAGTTTCTAAGTGTTTCATATCGATCACTTGATTCCCTCTTTCTCTTCTGTGTTGAAATTTCATGTTCTTGTCAATGATGTGTGTCCAGAAGCAGTAGACTTCAAACCTATTCATGGATATTTCTAATTTCTCGTTATCTCTCTCCCTTTGGAACTGAAGAGCTGGGACTGGGGCTTTCTCTCTTGTCACAAAAAGGAACAAAGCTGCTCGCAGCCTTTCCTCCTACTTATCTATTTCTGTAGCCATGAGGTACAAGAGAAATCTCAGCTTCTATTTTCTTCAATTTTCCACTAAATTTCCTTTGAAGGTTATCTTCCCTGGAGGCTTCAACTGATCCATTTTCTATTCATTTCCTTCTCTTTTTTATTTTATTTTTTTTTGGCAATGTGTAATGTGTTCATGTAAAGAAGAAAGGAGAGGAGAAGAAAGTATACCTTTCTGCTGGCTTAAAAACTCTTCATTTCTTACTCTGCTTCTGGGCTTTCTGCTTGGATATCCTAAATACGGCCATGCATCTCTTCTGTGCTATAAAAGGGAATGCAGCTGTAAAGGATGCTATTTGAAGTAATTTTCCTTATGGACTTTGAATCAAGCCCTTTTGTAGGAGATCTGTTGTCCATATATGTATTCATGTAATCATAGCTCTTTGCTTTATTGATTTCAAGTCAGTTTTAATTAGTCCTTACTTTTCTAATTTATCTGGAGCCAAGCCACATTTATTGTATTTTGTAGAGGGTATGAGGTTGGGAGGGTGGTTCCTGCTCCATAAAGATGCCCCTGGCTGCTCCCTTGCTCTAGGGTGGGACATTCCAGCACTCCTGCCCAAGGTCTCTGCCAGGACCAAGCAGTCAGGTGAGGAACAGAGCCATGCTGGTGGTGGGAGTGGAAATGGAGTGTGCCCAGGTGCTTGTGGCATCCCAGACCCAAGGGACCCTTCCCTGCATCCCTGCAAGGCAGTGAAGATGGGTTGTGTTTGCTCCCTTCTCTCTCCTGATGGGGCTCATTGAGCAAAGTTTAGAAGACTTCCTCATTTACAGAATTAACTGATGGCATCTTTTCCACAGCATGCTCTGCCCTCAGCTTTTACTTATGCCTCCAAGACTCAATGTGGGGTTTTCTTTTCAAGCAAGTTCATCTTTTGACAGCTTGATCTCACTTTCTCAGCAGCTCTTCTGGACTTTTTAATATTTTCTGTCTGTTCCTGAGTGTGTCTGTGAGCTGTATGAGAGTTTGGTTAGTATTTAGAAAGCATTTATTTACACATTTCACAGCATGTTAATAACCAAATGGATAGCTAAGTCTGTACCTCAGAACTAATTTGGGGAGATTATTGCATCTCTCCAGTTCAGAACCTCTCTTGTCCAAAAGTCAACCTTAGGCACACTGTTTGTGTCACAGGAAGATGTGATGCAGTGCATTTCAGATCAGCCCTGCTCCTGAAGGGCACAGTCTGTCTGAGGGGGCTGTGGGATGGCTGGCACCACTAAGTCTCCTCAGATTCTGGGCACTCTGTGCTAGAACCCCAGCCTCATTTCAACCTGCACTTCATATTGCACCAAATTTCCTTTTCAGGATGAAGGGTTTGGCCTGTAGGTTTCTCAGTTGTAAAGCACAGCCATAAACTCCATGAGAAAAACAAGTTTTCCGTTCACAGTACAGCTAATGCAGCTTTCCTATATGTTGGTATCTCCTTCACATGCTCATATCCACACTGCTTTTCCTTCTGCTTTCATGAGACTTTCTAGTTCCCTTTCTGTATTTCTCTGGACAAGCAGCAGCATTTTGGCTAATGTAGAGTTATGGAGGGGCTGACTGCTAGGTCTGTATTGATGCCCATGTTAGTCTGCCTGTTCTTTCACAGCACACATTTTTCCTCTCTATGTGACTGCTTGCTCAGGTTTCTGTCCTCCATCCAGCTGATTTGCATGAAGAAAAAAAATAATCTCAAGTGGTATGTCAAATTTGGCTGAAATTGGTACTAAGAGGAGTATCAGTTTGCTGCTTATGCTGAAAAACTTCAGTGTGCTCCTTTTTGGCCCCAAGTCATCTTATGTTTTATTGAAATATTTGCCCACGAGCTTTAAAAGATACCAATAATTGAGCTTTCATCCTCATTTTTTTTTTTCCTGTGGAATTTTATTTATTCATAGGGGAGCAATCTGATAGCTTATGTAGCGTGTAGACCATTGGCTATACGACTTTAGTAGAAGGTCATTGTGCAGAAGATTAATAAAGGTATTTGACTGTGTTGCATTTCCTCTTTATTCATTGTATGAGCAGTGTTGACGTGTGCAGTACACTGATACAGATTGTACTCTTTCATCCAACTACACACAGTCCTATTCTCCCTATGTTTTGCCTTTAAAGTGAACCACTTGTAGTTGTGAATGATGTGATTTATTTTATTAATGGTATCTTTGCTGCAGGCTCTAGCATTGAGTCTCTTTGTCCCCATGAAGTCTTTTTTATGACAATGATAATATATGACTTAGTGTTTGTTTCAGTAACAAGGAGACAACTGTGTTTTGCTTGTACTCATTTTTCCAGTCTCAAATTCTTTGTCCATTCCCAAAATAGACAAAATGGGCTGAAGCATATGCAAAGATCCTTATTTCAGACTAAGAATTGTCTATTGGCACACTGTTTTTAACTGGAGACAGCAGCTCAAGAAAACCAATGCATTCCTTAAGTATATCCTTAGGTTTCATTGAAATCAGTCTAAGATTTCAAGTTCAGTAAGCCCAGCCGGTTAAATTTCTAAAGTTAATCAGACCTGCAGATCACCATGTTTCTGGACTGCACATAAAGAGAGACCTTAGGGCTCTGCATGGAGCAAGGCAAATCCTTGTTGTCTCCAGCTGCAGCAAGGAGTTAGGATGCAACTGTATGGTCTGGATGTTGTCCAGGGTATCAGGAAACCCTGCTGGCAGAGAAAGTGGCCTGGTGCTTTTATTGACCACTCATCACCCTTTAGAGCCCCACGTAAGGAGTGGCAATGCTGCCAGGGTAACTCCTTCCAAACCCCATCCTGCAGCTCTGGCTCAGAGCTGGGTCGAGCCCAGCTCTCTTCAGCATCGTTTCCTTCCCGCATTGGTGCCACTTGGAGACCTTCCACTGCAAATATTGATCCAGCTTGCACTACTCTGCGTATGAGGTCTGAGGAGATGACAGTGTTTGGCCTTCTGGCTGCAGGCTATTACAAATGATTACAATGTGAATCAGATCCTCCACCTACCTGCGAGGTACCATGTTTGGGATTCTTTTCCATCCTCTGCCCACGCAGTCTTTAGCCCAAAGATTCTACCTGGTTAGGGAAACGTGCTGCTGGAGGGATCAGGCTGGCAGACTGCCTTCTGCTTTGTGTTTCTGTCTCAAACACATCAGCTTTTTCTGTTCATTATATGCTTACCACAAGGCCTTGGGTGAGTGGCAATATTTGGAGGTCTTTTGGCTCCAGCTGTGTCACTGCTTGTTCAGCTCAGCGTCATGATTCACAGATCTGCATTCTTTGCACTGAATCAGACATCAGAGGTGCAAAAGGTCTGTTAGGTCATCTAGCACGCCCTTTGGTGACTCTTCCTCTCAGGATGTAAGTTCAGTTTCTGTTCTGCTAAGGAGAAAAGAGGAAGCAGGATTGCACAGTGTCCCTGCAGGTCTGGATTGCTGTGTGAACCCTTTGGGCTTTTTGGTCCTTTGAGCTTGTGGAGAACTTTGGTCCTTAGAGTTTCAAAAAATCAGTATTGTTTCCTTTTTTTTTTTTTTTGCCAAATCATGTGTGAGTTGATACAGCAAAGGCAGAATAAAAGGCACAGTGCATTGGGTAATCAAAGGGGAAAATCTTTCTAAATTGTGGGGTTTGGGGAATTGTGCCACCTGCCCTTTTCCATCAATCAGGGACCAATGCAGCACATGTGTATCTTCCCTGGCTTATTTGTCCTGACATATCTTTTCCTGCTACACTATAAAACATTGTTAGAATTGATATTTCTTTGTTGAGCCTATCCAGGGTCTTGTTGATTGTCTCACTTTAGAGAAACTGGTGAAAGAGGCACTGCTAGGAGCAGATCTTGTTTATTTGAGAGGCCAGTAGTTTTTCCTTCAGCACTAGAGCTGAGGCTCACTCCATGCTCTTACAGCTCTTGAATTTTACTTTGCTCACCAAGGTGTTTTTCATGATTACACTGCTGTGTTTTTCAGGGTGAGCTTCCCTCTCTCCTTGCTTCGTGCCCCTCCTTGGTGTTATGTGTGTACCTGAGTGTCCAAGAACAAAGGCAGGACTCAAACAGATACCTCCTGCCACGCTCAGGTTTCTAGCGAGGCTTGCATTTCTGCTTGACTTTGTGTGCTGGATTTTGGAGATTATTATTTCAAGTACCACCTCTCAAAGGGGAATTTACTGATTTCCTGAAGCCATTTTTTGAAAAGGTCAGTGTTTAAATCCCATTGATTTAGTGAGATATGTATATCTCCAGCAAGAATAAAACTAGATTACTTATGTTTCAGCAAGACCTGGATGGAAGTTTGTCTTACTGGGCTCCATAAATGCATGGTGGGAAACAACCTGTATGTGCAAGAATTCACTCTTAGAGGAGGCACTGTAACAGAGGCTAAACAAACCAGAAACAGTGAAAGCAGCAACTTCAAAGCAGCACAAAAATCAAGCTGGGAGTCTGACTTAGAAATCCATCTTTCTCAGATGTGCCTAAGGCCTAAGTACTCCACCCCAGTACCCATAATTTTAAAAATATTGAAAACAGTGAGAAAAAGCTGATGACTTTAAGTCCATCATGCAGGATTCTTATTTCAGTTCATTTCATACTGAGAAGACTTATGGGATGAAAGGTGAAGTTATCAAATCTAACACAGGAACCTTTCTTCTCAGGGGAAAATGGAGTTGCTGCCAGCTTGTTTGGATAACAGCAGCTAGCCAAGCCTGTGTCCTGGAGTGTGCTTTAACCCTCAGCAGCTCCATGTTCACCAGCTGGATTGTGGCAGGCAGGTTTGCAAGAGCTTCATGTCTGACCTTCTCACCAGCCCTAGTGTGGTGGCAGCCTGGACTTTCTCTTCCTCAGTGAGAAGCACTGAGAAAGAGAATTATTTTAAAGAAACAGGTGCAAAATAATCGCAAGTTACAGGTTAGGGTTAATTTGTGTTTCATTTGCTGGATAGCAAGACAAAAAGGATAACAGTGAAGACGCTTCCTCATTTTCCTAAATAGGTCTTACAGGCCCTTTGAAAGTGTTCTACGTAGGGGAAAAAAATCTCCTCAGAATCTCACTGCTCAGGAGAGGCAACTGTGATTTCAGACAGTCACTGTCTTCTCCCAAACCCAAAAATAACCTAATGATGCTGTAGGCAGAGGAGTTCTTGCATCTCCCTGTAGCACAGGCTGGTCTGAGCTGGAGCTGCTCTCTGCACTGTCCCAGTGGGATGTGGGGTTGCAGGCAGGACTCTGGGCAATGGGAATGTGGCTAGAGGATAACAAAATAGTGACTTTCATCCCCCTTTCTGTTGTAGCTCTTCATCCCTCTTCCCATACTGCCAGGACACTTTAACCCCACCCTATTTCTCTGAGTAAGTGATGTGTAAAAAGTGAGGGAGGGGTTGGTTTTAGTCAGCAGCAGAGTTTTGTGGTTTATTTATGTTTGAGGGAGTAAAGTTTTATGTCCAATTTCTCAGGGTGGGAGATCTTGCCAATATTGTTCCGGTCATGCCTCAAGGCTATTTGGGAATTCAGTTAATGAAGTCCATGCTAACAGCTAAAGACGCATACCATACTGCTTTTTAGGGTTTTTATAAATCTATGAATCTTTCTTAATGTTTTATATTTTGGTTAATAAAACAAGCAATTTTTAAGACACAGCCACCTTTGCCCACATGCTGGTGACTTGAGTTTGTAGTTTAGGGGCCCAAGAGGAGGAGGAGACACTTCCCAGAGAGGTGAGTGCCCAGATCTAGTGGTGACGCTTCTAAAGGCTGCACTTGCTCTGCTGTAGGATCCATTCAAATGAGAAATTATGGTGTTTCCTGGCTCAGATTTTTTTCTGTTTTGTTTTATTTGCATTTTCTCTACTAGTGCCTGTAAAGCAGCCCTGGAGTGTTGTGAGGAGCCATAAGATGTTCCTCATTTTCTGGGGCTGAACAGGTCCCATCCAGGAATACCTCCTACCTGGCTTATTTCAGCCTACCTTTCACAGAAATGCAGGGTGCTGAGCAGCTCAAAACCCATGTTTTTATATATTTTTACTGCATCTGCTTGATTGTATCTAAAATAAGTAAAATAATATGAACCTACAAATAGATAAAATTATTTTTACTGGAAAATGTTTGGCTTGGAGTTCTTAGTCTGCTCATTGATGTCTGTCTCTGAAAGGGCAGATGAATCTCACATTTCCAAGAAGACTATAAATACCAAGCAGTGCAGTCTCATTTACTAATATTATGAAGCTAATTTGGCTGTAAATTCAATCGTACATCTATCTATCTAAACCATCAAGAAAAAGTCACCATGCTGGGAGACTGAGTTCCCAGCAAACATCTAAGCAGGAACACAAGACTCCACTCTTCTCCTCCTGTAAATCACAAAAATGATGTCCTCTTGAAGCTCTGAAATTAGAAAAACTTTGTGGATTCAGGATCTTCTGTTGTTTAAAGGCACCTTTACATATCTCCTTTTAATTTCTGTATGGTTTGTGATTTCAGAAGGATTTAGGATTACAGAATTTTCCTGCAGGTAAAGTCAGGAAAGTGTCTCCTCAGTTATTAATTAAAAAAAAATAATGAGGGAGTGAGAAACATTTGATAGTCTGCTGGTGCTTTTCCAGTAAGTGAGTGATAATATACTATTCTAGATATCTCGAGCAACTCATCAAGCCTTTCAGCACTAAGCAGGCCACTAATGGATGCAGAATAAGTCCCCACTAAAACACAATAATCTTTACTGGAAGTGGTAAGCCTGTGACAGTGTAGGGCGGCAGGGATCTACCTGAGGTGGAATTTGGTGAGCCACACCATTTATTGTCACTGGCTTACAAAATGTTCCAGGAATTTCTCCTGATTCTCTGAACTTTCCCTCACGTCACCTGACTTTGACTCAGAGCCCAGACTGCAAAATGTAGTTTGGTTTATGAGATAAGGTTTTCAATTTCAACCTTAACAGAATTAAGTATTGACTTGACATTTATACAGATTCTGACTCGTGGGATGAGTTGACTGATTAAAATGAGGACAAGCAATCTACCAGAGTGTGAAAAACAATGATGAATAGTGAAGGAATAATGGTTGACAGTAATTAGGGAAGATTATATCATGTCTGTAGCTCTGTAAGACCTCATACTGAATGATCTGCAAAAGTTAGTTAAAGAAGACCCCTCAATAAAAAAGCAGAAAATTCCAGTGAACTTCTTCAATGTGGTTGACTCGAGAGTTTATTTAGTGCAGGTCTTATTACATCACATGAGTATTTAGCAGAGGTGTCCAATATTAGTTCTCACCTTTCTCCTCCAGTGAAGAGGCAAGGGCAAGGTTCACTTGCACATCTGTTTAAAATTCGAATTCTACTCTGTTTTTTTCATAACCTTTAATATTACTTTCCGTTATCTAACTTTGGAGTGACTGCTGAATAAAACAAAACAGAAATGATGAAAAGGTGCTATAGCAAAATGTATTGGGGAGGAATGTTGTCACAGCTTTTAGAAGATGCAGACTGAGCGAATAAGGAGCTGCATCCTCAAAGTCCTGGCTTCCTGTTAGACTTTATTTGCTTTTTTGTTGCCTATTTTCTTGCCTGCCCCTGTCACTCTTTCCTCTTTAGTCTCTCCACTGTGTCAGAAACCAGCTCCTAGACTGTGAGCTTCTGCAGTGAAACTGTCTGACTGGGCACAAGATTTGGCTAACATTTTTTGATTCATTAGAAGTGGTGTAATTTATGTTAATTTTCTCTATGTTGTATTCAGAAATAGACTCAGTTTCCATCTGATATTCCTAAGCAGTACCTTAACTCAAACACTAATCTAGCAGTCATATGGAACCTGTCAGCAGATGGCCTGAAAGCTAACTTTTCAGAACGAGATTTGTCATCTTTTGTTCCTCTCTATAAAATTTATCATGATCTATCCATAGCCCCAGTCTACACCGAGTTATTCCCTGGAACCATGGGGAGGCAGGATGAGGAAATACTGTAAAATCTCTCCAATAACAGCAGATGGGGGAAAAAACCTGCTTTGCTCCCAAAGGCAAAATATCTGGGCACAGACACAAGTACCATTTATAGCAAGAGCTGATAATATTTTAATTTTTTTATTAACTAGCCTCCCTCTGGAAAATGCTACTTCCTTGTAATGTTCTATTTTAGTGAAACTGGGAAAACTGTAAAGCAGTTCAATATTGAAATGGATGCTTCTTCTAGTTTTCCTTCTCTCCTTCATATTCTTCCATTTCTTTTGCTCCAGTGTCTTGGCTTTATTCCCAGTACGTACATGATAGTAATGATCATATATTATATATTGGAATATTTTGATGTTCAGGGGTTTTCAGCTCTATTTTTATTCATGTTCACTAGCTTCCCACTCTCTATTGTTTGGGGCTTTTTTAAACTTAAAATTATTTTAACCTTTGACACTATTTCCCACCTTCTAGTCCCTTCCTCCATTGCTCTCCTTCTTAATTTGACCCTTAACCATGCCCTAAATGACATCCTGAACTTTTAAATCTTACTCTTTCTGTCTCTGTTAGACAATACCTAAGAAAAGAGTAGGGTATGGATTACTTGGGAATAACAGTGTCCAAGGAGAAGCCTCAGGACACTTCTGTATTTTCTGATGCACAATACCTTTTTCTTCTTTCAGTTAAGGAAAACAAGCTACTGCAATCATCACATGATGTTCCCAGCACACCTACTAGCTATTCACCTTAACTTTGTGGGATAATGGGTTTTCATTTTGTCCTCTTGGTGCTGATGAGTGTCAGGAGAGCTCAGCACAAAATCTTGCTATGAGGGGCAAGTAGATGATTCTAATAGAGTAGTCTGGCCTTGATTACTGTCATCTCCTTAAATGCCTGGCATGTGCTACAGCTCTTGGAAATTCTCGGCCATTACTCCTTTCCTTGCTGTTACTGCTATTTCTGTTTTTACAGATGTATCAAACACAGCTTGAGGACACATGTAATATACACTGTATTAGACTGATACATGACCTCAGGCATTTATTATCTCAAAAAACCTCCCATGAACTGTAATCCTCTCTCCAACGTGCTTAAACTAAATCTTGGGTTTAGCACATTGCAGCTGAAGAAAGGATGGTAAAGACACAGGGTTTCAGTGAGAAAAGTTGCTCGGGGAAGCTTTGAGGAAAGAAAGGGAGAAATGGCAGTGATGATGGAAGTGAGATTGTGTCAGTCACTGAAGCTGGGAAACATGAACACAAAGGAAAGAGACCAGCAAAGGAATTCCTTGGAAGAGTGGACTCCAAGACAGTGTGAAGGGAAAGATGATTAACTGTTAGAGCTCTACTGTGATCAGCCTAGGGCCAAGTAAGGAGTCGCTGTGAGGGGTTTGGGAGCCCATGGAGGGAGGTCAGCAATAGTCCTGTTGAGTGGAGATCAAACTTTCCTTGTGGGGGATGTCTCTGGTGAGATTTGCACTGAAGAAATGAGTGCTGGTGAAGCAATGCTTCAGATGCTGTGACTGCTGAGAGAATAATGAGTGGCAAGGAAGACTGGAATAACAAGTAGGTGGAGAGATAAATAGAATCTATTTACTAGAGATTTGTGACGGGGTGGACATGAGATGCTTTTTATTGAATAAATAACTGTCAGTGCAACTACTGTGTAAGTGAATCTACTCTTTATCCCTAATGTGTACATCAGTGAAGTCATGGCTGGCTGTTCCAAGGCTGGCTGTTCCATGGCTGGTTGTTCCAAGNGGCTGGCTGTTCCACAACTGGCTGTTCCATGGCTGGCTGTTCCAAGGCTGGCTGTTCCATGGCTGCCTGTTCCAAGGCTGGTTGTTTCACAACTGGCTGTTCCCTGTCTGGCTGTTCCAAGCCTGGCTGTTCCATGGCTGGCTGTTCCCTGGCTGGCTGTTCCATGGCTGGTTGTTCCATGGCTGCCTGTTCCATGGCTGACTGTTCCATGGCTGGCTGTTCCATGGCTGGTTGTTCCATGGCTGGCTGTTCCATGGCTGGCTGTTCCATGGCTGGTTGTTCCAAGCCTGGC